>CM068367.1:1410852862-1411452862 GCA_034769895.1 Magicicada septendecula
GAAAAACATCAGCTGTCAATACAAATCATATGGCAGTGCGCGGGAAGTTGCCTGAGTAATGGGTGGGGGTAGCGCGGGCAGACGGACCGCTCCTTGCCGCTAGCTACTGTACCATATGAGACGGCAATCCATAGGTTTACAGATCTTTGATATTGTGGGACCCTGCAGACTATAAATGACCCATAACTTCCGCTTAGATTTTAGTTTTATGTCGGGCGATTTACACAGTGCGTCTCAAGTGGTGTATTAGTGAACAGTGATTATAGTGTGGAATGCATTATAGTTGGCAATTATATTTGTGTGGACAGATTAACTTGCATTATCGTACTAGTATAATCTTACTGAATAACGTGCTGCTTACAAAGTGTTAATTGTGATAATTTAATCTGGGTATTAGTGATTTCATTGGTGTCTTGTATTTTGTTTTCCACTGTACCATACGACGATTAAGGAGGTCGTCGTAACAAAAAGACACAGAAATAGGTAGAACATCATGTTGTTAGACGGAAGTTCAAGGAATAAATGAGATAATCTTATTGATATTACTTACACACGTCCTGAAGATGACAATAAATATTGTCGAAACGTCGGCGCAAAATAGTTAAAATTTGTGTTATTTTTCACCGATCCTCACTAAACATCCACTAAAAAAAAAACTTATTGATATTATTAGTAACAATATTGATAATAGTTTTAGTGATAAAAATATTAGCATTTAAGCAGTAAACATACGTGAATACGTATTTCTGAACTCACGTAGATGTGGAGTCTTTTATAAGTATTGTGTAATATAGGCCTACCTGAATATACAACATAACCAACTAGTCTTAAATGGTTTTACACGAATTATTAGTTTGTTTTATGTGTTCTAAAAATGATTTATACAGAAATAAAAATGTAATTGAAATAATTATCCATTTTGGTTAAAATTGCTTCCCGGGCTGTTTGGCCGTGGTCCAAAGTTTATAAGAAACCAGACGTTTCGGCAGTGCCACCGACTGCCATCTTCAGTGAAAACGAGTAACAGTAACGCGAGGTGATATACGTTAGGACTGTGGTTAAGGCTGTACACGCAACAAAGTAATGTGATCTTAACGTATCACCTCGCGTTAGTGTTACTCGTTTCCACTGAAGATGTCAGTCGGTGCCACTGCCGAAACGTCTGGTTTTGTCATAAACTTTGGGCCACAGCCAAACAGCCCGGGAAGTAACTTTAACCAAAATGACTCCGGCCGTGTAAGGCTCCGTACCACAATTATCAATTTGCTTGAGTTTATTATCGACAGATTCCTAAATTCCTTTAATATTAATCCTCAGAAACCTAAAATATCGTTTCATTAACATCGCGTGTCGGTATTAACGAAAAGCAATTTAATAAATATTAGACGCTACAAACCTATAAAGCGATAATTATAAATTAATTTTGAATGCCGATATAAAAATAAAATTAAATTATTAACAGTTCCACTATGTGTAAATGTGTTAGTTGGCAAACTAATACAACAATATAATATCAACAAAAAATTCACAGCAAGTACTGATATTGCAACGTAAAGCACATCGAACAGCTCAGAACATTCTCCACTCTTCCCCCCGGCAGGTATGGCAGGTGTTACCCCAGTCAAGGCCGTTCTCATGTAGGTTTCAGTGTATTCAAGAACACTTGAAATACGCATTAAGTGGCATGAAGTGGGGATAAAAATTTTTTAGAACGCATGCGCTACCTATAAAACCCCACAGCAGCCGGCTTGTCAGTTCAGTTACGTGAGCGATTTTCTTACCGCGGATCGAGTGTTTGTAGAAGTATTGTAGCGAAGTGTTGTTATTAGTGCGGAATTCTTACTTAGTAGACATTATTATTGCGTGTGGACAATCTAACTGGGATTATTGTACAGGTTGATTACGAATTGTTAATTGTCATAATTAAAGCTGGTTATTAGTGATTTCATTGGTGTTTTGTATTTTGTTTTCCACTGCACCATACGACAATCAGGGAGACAGTAGTAACAATATTTATTATTTACAATTTTTATTAAAATTTAAATATATTTAAATACATTTTTGTGTTTAATGTGTAGAATACAGATTAAATTTTGAAATTACATAATAGACCTACTAATTTTGTTACTTAGAAAATTAAAAATTTAGTATTTTAAGTTGGGCTAACCAGATTTCAATATTCATTAAAAATATCTCAGTACCTCTATTATTGATAGTTCAGCCGTATATTAATACTTTCTTAGCAAAGAAATCGCATTTCAATTGTAATACAAAAGAATGTATAAAGTGTTATTTGAAAGGAAGCACGTCAGACAATAAACAGAGGGCAAATCTAGGTCGGTCAGAATCCATTAAGTCGACAGGTTGTATGTTACCGATGAGTAAGGTACACACACACACACACACACACACACACATCAGCACTGAGTGAAAGCATATGCTGTTAGCACGAGGGCGCGCGTACAATTACACCTTCTCAACGTGCTGTTAGGGAAACAAGCCTGAAGATGTTTTAACGTTACGATGCTGTCAGCTGATATCATGTAACTCCATTATACAAACAACGAATGTTTAACTGTTTAACAACGAATGAAGTCAACACTTAATTTATATTTATAAAAATTTAAGATACCTATATTTTTAGGGCTATCGAAATATTAGATAAAAACACAGGTCAATACACGACACAATATCATGTTTCATTACCCTGTCAACGTTAATTTTCGACGACGTAAATTTTCCGTCTAGATAGAATTGTGGCTGTTGACATGAACATTGAAATTGAATAGTATCTAACCTAATTAAAAAGATTTGTCAGTTTCCAATGTTTTCTAGCACAAACGAGTTAAACCGCTGACAACAGCGTAATTTGGTAGTTAGGACGTACCTTATATGATCTTAGAAACCGTATGGTTTAAGGTTAAGTAAACAAAGTGACTTAAAAAGCACTATCCATGGAAAAGTTTCTTTTGTTGTGGCAGTTTTTTTAAGATTTATCTTAAAATCTTTTATGACCTCTTCATTTTTGGACTGTACGTCTTCAAATAGGTTTGAGATCACACAAACAGCAAGTCGTTCGAGTTTTAATTTTTATTAAGCACTGAATGCCTGTTTTGTTTCGTGTCTTAATATATTGAAGCTACATATAAATCTTTTCCTGGTAAGAAATAATTGACCTCCAATTTTCAATATTAGACACCATCTCCTCTTTGTTCAAAATCACTTCCCTTAAAAAGAAGTGAAATTACTATATATTTTTATGAGTTACAAAAATCTCATCAAATATGGCATTAGCTTACAGGAAACATTTGGGCATGTAAGGGCTAATATCAATCTGTGTATATATAAAAGTCAAATACCACTCACTGATTCATACACTCACTCATCACGAAATCTCCATAACTATAAAGCGTACAAACTTGAAATTCGGCATGTATGTTTCTCTTGGCATCTAGGTACTCGCTAAGAAATGGGTTTTGAAATCTTTAACGCCTAACCGCGAAAAACGCTAAAAACCGCTAAAAACCGTGACACCGATAATGCAGCTTTTTTCATCTGTAAGCTGCCTGGAAGTCTAATGTTTATTTTTTTACTTTCTTTTAGGCTTTTGGGGAGTTACTAAAACAGTAATTTTTTTCATCTAACCTATAACCACGAGGGGGCGCGAAAATAATCGCGAAACAGTTCACCCTGTCCCTCTATTCCTTGCTATGTAGCGTTTAGAGTTTATTGTGAGTTCTAAGTTCGGCACATATATTCCTCTTGGCTTCTGGGTGCTCACTAAGAAAGAGCTTTGAAAAGTTTAACGCCTATCCGCGAAAACCGCAACACTGCTTTTTTCGTTATATCCTTCCTGCAGTACTTTTTTTCACCACCTTCACGAGAACAAGCAGCCGTTGTCGCCAACCGAAACACCTGAGGGAACTGTCTTATGATACCGTTCAGCTGTCCGAAAGAGTTGCTGTGAATGTTCCAAAATTAAATCAAGAACAGAGGAAAGCCTACGATAAAATCATGCTCATCATTGCTTCTGATTCTGGCCAGTTGTTCTTTCTTGACGCTCCTGGTGGCACTGGCAAAACATTCTTGATGAATCTGTAGCTAGCCACAATTAGGGGCGGAAGGATCATCGCCGTTGACGTTGCTTCCTTAGGTACTGCAGATACCTTGATCGACGGAGGCAGGACGGCTCACTCTGCCTTCAAGTTACCTCTCAACCTGAATCATTCTGAGTGTGCACTTTGTAACATCTCTAAGCAGAGCGACATGGCTCAGGTGCTTCGAGAAGCCAAAGTTATTGTGTGGCATGGGTGCACCATGGCCGACAAGGCAGGTATTGAGGCTCTGAACAGGACACTTCAGGACATTAGGACCCGCAACCGTCTTATGGGTGGAGTTACGGTGCTTTTGGCTGGTGACCTCAGATAGACCTTGCCTGTTACGCCACGGGGGACACGTGCAGATGAAGACAAGGCCTGTCTCAAGTCATCCCTCTAATGTCAAAGTCCTGTCCTTGAGAGTTAACATGGGTGTTCACCTCCAACGTGACTTGAGGGCAGAGGAGTTTCCTAACTTATTGCTTGATATTGGTGATGGCAAGATTTTGGAAGAAGAGGGAAGAATAAATATTCCTGGTAACTTTTGCGATGTTGTGGGAGATCTGATCAGCTTCAGTGCAGAATACACCCCAACATTCATCAGGCTAGATAGGATTGCACTTCATGGCTGAGGTAAAGAGCCATTCTCACTCCAACAAACGACTCAACCTGTTGCGTACTGGAAGCTCTTGAAAGTTCTTGAGTTATTCCTAGAACGCTAAATGAAGGGGGCTGGTTCGGAAGTAAATTGAAGTGGACTGTATAATTTTTCATCTAACAATCTTTTATTGAAAACTGTTGAATTTGGTACTATTGCTGACACGTGCAGAAGTTTACTCGCCATGATGCCCGTTAATAAAAGTCGAAAGACATAATGAATAAGGCAGAGATCGCCAAGTATGATCAGTGCATGTTGCACCTAATAATAATTAAATAATGAACCCCAGTAGCCGCGGCTGGAAATGTTACGAGTGCTCAGCTCGGAGTATTGCGAATAACTAACTTAAATACCGCTACAGTCAGCCCAGCTGTGAGCAAGCTGTATACGGTAGATAAGAAAAACGTGACGTCATCTGCACGTGGCGCGTTGTACTATTTACAAGTTCAAAGTTTGAACACAACCAACAGCATCAACAACTTTCTGTTAGAGAAGCTGCCGACTGAGCATATGAGGTATGAGCCTGTGGACTCTGTGGTGGAGGTCGAGGATGCTGCACAATACCCTGTGTAGTTCTTACATACTCTTGACCCACCAGGAGTACCACCTCATGTCCTCTACCTCAAGGTTGGCACTCTAATCATGCTAATGCGCAATCTAAACCCTCCGAAACTGTGCAATTGCACCAGGCTTCTGCACAAACATGTCATCGAAACCTTCATCATCCCCCGAATTCCTCTGATCCCATCAGACTACCACTTTCAGTTCAAACGTCTGCAGTTTCCCGTTAAGATGTGCTACGCCATTACCATCAGTAAGGCACAGGGGCAGAGTCTGATAGTGGCTGGTGTGGATCTGAGGAGTGACTGTTTCTCCCATGGCCAGTTGTACGTGGCGTTCTCCAGAGTCAGTTCACCTGACAGCCTGGTTATCCTCCAGCCAGAGAGCAAAACCAGGAATTTGTTTACAGTGAGGTCCTGAGCACTTAATCTGAGGAAGCAACTGAAAGTATATGCTAAGCAAGTTATTAGCCTGGCTAAGTAGACCAAAAAACCAGGGGTGGTGGTGGGATCAAAGGGCTTAAGCTCATCTATTTTATTGTTGTTAGACTTACACTAAAGGACTGTCTTAATCTCTAACAGAAACGTAGCTTATCCTCTCTAACTAAATAATAGAGCGTCATTTTAACAACTCATTAATTTTCGAGCTTTAATAGTTGATTGATCAAGCTTGATCAAATTGATCATGTTTAAGCTTGATCATCTTCAAATTGATCGAGCTTAAATAGCTTAAATAGTTTCTCTTAGTTTCAAAATACCGGTATCTAAGCTTCACAAATAACCTATTTCTATTTTCTGATTTTACATTCTGTTTTTTTTTTTATAATCACCGTAGCGAAGCACGGGTATCCAGCTAGTTTATATACATAGACATTTGTATAATTTCGAGTTACGTTTTAAAAAGAAAAAAAATGTAAAATCCAATATACACTATTTTGAATAAGGGAAAACAATATTCCATTTTTACCTTTAGCAAACAAGTGTTAAGGCAAAACATTTGACATAATCGCATTATTTATAACGCACAACTGAATATCTGTGAGAAACCGGTCCCTGTCAGTTGCGACGAAACAACGCTTTTATCCATTCTTACGCCGTCAATTACGCCCCTCACCTTTCACTTACTGAACGAATCTGTCATTAATTAGAAGCGTAGCTATTCTGAATTCCGATGAGTTTTCAAGTCTGAAACTTTTTATTTGCGCGAGCAACCTCTTTCTTCAAATATTTTTGTTACGTTAGCTTAGGTTACGTTACGTTACGTTAGGTTATTTTAAGCTAGGAATAAATGGAATTGTAACGGTAATTTCCGTAATATTATAATAATAACATAAAATGCAATTGATTGCAATTGACCGGGTTCAAATTTCTACCTCGGTCGCAACTGACCGCGGTCCTGTGAAACAACTCAAAATAGGCTCAAAAGGTTTCATTGCCGTTTCCGTTCAAATTTTTGTATTTTCAAGTTAAGACTTACCCACATTTCACTAAACATAAACTCCTAACTTGCCAGATTTTTTTTTTTAATTTGTGTATAAGCTTTAGGAATATTCTGAAACATTCTATTACAACTAATTAGGCTGTGCGTTATTTGATGAATCACCGCGGTGCGTACAAGCCAACAGCACGGTCACCTTATGTTGTAAGGTTTTTTATGTTTTATGCGAGGCCGCGGCTCTGTGCATACTCCGAGAACCATTAATGGACAGGGCTTCCACTTAAAAATAATTGGTAGAATATTACTAGGCCTAAGTAGTCCATAAGAAATAATCTGATTAGGTTAAATAAATAAACAGATAGCTTAAAAAAATACAATTCATAAGGTGACTTTTCCTTTCAGTTTTTCAGACACGTAACATGTGCACAGATAAAAGGTCTATCTTCTCGCAATGTAGTTGGTGGTAAACAACAGAAATTTGTAACGGCAATCCATGACAGAAGCCTTAAAGCATGTAACGGGTGATTATATTACATTTACGTATGGACGTAATAGATGCCTGAATGCATTTCCACTTGTGTATTCAGATAACCAAATCAGATATCTGTTTGTATGATTAAACTGCTTGCCGAGCCTCTTAGTTTTCGACTCGTGATCAATTTACATAACTTAATATTTGACTGAATTAGTTAACGAGTCTAATAACGTGATATCCTACACATTTGTTGTCTTTAGTTAATCCCAATGGGTTCAATAAAATGAGAGATAACTAGCCTTTTATAGGACTCATGATGGTGATAAGACAAGCATACGTTTTCGTAGACCACTGTTACCGTAGATACTGAAGTATACAAGCTCCGTCGACGGGAGGCTCAAAACTCACTACCATGTTATTGTTCTACCAGAGACTGTAACCCGAAACCTACGCGATACGCCCTCTCACCAGTTAAGCTTCCCTTCAATTATTCTACCATGTTAATTTCCGTTTATCTAGAATATGTGTGTGTGCGCGCGATTGTGTGTCTTTGTACCCTCTCGCAAGTTGTGCTCATGTTGCAAGAAATTATCTAAATTGAATTCAGCAGAGCGTAGTAGCTTGAAGTGGGTTAGTTAACTATGGAATACCACTTGAAAGTAGTTCCCTACTCTAGTTTTGTAAACGATATTACTTAGTGACACAGAAAATAGTTACTTTTGTTTATCCGGTTCATAAACATTACCAAAAGTGTGTCACTACATTTTCATAAAGATATTTATAATTATATTAAGGAGCACGTTACACGCTACATTTAATGCTGCGGTATATTAACATTTTGTATATTAATAAAATAAATTACAGAAGTAATTATTTTGCGATAGCAGGTTGTCGCGGGGTCGTCGTGAAAACATTTTTCATCACCAGACTGCGAATTGGCCACAAGAACTTGACATTTTCATTTACCTCCGGGTAAGTCAAGAAATGGCCGTATGCATTTCCAGTGCACCGCTTACGGTGAGATTCATAACTGAACACTGTTGTGCTTTCGCCGAACTCAGACAAAGATACGGAGTAAAAGATAACCTAAAGGAGGACCTCAGAATGAACTGTTAGCGATAGACAGAACTCTGTAGATCCTAAAAGCAGCAAACTTACTGTATCTAAATTTTCTGTCTATCTTCTTCTTCTTCTTCTTCTTCTTCTTCTTCTTCTTCTTCTTCTTCTTCTTCTTCTTCTTCTTCTTCTCTTCAAGCATTAGGTTATATCCTGTTCCGGCACACATCTCATCCCTGGACAACCCACGTCTCTTCTACCGATGGCTTTATAGTTCAGTGCCGCTTTCGCCAATCGATCCTCTGTCATCCTTTGCAGATGAGCCCACCTGCAAATTGCAGATTCTCTTCTGTAGGTTGAAATAATTTTATTTATGTCCTTTACTTCAAGTTCTGCTCCGATATCCTCATTCCTTAGTCTATCTTGCAATGTATAATTTAAAGTATTTCAAAGAAACTGCATTTCAGCACTCTGAACCTTGTCGCATTCATTTTTTATCATGACCCACGCCTCATCCGCATATGTAAATGTGGGTATTGCAATTGTTTTACAAAATTTAATCCTTTTGTGTCCATGTGTATAACAAATTTTCAGTTCCATTCTCGAAGCTTCTATGTACGAGATAGATAAACACCCTGATCAGATGCGACAATCCTGGTCGACGTTGTCGGACCAAAGGCCTTTATTGGCAAGCCCCTAAACTTGCAAAAAATTACATGCTAAAGTTGCTTCCCTTTATGAATTATAGTTTAAAAATACATAACAGCTTAATACAGTCTGCTCAAAGATGACTGTCCTAGTTAATTTTATACTATTTTGTAAAAGTTGTAACTTTGGTAATGGCAGTGTAAAGGTTTTTATTCCACCTTAAAACAGATGGTACGTGGATGTGAGGAAATGACAAACAATTGTGATTAAAACAAAAGACTAAGAGAAGAGGAAAATGAAAAAAAAATAATATAGAAGTTTAAGATAGACACATTAGTTTTATACGAAATATTTGTATAAATATTTATACAAAGAAATATGAAATATGAAATACAATGATTTTTATCACGAGCATTCTGGAAGATGCCAAGACAGAAATGGATTGTTAAACCTATCACTAAATTAAAAGAATTACAGTATCTGATTGCAGTATGTGATTACAGTAGGTATTGCTGATTACTTCTGCTTGTAATACGTGGCCTATGGAGAATTACAGTTCAAACTTTTGTGACAATATTCATAAAACTATCTTCTAACTCTATACAGCTAAGCAATATAGTGAATTATGTATTACAAACAAATGTTTTATTGGCCAACAGCCTTCAGGTTTTCCGCAGGTTTTTACGTATATGCTGAAAATAAAATAGGCTTTATATATGATTTCTATGTGTAGTGGCTCAATTCTATCAGGAGGCAACGGGATGCGTATAAACAACCCAACCCTTAAGCCAATTTACTTTCAATCTGACAAACAAAATCTATTGGTTAGAATTATGATAAATGCTGTGAATCGTGGCGAAAATCGCCAACAAAGCAATAGTTCTGTCTTATAGACCTATAAATATTTATCTGTAAGACGTAATAGAGGAAAATGTTTTCCTAATATTATGACTTGCGAACAAAATTTTACGATTATTCGTTAATACGTTTTACCGAATTGTTTCCTGCGTAAAATTGTTTTCCATGCAAAACGATTTTTCGGGCGCAAATATGTTTTGTATCTATGTCCTATAAAACATTTTAAATTGTTACCGTTTTAATAATTAATTTTTTCTTAATTTTTAAAATTTACCTTACAATAATCTTAATATATACATGTTTTTACAGGCTCAAAATATTTTGGGTTCAGTGTAAATAAATACCGAAATAAGTTTTAGGAAATAAGTTTGTAGATATCAATTCTTAAATAAAACGTTATAAGAAATTAATTTCAATTGCATACAAAAATAACGTGGATTTAAAAAGTTTGTTCTGATTTACAAAAATATTTTAAAAATATTTTACTTACTAAAATTCATTAAATCGTTCATCGGCCTTTGGAAAAAAATAATAAATTAAAAATAGATTAATATAGAAAGGCTGTTATTAGGTAAACGTACCAGTATAATTATTTCAGCGATATGGTGAATGTTTATAAATTATATGAAATACGTGTTGAAATTTAGTAAATAATTTTTTTGCGCATCACACACAGTAAACATTCTTCTCCATTTTCTTCTATTCGTAAAAATGTTCTATAATCTTCATGAAAATATTATATAGTCATTTTACTTCCATATTCCTTAAGGAATGGAACAAAAAAAATCGTGTTCGAGATTATTGCAGATTCTGATTGTACTACACTCAAAACATGAAAAAAATTCGTTTTCCGAAAAGCGTCTGTGTGTGTGTCTGTCTGTCTGTGTGTGTGTCTGTCTGTCTGTGTGTGTGTCTGTAGATTTTCTTTCTATGGCAAACGATAACTGCCGCAAATTCAAACAGAATCAAACAATTTTTTCCATACGTCCCTGAATTGTAGAGGTCTCAAGGACTTTCGATTTTGGTGAAGATCGGTTAAGGGGAAGGGGTAGTTTACCTGCAACCTTTTACGTTTTAACAAGAGTAAAGTACTTGAAAATTTATTTAAACTTCTTGAAACAATGGTAATTGTTAAAAATAAAATAATTTTGTTGCCAGGCAATAAAATTATAATTTTTTTCATTTTAATGTAATATAATATTTTTCATTTAATACAGCAATAAAAAGGCAGGTAAGACACACACACACACACACAATTCACGTTATTTCTGGCCTCACTCGTGTTTATTTTCTTACTTGCACGCTTTTTAAATGGAAACTGCCGAAACCCACACCAACATAGCGCGTGCAAGCCGAAAAAATGGACATCAATTTGCTTACTGGCGAAGCTAGTAGTTAATGAATGGGTAGGCAAAAATCTTATCTTAAATTTTTTTTAAGGAATCACTAAAAGGACGGTGGGTCAAATCGGACGCTGAGGTAGAGTTTGCTGTAACCGAATGGTTCCACAAACAGCCGTAAGAATTTTACTAGCAGGGAATCTACAGGTTAGCGCAACAGTGGAACTCATGTCTTAATGTTATTGGAGACTTCTTTTAAAATCGTTGAATAAAAAATGCTTTACGGCTCTATACGTGTTTCTATTGAACAATCCTTGTATTAGTCATACACAATAATACAACTGATTGAACTTCACATTTTTAAACTTGATTAGTTTCTATATATATGTTTAATGTTACAAATAATTCAAATAACAATCTTGATCATCTGTTAGTTCAGCGGAATAACAGTGACACTTTTAATAACCGCATAAAATAAACACTTAGAAACAACACAGGCGCTTTAACTTAACTGTTTGGACCACAGAAGTGAGGCATGCCTCAACGCTCTATGTGTACAGCGCGGGACAATCCCCCCTCCCTACACTTCCCTATCACACCACTACATTGCTTACATACGATGTATACAAAAAACACAGAGGCAAGTTCAGGTTGCCTCATTCGCTTTAAACGAACTATGCCGAATCTCACCTGTCACCATCTAGCGGTCGCTCAATAAAGCACGTTTCGGTTTAATAAATTTGACAGTCGCAGTAACAATGTATAATCTTTACGTTATGTAGTTCATACATATTTATAATTTTTATTCTACAGAATTTTTTAGGGTAGGCATTGCCTCAATTGCCTCCATGTAACTTCGCCACTGATATATATGTGTACAACGTTATCGGCAACAAAGAAGTAGTTTTTGTTAAAATTCCTTCCCGGGATATTTGGCCGTAGTCCAATGTTTTCTACAAAACCAGACATTTCGGCAATGCCATCGACTTCCATCATCAGTGAAAATCGAGTGCGATAACGTGAGGTGGTATACGTTAGTGACCACAGTACTGTGGTTAAGGCTGAAGCAGTAAGTAGAAAGAAGTAGTTTCTATGGTAATATTTCATTTCGAAAATGATTTTAAATATAAATCTTAAAATATGGAAGTCATGTATGGTTCTCCATACCGATTTTTAATAATATCATCGTTACTTTATACAGGTATTATCCATTTCATTTTTCTACTTGTTTTGACATGCAATTATTTCTTTGAGAAATTTTGTTGAATTAAACTGTTTCCTATTTTATATTAGCACAGATTGTTCCACAAAACATCCTGTGAGTGTGGTGTTACATGATTATTTAAATTTTGAGAATGTAATATTAATATAGTATGTTCTACAAAATACAGCAAAATAAAATACAATAAAATCAAATAAAATATATGATTCAACATATAAAAAGACACTATATAATAAAGGCACTAAAATGTGTGTAATTATTAGCACATAAACAAAATACATAAAAACATAAGCTTTACTGCCGAATACGAACACAACAATAGCATAAATTTCTTAGACCTCTCCATCACAAAACTTGAACACAGGCACAAATTCAGTATATACAGAAAACCAACTACAACTGACACACTAATACACAACACCTCCAATCACCCAATACAACACAAACTAGCTGCCTTCAGAACCATGATACATAGACTTATCAACATCCCCCTAGATGAAAAAGACTACAAAGACGAACTAAACACGCTAAAATATCTAGCAGAATCCAACGGATACGACAGAACAATAGTCAATAAACTCCTACACAAAACAAACAACAGACAAAGACAGAAAACAACAAATTCATAACACTAACATACATCAACAAACAAACTGAAAAAATAGCCCACAAATTCAAGAAAGCAGGATACAGAATCGCTTACAAAACTACTAACAAAACAGAACACACACTATCAAAACACACACACAAAGCACAAAACAAATTCGATCTATCCGGTGTTTACAGACTAAATTGCTCAGATTGCAACACATTCTACATAGGCCAGACAGGACGTAGCTTCAAACAAAGATACATTGAACACACAAAGGCACTCCACTCCACTACAGAATTCATCTTTGCAAACCACCTCATTGAAGCAAACCACACATACGAAAACATCGACAATAACAAGAACATTCTACACGTACACACAAAAGGCCGAAAACTAGACACTCTAGAACAATTGGAAATATACAAACACACAAAAACAAATAAAAACGACATCCTAAACGAAAAGAAACAATTAAAATCACACGTATTATTCGAACATATCACACCCCACACACACACACAACATCAAGCTTTAGAAAATCGATTCCGTCGCCAACAACAAGACGGACAGTGCTACCAGTGGCAACCTCTGAAGAAGCTTTTTAAAAGTGAAAACCGGTTCAGGTTATAAGGTAAAACTTTTACGTTTTTACCCATAAAAAGGTTTTGTGTTCCGAGTCGTAGTGAAATAATTATATTTACTCTCGTTGTGTTATTATGGTTTATAAAGACATTTTATGGTAGCAGGTTTTAAGAGCTAAACACTATTTATCACATATCTAGGGCACTGAAATCAATGTTAACAACTACATATAAACACGGCATCTTCTTGTGTACTTCGTGAGACGCGTACGTTAGCCATATTCCACTTTACGATGTAAGCCTATATACTATAAAAATTTCTGTCTTAATATTCCAGACATGTTGTTATCAAAAAACTAGTTAACGCTAGCAAGCTAAGTACTTAAATACATTTTCATGAATGCTTGGGTACATTTTCTTTATCCCTTTGACTTTTAGTACTATAATTCCCAATCCTTCTATCTTCAGTGTTTCCATAATCTACGCATCCATTTTTAACTAGAATCTTTTAAGATACTCTTACATCCTAATGTAAGTTATGTAATTGTACATCCTAGTAACTCATTATTTTGTAATTGCGGTCTTTCTCTATTTTATCCCAAATTTATTGTTTATGTCTGTATTATTATAATAATATTATGTCTGTTCACAGGGATAGTTGTTCCCTGATATTTTGTTCTATAAGTGACAATGGAAGTTCCTTTTAAATTAATTTATGGCATTAACGATATTTATTGCTCGTTGTAAACAGTGTAATCAACACTTAACCAAAATCTCCCGTGTTTACACGAATAATTGTTCAAGTACAATTTTCTCACTTTAACATTAATGTACAGCAACAATTGTAATTTGTTTTTAATTTTCCGACGACAATTTGATTTTCTCACACTAATAATCAAACGATTCGTAAGTATAAAGTTTCATAGTAATATTTATTTATTAGATATATGTTTTTATTATAATTATATTCAGTATAATAAATATAATATAATACTATCTAAATATAATAAAGTTTTACGAAATTTAGTCCTGAATATCTCGGCCAGCATTATGCTACACCGCAGTTTATGCTGCTCTTATTTTAGTCTCCATAGTAATTATGTTGTTTTTAAAAATTTGTAAATAAATTAGGCCTATATATTGAATAAAAGAAGCAATTCAAAAAGGGCACATCTAAATTGAATGGAAAGTGCATATCAGTACAATTCTGAAGCCAAAATGCCTATATGCAAGTGAATGTCTAGCATTGAAGTGTAATTTAGACATTCTAGAAATATTGGAAAGACGAATTATTAAGAAAATATTAGGCCCTCGACAAACTTCAGAAGGTTGGAAATTAAGACGTAATGATGAAATATATCAGATTATAGAAAATATAACAGAAACAATGAGAAAAAGACATTATTTTTTATTATTTTTTGGACATTTATATAGAATAGATGACAATAGGTTAACAAAGCAGATCTTCAAATATGTTTGGGAAAAGAAGTCAACATCAAGTTGGATTAAAGAAGTCCAAAAGGATTCAGAAAAAAAAATAATCTAAAGGCAGAAGAAGCAATTGAAAAACAAAATTTTCGGGCAAAAGTGTTAAAAATGGAAGGAGTCCAGAGTAGGAGAGAGAAAAACACAGGTTCAAAGTAAACTAAAGACAGGAGAAAGAGACACAGTAAAAAGATGAAAGAATACTGGAGAAAAAGAAAAAAAAGAATAAAGAATTGAAATTGGCATGTTGTCCTTAGATGGCCGAAAAAAGAAGCAGTTGTAAATTATGCAGAAAGAAGGGTACTTCCTGAAATTGTTTAAGAGAAGATTGAACGGTAAATTATTAAAAAGACTCCAAGAAAAGGATACAAAAAGAGAGGTGAGAAAGGGAAAATAATCCTCACGGTTCGAAGACTCTTACATTTGTAGAGAATGAATTTGAAAAGCACGTGTATGCACGCACACTCTAACTTAAAAATGAACAGATTAACTACAGATTTCTTATATTGTTTCCTACATTTGAGTTAATGTATTGCCCTGAGAAAGATTATTTCTTCTTCTTCTTCTTCTTCTTCTTCTTCTTCTTCTTCTTCTTCTTCTTCTTCCTACATGGCTTGGGCTGTAGCCCGTTCCTACTTTACAGGGTCTCTGACCATTTTTTCCAGGGTCTTACAGGATCGCTCGTCCCCACTGGCCTATATTCAAACGCTTGTTTAGGAATACGCGTGTCTACCAGGCGTTTCTCATGCGACTTCCAATTCTGCCTGTATTACTTTATTCTCTCCAAAACCGACTGGAACTTCAGGTCTTTTCGTATGTCGTCGTTTCATAGATGATTTCTCAAACTAAATCCCTTAACTGGTCTTAAAAATTTTGTTTCAAAAGCGTGTATTTTTGAAATAACTTTTTGCAGGAGAGTCCATATTTCACATCCGTACATCAAAGTCGGCACCACCACGACCTTGTGTCTCCCTCTGCGTATTATTCTCTAATAGTCGTCTTATTGTTCCACAGGTATAACTAAATTTATTTAACTTTCTCTCGATATCGTTGTCCTTCTTATATTATATCTTATATTACATCCCAAATAATTAAAATGTGATAGCTGCTCCAAGACACTATTATCAATTACAATTTATGCTCTTGCAGGGTCCTTTCCTAAGAAAGCCATTAATTTTGTCTTAGTATTTGAGACCTCAAAGATTATTGCAATATTCCTGGGAAATTCCTCTCCCAAAACATCGAAGGCTGTCGAAGAGGACACCGACCCGACAGATAATTGCACAAAACTTTGTTTTTGTAGTCAGAGATTGTTCTTCCCAGGGCCATTAATCCAATTTGAACTCTACCAACTGCCAGGGAAAATATAATTCATACTTATAAAAATACTTACAGTTCTACACTTTACAGCCGGGCGCGCGCGCGCGCACGCGCACACACACACACACATTGTGTGTATGTGTGTAACGAAAAACCCTGTGACGATTTAAAGGCAATTTAAATAGCACAAATAAATTTTTTGTTCTTATAACAAGTGAGATTATAATCCACCCTCTCTCTGTACCTAGATACCTGTATCAACTTGTAAAAAGGCTAGTACGAACATGCAAGGTACACTGTTATTAAGCGAAAACTAATAATCATTCTATTTAAATAAAAGACGTAATAATAACAAATGAAATACGTAACTCCTAACTAAGAAAAGGTAGGATAATTTATAGTAGTTAATTAATGGACAATTAATAATAATAAAAGTACGAACTACTTTTCTCTCGGCGTGTAAACTGCGCCCGCTTCCCTACTCTCTGCCGCTAAACTAACGCCAGTCGACCGAGAATCTCTGACATGTAAGCAGCTTGAAAATGTGTCGTGAAGTTAAACTTACGTTTATGTTGCAAAAACGATGTAACAAGAAGTTAGTGTTTCTCATTTACATAATCCACATGTAGCTAAAACGAAATGAAACTTAAAACTAGTAATGTAGTTCAGATGTTGAGAAAGTATTATTGAATAAAAAAAAAATTAGCCGACACATCTCTTTATGAAAAGTAAATGGTAAGATATGTTCCATACCATGTAAAAGGTAACATTAGTGCTGTTAAAAAGTTAAATGTGAAAAGTGAACACCAACGTCAGGAGTGAAGTTACGACTACAAGTGTACGAGCTCCAAGTAGCAGAATCCCAGCGTCATGACCTAGATCACAATTCTGAAACAACAAACTAAATGGAGGGACCAGAACGACAACGAACTACATCCAGGAAAACCTACTGAAGAGGATCATCAAGACGACCAGCCGCAGATTCACGTTATACTCAGGTGACACTAAACCGTAACTTCTGTGCATATATTGTTTTTAACAACCTCAACAAAAAGAACAGTAAAGTTTCTTGTAAAGACTCATTTAAATCACATAAATATTAGCATATTAATGTTTGTAGTTTCTGTAATGAGATAGTAGTAATCTGATGATGGTTAAAGGTAAAAGTTAATATGAAATTACATCAGACTATTCTTCAAATAGTTTGGATGATGTTGAAGTATGTTAGAATATTATAAAGTTAGAACCCGGATCCGTGGTAATCAAAGTAATACACAGCTGTATGATTTTGAGATAATAAGAGTAACAATTTAAAGAGTATTTGATGCAGAATCTATAAGAATTTTCTTTTAAAGTAAAGTAAAAACAAAAAGATGACCATTAAAGGTATTATGTTTAAATCCGTAGTTAAGATACAATAATAAAGAGATGTTTTCGCTAATATCCAGAGAGTGAATAAATTTATGTAACCTTGGACAAATTCCTGATATATACATTGTCCTAATTTGTTGGTAAGTAATTTTTGCTAACTACGGCAGCTAGTTTAATTAACAGCAACCAATTAAACTGGTTCCCTATGTTATAGTGTCTTAACAGTAGAGACGTTATAACCCCCAAAATATAAAAATTACATATTACCTAATGACAAAGAAAATCTTTGACAAATTATATTTTAGACCTGTAGATGTTTATTTCGTGGCAAAACATTGGTGAATAAAAACTCTGGAATAAACAAACAATGCGTAACAAAATATTAAATTATTTTCAGCCGACTGCGGTCAGCCCATCTGGTGTTCTTCTTGTTCCGAGTATAACAGTTGGCAACTACACCACTCGTAACCCCACGTAAAGGCAACACTTGTTGGCACTTCGGTTTTTATTTACGCGCAACCACCACCACCACACCGCTTGAAATATGCGAAGAGTATTTCTGTATCTGTTGTGTGCTCATTCATCATTCGTGATTGACGAAGACGCTTTCGAAAAGCGCGCAATGTAACTGCAGGCTAACATACACGCTAACTTTGAAGTACGTACAATTGTCACTCAAGTTATCGCCACGTTTATGTAAATTACACGTAAAATACGCAGATTGTGCACGCTTACTTGTTTTAGTATACGAGATTGTAATCAAGCCATAATGAAATTAGCACATGTTCATTAGCCGTCATTGTACAATTTAAAAATGATCGGTTCGCGTGTGCAAACCTTCTTGTGGCTAAACTATTAGTAGTACGAAAAACATAATTACTACTATACTTCTCGGGTAAACCAAAACTATACAAAATATTTCGATAACGCAAAAATTATCTTGATTAAAGAAATTTGAATGTGAAACGTATAATCGTGTTTAATAGCAACTCAGAAAATCACCTTAGGCAGAAAACAATAAACCACCACTGCACAAGACATGGGAATGAATTATAATTAACGAAACAAGTGAGGCATTCGTTATATAATTCTGTGATATGTATTTTAGGTGAGGAATATTTTTTTTTGTAAAGTCTAATGTTTGTACACCATCATCATCTTCACAACACGCATAGCTGCCTGTTCCACGTTCAAAGATCGTCCAGCCATCTTTTCCTAGGTCTACCCACACACATGTGTCCTGTGTTGTTTCGCTTGGCTGTGACCTGTATTTCCAGACTTTTCTGGAATCTGACATTCTTTCTAAACGTTATTCCCACTGTTGTTCGAAATCTTGTAATTTTTCATTCAAGTTAAAAACTTCTAATTCTTCTCTTATGGCCGTATATAAAATCCTAAATCATATTACCTATCACTGTAAATTTTAAATATGTTAATAATCGTTTATGTTAATAATAATTTTTCCAGATGTTGAAAACATTAATTACAGTAATATAAAATTTTGTCTAAAATCTGTAATAGTATTATTCAATTGCATGGAATTAATACCGTACAGTTGAAACATAAGAAGGGAAAGAATATAGTAACATGATTTTTACTTCCATGTTCCGTAAGGAAATTTAAGTATAGTGATCGCGAAAATAATCTTCTTTGAGATAAAGACTGGTTCTGATTGCACTACTCTCAAACCACGAAGAAAAGTCATTTTCCCAAAAGTGTGTGTGTGTTTGTCTGTCTGTCTGTCTCTGTGTCTGTTTGTATAATTTTTTCTATGGTGAACGATAACTGCAGAAAAATTCAATCAGAATCAAATAATTTTTGCGTATGTGTCCGAGCTGTAGAGGACTCAAGGCCTTATTGATTTTGGTGAAGATCAGTTAAGGAGAAGGAGTAGTTTACATGCAAAATTTTACGTTTTAATAAGCGTAAGGTACTTAATTCTAATAAATAAAGTATCCTGAAAACAAGGTCATAATAATACACTATAGAAAGACAGATGAAATATTTTAAATGAAAAGGGTAATTGAAGGAGGGAGAGGGGGTAATTTTCTATAAATGAAGCTAGTTGAAGGGGGAGGGGATAATTCTGATACTTATTGTAGCGTCTTCTGAACTGTTCTCTTTCTTTTATTAGTCCAAAGATTTTTTAAATATTTTCCTTTCCGGGACTTCCAGTTCTTTCATCGTCATTTCCTTGATTGGAGTCAGACACTCGGCTGCATAAAGTGCTTCCGGGCAAATTACTGTTGAATAATGCCTAAGTCTGGCATTAATGGATATTGATTTCTTGTTATACGTGTCCTTGGTTAAATGGTAAGCAACTTTCATGTTATTAATACGTCCTTTAATTACTTCTTTCTCGGAGACATTGTGTTCAATAACTTCTCCGAGATAGTTACATTTGTCAGTTCCATAGATTTGCCTATATAGAGTTCTCATTTTCTTGGATATTGTCTTGATATTGTCATGAAGTTAATTTTTTCCAAAGAAATTTATAAACCCGCCCTTTCGCTTGTTCAATCAGCAATTCCACATTTCTAATAATTTTTTTCTACTAAATCTGACAGGTTTTCTATATTATTGCTGTATTGCTGGAGGACTGCCTTATCAGCAATGTGTAGTAGAGGATTTCTGCATCAAAATAATTATTATAATTAAAATTTTTAGAACAATGAAATATAAAATATTTGGCTTGCTGCCGTAACTACAGCTTGTATTTATAGCGGAAAACAATTCAGATTTAGATAAATTAAATTATAAAAATAATAGAAATTACTAAATAATAATTACACGAAAACAGTAGCAAACAACAGAAAGTCAATTATTCAGTATTCTGGTAGCTCTAATCTCAATGCGGGTCAGACACTGGAACATCGTTATTCAGTATTCATAGTATGCGCACGGTTAGATAATGGGACACACTACTTACCAGAGTGTATGCGGCGCTAGCATAACTGCCTTTACGCAAAGACCGCCAACAACAGCAAGACTGGAGTATTGCCATGGTAACCACATAACTATACTGACACCACACTACGTATTGCTTCACACTGATCGCATACTACTGCTTCACCGCACTCACTTCTCCCAACCTGAAACAATTAGAGTCGTTGCAAAATAAGTACTTTTGGTAAAACACATATACACACAAATATAATAGTAATATAAATGTTTTCTGGATCTCAAATCTACGGATTTAATGCCAATATTGCGAACCAGATAAAACACGGTTTTAAATATAGTTTTACAAAAGAATAGTTACTAGGCTTTAGAGAGTTATATTTACACAATTAATACATTATAAGACATTCTGTATAAGCAAGAATTGATGTTTTTAAATTTCATCACCATCATCATCATCATCATGTTCACGGATTAAACCAAAAATGGTTTGTTCCGGTCTCAGATACAAAAGATTAGAGCTGGTCACTCCAGCGCTTCCTGGGGCGTCCCTCACCTCTCCGTCTCCTCTGCTTATAGTTACAGATTTGTTTGGGGAGGCGGCAGCGGGTTTGAGCACTAAGCGGGTTTTATATTTTATTTTATCTTAAAGCCAAGGTTTATAAGTAGGTTTATAAATTTACCTAGACATTTGTACACACATCATTTGTATCTCGGCGCGTGCACACACAAAACTTTCATAATTCTATACACGTATTAAAAATCACAAACTTGGGATCCAACGATTTTTGTAAGCAAAATTTTGCTGAAAGCAAACGGGGATAATAAATTTAAAAAAAAAAGACTGATAACAACAAAATCCCATATGAGTGACGGCTTTTCCCGCGGACATATTTTATGCTACGCACTTTGTTTCAGCCGCGGTATTTTTTTTACGTAAACGCGAAACGTATAGGGAAAATTGCAATATAAATCAGAGGTTAGACGCAATCTTGCAATATGTCAAGCTGACAGCTTACTTGAACATATTGCGGGAAAACGCAACAGCCCCTCGAATCACTCACTTCACTACGATTCTATTTTTCACGTCACTCGTTACGCTTTCAAATAAAATGTCTCGTGGATTATGATACTAAAAGAAAAGATCCTAGTACGGGACATTTCATGTTATTCGGTTTTTCTCTAGCCAAAAAAAAAATTTACTGTGATATCATAACTCGCTTTTTTCTATTTCATATTTTTGTTTATTTGTCGGAGTATTAAATATTTCCTTTATTTTCATCATAAGAACGCTGTAAACCGATCATTAATCAAAATGATATTGATTACTCAGACATTAATATTTTCTTTCCTTATACCATAGGGATACTGCGCAGGCGTCCGGCAGACAAGGGAAATTAATTACAACTTAATTAATCCGCATACGGCGTTATGCGTGAACGTGTGAACACACATTTTTTTAAACATTTTCTTGATTTACTTATCGTCAGCAAATTGTAAAAGTATAAATTGTTTTTATAATTACCCTTATAGATTTTGCTTCGTTCTCTGGTTGCAACGAATTAACGCTCGGTGTTCATGTGTCATTGTAATCACACAGAAAACTTTAAAAATTGCTTCGCTACATCTGAATATGCTTCCGACCGGTTACCAAAAATGTTACGTATATGTGCACTGGTTACTCATCGCTCGCGAAGTTATATAGAAAAATATTGCTACTTAGGATTATCATGTACGTATCAAATTGTAACCAGAGACAGTAAACCAACTACAAGATTAATTAGTACCTTATTTCATCCAACTTAAACTTACTTAAACGATTTTTCTGTATAAATACTAAACATTAAGATGCACGTAGGCGTTGTCTTTTATTAGTGAAATATTTGCAGTTACGTTATAGCCGGTATTAGCCATAACCTTTGCTATCCTGTTTTACAATGTACAATATTGCCTATTGTGCTTTCTGAGATATATATTGTCACCGGACAAAAGGCTTGCCGCATGACAAATGGCGCCAATCGTACATTTCTTAGTTATTTTGGTGGCCGTAAAAAGGACCGTGTGGCGAGAACGCTGATGTTGGTTGTTCCGCGGAGATGTTCGTGCGGCGACTGCGTACATTAAGCTACGGTCTCTCAGAAAGCTGCCGATCAAATGAACGTAGCAATCTGGAAGAAGGACTTCCGTGAGTTTGTAAAGGACACCCTCGTGCCACACGCGGTCAAAGGCTTTCTCTACGTCTAGGAAGATCGCAATCGTCTGTTTGCCCTGGCAGCCAGCCTCGGTAATGCATTCCACGAGTCTCATCAGCTGATGAGTCGAGGAGTGCAGCTCACGAAAGCCGAACTGTTCGGGGATCAGCACGTCTAGTCTTTCTAGATGGTCGCGGATCCTACGCTGGATCAGACGCTCAAAAACCTTGGACGTCGCGGACAAGAGGCTGATAGGCCTGAGGTTTTCCACTGGAGAAGAATTCTTTCCCGGCTTGGGTATCAATACGACGGTAGCCGTTTTCCATTTCACCGGAAAATAGGCTAGTCTGAGGCATGAATTGAACAGGTCAGAGAGGAACTGGGTTCGTCGCTCCGGAAGGCGATGGAGGGCGGAATCCATGACTCCGTCCGGGCCAGGCGCCTTTCGGAGCTTGAGCTGAACAATCCTCTCAGAGACCTCCTCCGGGGAGATGGGCTCCGGTTGGACTGTGATACCGGCCGATAGAAAGCGCTCTACCTCGCAGCAGATTTGCTCAGTGAAAGCCGGGTTCTTGGATGGGTTGGGAGCGAACTGTCGCTCTAAACTGTCAGCCAAGAACTCTGCCTTTTCGAGGGGGCGGCCAAGGGGTTGACCGCCTGGTCCGACCAGTGCGGGGAGAGGCGCACGTTTGCGCTTTCCCGTTAGGGCACTGGGAATCCGCCAGACATTACGGTCCTCGGCAGGGCCGTCCATCTGTGTAACAGCTAGCTACCAGTTGCGTCTACGGAACGCCAGCATGTCGCGACGCAACTTGCCGGACGCTCTGTTGAACGCAGCCTTGTCAGCCGGGTCACGAGTCCTCTGCCAGCGTCTCCGGAGGCGATTCCTCTCGCAAGCGAGCTGAGACACCTCTTCGGGGATACGCTGATAGTCGGGCTTGAGCCCCGGCTTCATCCGGGAAGACACGTCTACCGCCGAGACTACGGCTGCGTCGAATAAGGCAACTACCTCGTTGACATGCTGGGTAGTGTCGAGCGGGATATGCTCAGGTAGGCGGCGACTGAACGCCGGGCCAAAGCGGTCCCACTCGATTACCCGCCGCTCGTCGCGGACGATGGCGTGCTGGGTAGCTATATGCACACTGATAGGGCAATTGTCCGAGTACAGTTCCGAAATGACGGAGACGTGGACCGGGCAATAAACGCCCCTGACCGCGCAATGTCCAGTACGTCAGGGCGGGAGTTAGCCCTCGAGGGATAGTACGTAGGCCCGGTAGGACCCATGACTGTGTCCCGAGCCGCATCAGCATACCTGCGTACGCGAACCCCATTTGGGTTCACCAAGCGGCTCCCCCAATCAGGGTGCTTACAGTTCAGGTCGCCCGCCAGGACTACCCTCCTGTGTGCGCCAAAGACGGCCTCCAGATCGTTCGACAGGAGCTCCGTTTGTGGAGGCTTGTAAGCGGAAACCACGAGTAGACCGCCGAGAGCACCATGGAGCTCAACCGCGGTGCACTCGAGGTTCCGCCGCTGAGGCAGGACAACGCGGTGATGGCGAAGACTCGCCTTCACCGCGATGACTGTGCCCCCTCCTGCGCGACCCGACCGGTCATCCCGGTGGCACACATAGTTGGGCAGTCGGAAACGGCGATGCGGGGTCAGGTGCGTCTCGCCAAGAAGAAGCACGTCGGGCTTGTGTCGGGCAACGAACTCTAAGAGCTCAGAATGCCGGGAAGCGAGGCCGTTGGCGTTCCACGCCACGAGCTCGAGGTCTCGCTTGAGGGATTGCCGTGGTTGTCCGTTCATAACAGACCTGTAACACGGCAGGCTTCCACCGAGAGGGAGGAACTTGTCTTGGGGCGAGGCTGTTGCCAAGCGTTCCTTGATTTTCAGGAATGTTTGGGCTACTTTCTCAAGTCGTAGCTTGCCAGAAAGTCGGAAAAAACGGCGAGATCATCGGATGATGAGGCCTGGGGAGAACGCTTGGCGGCAGCTGCATAGCTGCTGCGGGGCGAGACGGTGGAAGCCTTGGGGGCAGGTACTGGAGCGGGTGGCCGCTCTGGCTTTTGGTGACGGGCTTGGGTCCAGTGGCAGGTAGCTTAGGCTGGCCCGTGTTCTTGGCCTGGGTCCTACCTTTCTTGCCCGATCTGGGGTATCGTGGCTTGGGTGGCGGCGGCCGTGGAGGATCAATTTCCTCATCGTCCGGCAACGGGACTTGAGTGTAGTGGGGAACTTCGCGTTCCGGTTCCGGGGGCGCGGCAGTTGGTTTGGCCTTTGGAGCTTCGCTCGGGCTCACTGCACTGCTGGGTTTCGGAACCGGAGCAGACCTAGGGGCTGGTTTCCGGACCACAGGTTCAGCGGCTTTGGCCGGTTTGACTGGTTGACTAACAACATGTCGAGGCTTAGGCTGGACGGGTTTCTTGAGCTTGTCCAGCTGCTCGCTATAGACTGGGCAGCACCTGTTATTAGCAGCATGGGCGCCGCCACAGTTAATACAGTATCGGTGGTTGTCCGGGACAGCGCAGGCCTGCGTCAAGTGGTCATTTCCACAGCGGACGCAGGTCGGCGCGTTCCGACAACCGAAGCTGCTATGGCCGAACCGCTGGCACCTGTGGCACTGGGAAAGTCGCCCGGTCTGGCGGCAGGCCTGGACGGAGTCACCCTTCTCTACCAGGAGTCTGATTAGGGGGAGTGGTCGACGCGAGCCATAAGTAGTGTACAGCCGAGAGGCTCCCACAACCTTATAGCCCGCGTCGCGCAGTTCGTCTAGGACGACCTGCGGATCCTCCTGTTTGTCCAGGCCCCGAAGGACGAGGGCTACAGGCTTGGTGCGGTTAAGCGTGTAGGTGTGGAACTGGAACGATTCACGTTCCAGCCACTGGACTACTCCGAAGTGCTCGGATGCACTGCGGCAGGTAACGCGCACAGTCTCACTCGCAAAGAGCTTGACCGATGCGTTATCCGCCAGCGCAACGACCTTACGGAGTCGGCGAACGAAGCCGATAACATCCCTGACGTTCATTACGAACACCGGCGGGATCCTTCCTTCGGAGGTGCGACTAGGCGCAACCTCAGCGGAGGCTTGGAATGCCGCCGAGTCCGTAGCCGAACTCAAGGAGGTCAGGGAGGGAGACTTTCTCGGCTTGCCACCGTTCCATACTACCACCCAGTCGGTGGAAGCCGAGGTCTCCATGGCTGGGGAGTCAGACTCCGGCAGAGGTTGAGGGCTGCTTTGCCTACTAGCGGCCGTGCAGCCGGAAGGTCCGGCCTTTGCGGGCTTGGTCGGCCCTAATAAGGACCGATTATTCTGACGAACTTGCGCGGGTTCAGCAGGGCTTCCCGCGCGAGTCGTAGGGTTCCCGACTGGCCCAAGTGGCCGGCCGGGGGGCTCGTTGCTGCCGCAAAGTGCTACAGGGGCACTAACAGCTGGTCTACTGCCGACTAGCTCGGCTCTTTGTCCAGCGGGTACCCGGGGGCCGAACTGTGACACCGTCACAGTGGCGGCGCAACCCGCATCTCTATTTGTTAGTCCTACTCTGGGACTCCCCGGGTTTCGCTGGACAGCGCTACCTAAAAGACTTACCGGCACTGTGCGGCAGGTCCCAGTTGTGTTATGGCTGTCTTCGTCTTGCAGGCAAGGCGGCTGGTCAATTTCCATCGCTGCAGCTGGATGGTGGCGCTGGCGATGAGACGATTCTTGATCCGGCGGTTTCTTCTTTACTGCCGCCGCATTAGCTTGTGCTTCATGGCAGTAGCGTAGAGGACGAGGCGATCCTCTTCTGCGTTGTTGTAGATACTGTAGATGCTGTTACCTCTTCGAATGCGAGCAGTCGAATGTCGTGTCTCTAACGGACCTGTCACGTCTTGTGTGATTCTGAGGGATTCTTTTTTAAACATCTTTATTTTATATAGGTTCTGGGTCATGGTAATACTGCCACTGGTGACGGGACGAACGGCAGATGCCGCACGCGCGGTTCGTCGTTACTCGAAGCACTGGAACTGAACGGATCTCTTCTGGACTGCTCTCTCCAGCTGGAGTTTTCGCTGCTATCAGCCACTGCCCTGCTGCCTGCTGCTTCGCCGCTGGACAGCCAACATCTTGGCCCGCTTGCTGCCTTTGTCAACAAGAAGACAGAAGACCACAACTCAGCTGGCTGGTGAATTGAGTAGCCAGCACAAGCACAGCTGAGTGCGTCGGACCTTCTAAGGGCCACCAGCCAAGTGACCCTTTTCAGGACCACCACCTTGCCGCTGAAGAGGAAGCCAATAGCCTGCCAGAGCTTAAGGTTGCGCAGCGCATCTTGCCCGCTGACGCTCAGGCTCTTAGGTAGCGCTGCCTAGGACGATCCTTGCGAGCCCCCACCAGTGGTAAGCGAGCTTGGATATCGCCTAGGTAAAGAGGCCGGTGGACACCTCTCTTGGTAAGGAGAGGTATCTAACGAAGCCGGTCATTTGCCCAGCTCGTAGTAAGCCTGAGCGTTCCAGAAGTCCCGCAAGCTATCCGGCTCGGGCCGGACCCTAGGTCCCTGGTTACCGCCGGAGGCAGCCTGGCTGCCTCTGGTCGGCGAACCTCCCGCTCGATGGCGGAAATGCCCGCTCCGGGCGCGTCGTCGAGCTCGCAGTCGCTCGCCACTGCCCCGCCCCACACGAGCGACTCGCCGTGTTCTCCGCTTATGGATGCGGACCAAGTCGATCCCCGGTCGGTTCCGCTGCCCGGTGACGAGACCGACGCTTTCGTGGCGGTTGGGCCACGGGGGCGCCCGGTTAAGAAACCGAGGCGGAACCGATCGTCCTCAACCTCTTCCTCGGCGTCCGCCATGGAAGTTGTCCCCGCCGATGGCGAATCCGGCCCGGGGCCGACTGCGTCCGGCGGTGCCCAAGCACCGTCGGCCGCTGTTCGCATCCCGCCCGTTTACGTTCATGGCGTGAACAACGTCACCGGTTTTTACCGGCGATTGATAGTGGCTCCCGGACTTTCCCCGGCCAACGTTGACCTGAAGCTCCTTGGGGGCGATACAGTCAAGATCGTTGTCCGCGGAATGGACGTGTACCGCAGTGTCTTGGCGTACGTGGAATCCCAGCAATTCCAGTACCATACCTTCTCGCCTAAACACGTGAAGCCTCTGTCGCTTGTCCTCAGAGGCTTGGACGTGGAATCCCCTCTAGAGGAGATACTCGATGAGCTGCGCGAGCTGGGCTATCCTGTTCGCGCGGTCCATCGGGTGTTTACTCCTGCCGGACCAAGGCGTCCAATTCCTCTGGTCCGCATCCTGGTGGAGAATAGCGAGGCAGGCACTAGCCTACTCTCACTTACGCGGCTTTTTGGTTTCCGCGTAAAAGTGGAACGAAGCCGCGCTCCCGGGGTTCTGCCTCAGTGTCACAGGTGCCAACGCTTCGGGCACCACTCTGACTCTTGTTCCAACGCTCCGGCGTGCGTGAGGTGTTCTCTCCCTCACGCCTCCAAACTTTGTGATGCACCTGCATTCAAAAGATGCATCAACTGCGGCGGGAGTCACCCCGCCAACTACCGGGCATGTCCGGTGTTTCAGCAGGAGCTCGAGCGGCGAAAGCCAAAAGGGCGCCTGCCACCACCGAGGCATCCGGTAGCTGGTTCAAGACCTGCAACCGAGCAGCCAGGCCCTGCGCCTCCTGCTACGGCTGCCGTGTCTTCCGCCCCAGTCACTACCAGGCAACAAAAACGCTCTAAAGGCCCGAAGCAAACACCTGCAGCACAGGCAACCCCAACTCAGGCTCCTTCACAGGCCCCTGTCCCGCCTCTGGCGAAAAAGCGCCGTAACCTCGTGGCATCTAAAAGTGAGACAGCCCAGCCACAAGAAAACATCTCGGTTGTGGAGCCTGAGACTTCTCAATCCCCCCCAGCAACGGAGAATCCTGCCCCTGCTTTAGAAGCAGCCTCGCCTAACCTCCCGCCCCCGCGGTTTCCCAACGCAGGCAAAACGAAGCGGCATAGAAAGCCCCGTGGCGCTAGATCCCGGGCTCCTGCCAACCCGGCCGCACAGTCCAGACAGCCTGCACAGCGCGCGAAGTCCGACGCAACCGCATCTGTCCCTCTTCCTAGCACCTCCGCTAGAGGTGCTACACCTGGCCCCAAGAAACTCCTGGCTTCCACCAATCCCCCGATTGATAAGCCTCGGCGCTCTTATGCGCACGCAGTCTCCGGGCAATCTGCCTCAAGAACCGTTCCTGACGACTACCAGGTCGTCAAAGACTTCCTTGCTGAGTTCGACCTCAGCAAAGTCGCCCAGACCTTCAGGTCCATCCGCTCCCGCTTGGAGACTGCCGACATAACTGAGAGATTCATGCTCTTGGTGGAAGCCGCCACTTGTGTAGGTCTTCTATGAGTCGGGTCCTCAAACGAGATCTCTCGATTCTTTCCTGGAACGCCAACGGGTTGTCCAACAAGATCCAGGAACTCCAAGAATTACTGGCCCGACTCAAACCCGATGTAGTACTTCTCAATGAGACCCACTTGACTCCTGCGAGTCGGTTACGACTGGCCAACTATGTGTGCTATCGAAACGACAGACCGGGCACTGCTGGTGGCGGTACTGCCGTCGCGGTGAGGCTCACTCTCGAGCATCACCGAGTCGTCTTGCCTGCAATGACTCACCTCGAAGGCACCGCTGTGGAGTTGTTAAACACTCTAGGCGGTGTACAGATGGTAGCGGCGTATAAACCGCCGCAAAAAGAGCTCCTTCACCCCGATCTAGCTGTCGCGTTCGATGCACACAGGAGGGTCATCATGGCCGGCGATCTGAACTGTAAACATCGCGATTGGAACAGTCGCTTGACTGCCCCAAACGGGAAACGTTTACGCAGGTTTGCCGATTCTCGCAGGATACGAGTGATTGGGCCTACCCAACCTACGTTCTACCCCTCACAACGCAACGCGGCTCCCGATGTCTTGGACATAGCGGTGATTCAAGGAATTGACTGTCCGGTCCATGTGTCCGCGCTAACGGAACTATCGTCCGATCATCTCCCCATCCTGATACACGTCGCTACCCAGCACGTCGTACGCAGAGATGTCCGGAAGGTGGTAGAATGGGATCGCTATGGCCCGGCGTTAAGTCGCCGATTGCCAGACGCGGGACCACTCGAAACCTTCCGCCAAGTCGACGAGGCAGTTGCCGCGTTTGACGAGGCAGTCGTATCTGCGATCGACGCGTCTTCCAGAATGAAGCCTGGCGTCACGCCCCACTGGCAGCGGATCCCAGAGGAGACGAGTGCTCACGCTTGCGAGAGAAATCGCCTCCGGAGACGCTGGCAGCGGACCCGTGATCCGGCCGACAAGGCAGCGTACAACCGGGCGACCGGCATTTTACGTCGTGAAATGCAGGCCTACCGGAGACGCTGTTGGGAACTCGCCGTGGCCCAGGCAGGGGACGGATCGGACGAAAGTAGCCCTTACCGGATACCTTCGGCGTTGGTAGGGAAGAGGCGCCGGCCTCGCATCCCGGCCATTGCTGGACCTTTCGGTCAAATCCTGGCTCGCCCGGAGGCGAAGGCCGAGTACTTGGGCGCGTGTTTTGAGCGACAGTTCGCACCTAACCCGCCCATGGACTGGGACTTCGACGAAGAAGTCGAGAACGAAGTGGAAGACTTTCTGTCTCTTCCGATCACTACGGAGCCCGAACCCATTACTAGGGAAGAGGTCACAGATCGGCTCGTTGAACTCGTGCCAAGAAAAGCTCCTGGCCCGGACGGCGTCTCGAACGCCGCTCTTACTCGACTCCCGGAGCGAGGAGTACTTTTCTTGGTCGCGCTGTTCAACGCGTGTCTTAGACTGGCCTATTTTCCCCAGAAATGGCGTAAGGCGACGGTTATAGTGATCCCGAAGCAGGGAAAGGACGCTTCCCGTCCCGGCAACCTCCGGCCAATTAGTCTACTGTCAGCCACGTCAAAGGTCCTCGAACGTCTCGTACAACGGAGAGTACTAGATCATCTACGAAATTTCGATGTACTGGTCCCCGAACAGTTCGGCTTCCGTGTGGGGCATTCCACCACTCATCAACTGATGAGACTGGTGGAATACATCACGGACGCCGGGTGTCGGAAAGAGCAGACTGTCGCCTGTTTCCTAGATGTGGAAAAGGCCTTTGATAGTGTCTGGCACGACGGGCTCTTGTTCAAGCTCCGGGAAATCCAGCTCCCAGATTGCTACCTTCGCTTGATTGCTAGCTTTCTGACGGAGAGGACTTTCTGCGTGCGAATAGACGACCACGTCTCTTCCGAGAGACGTATCACAGCCGGGGTACCTCAAGGTAGCGTGCTAGGGCCTCTCCTGTTCTCCGTGTATGTCAACGACGCACCCAGAGAGCCTGGAGTCCAGATGGCTTTGTTTGCCGACGACACGGCGGTCTATACCGCCGATCGGAACGCAGACTTTGCTATCCCACGACTTCAGCGCGCACTCGATGCGTATTCGACGTGGACGGAATGCTGGAAAGTTGCCGTCAACGAAACCAAGAGCTCCGCGGTGCTATTCACAAAGCGCCGGAAAGAACCACGAGGCCGAGTGAGACTCGGTAGAACGTACCTGCCCTGGTCGAGGGAAGTTAAGTACCTCGGTGTCCACCTTGATCGTCGGCTCACCTGGCGTACCCACGCTGAGACGATGCGAAGGAAAGCGTCCGCTCGTCTCGCGCAACTGTTTCCGATACTTGCCAACAAGGCTATGACCCGCAAGCTGGGTAAGTTGATTGTCAACGCGTATCTGTTGCCGATCATTACCTACGCTCTTCCCGTCTGGGGTTACCTCGCAACCGTTCATAAAAGAAGGTTGCAAAGCGTTCTCGATAGAGGGCTTCGGCTAGCGGCCAAAGTCCCCTATCGGTTTTCTTCTCGTCTCCTGAGCAGAGGACTCGGTGTCCGCTCCTTGGATGACACCGCCAGGCGACTTGCACGTAAATTTTACGTCCGAGCTGCGAGGACCCAGACAAACCCTCTCATAGCTGGCCTTGGCAAGTACCGAATACGTCCAGGTGAATCTTGGAAACGGCCTCGACAAATACTGTACTAGTCGACCTAGTACGAGCATGTCGTTGTAACGACCAATAAAAATTAAATAATCAATATTCCGTCTGGACAGGACCACTAGGCAGGAGCCCCTCATAGGAGGCTCGGTACTAGGATACCATTGGGTCGTCTCACGACGCGCAACCCAACAGCTCTGACCACTTGCCGCACGCGCCCGGTACAGTTGGCAGGCCCCTTGTGGCGACGGTCGTTCCCCGCGAGTCAGGGAACCTCCGTGTCGGTGGCAAACGGTAACATTTCCAAGCAGTGTGCCAACATACTTGCGGAGGGAGAAGACTTAGAAGGAAGGTAACAAGGAAGTCAAGTTGCTGTGGAACCTAAATAGCAGCAAACAGAATTATGGGGGGTCGTCTAAAATCGCCCGAGGGCGTTTGACTCTTATAGGGGAAGGTGGTTCTGACGTGCTAATGGTACGTAAGTAGGAAAAGGACGAGGTCGCTGCAGAAGCAAAGAGAGTTTCGGCAAGCGACCGGACAAAATCGGCGATGGTAGGATCTTGAAGGTCTCCACGAATAACATTGTTCCTCACAAACCATGGAGACCCCGAAAGGATCGGAGGGTACGGGACTGGAAAGCTTCCAGCCTACACTTGTTAGTGGTCGACATAAGCGACCACCATGCGGGAGCAGCATAGGTCAACAGTGATCGGAGAAACAAGAGATAGATGGTTACTTTAGTGCGCAAAGCCAGGCGGTTGCGGCAGGAGAGCATGGGAAATATTTTAGCTCGGACACCTCGAGCTTTATTGAGGGTGTGAGTCACGTGGAGTTGACACTAAGGCGCCGGTCACGCCAAACGCCCAAATACTTCACCGACTCCTTCCAGTCGATAGGCCTCCCTTCTAGGGAGAGGGACTGGCACCGGGAAGTGGACTTACGGGTGAAGCAGATCGCCTCGGATTTCTCCGTTTTGATCATCACCCGCCACTTCCGTAACCAGTCCAGAAGCTGATCCAACTGACGTTGCAGCTTTGTACTCGCAAAACGCGGGGACAGGGAGCTGCAGTGATACATTGCATCGTCAGCGAATAAAGATAACGTGACTCCACGAATAACTGGCAGGTCGTTCGTGTACACTAGGTACAGAACGGGGCCGAGGACAGATCCCTGCGGAACGCCAGCGGCAACGGGTCAAACTGATGAACAGGACCCTTCGAAGCTAACAGTGAAGGTGCGATGGCTGAGGTAGGACAGCAAGAAATGAACAATGGACGGTGGTACGGGGGAGTGAGCGAGATTATAGAGAAGGCCTTCGTGCCAGACTCTGTCGAAGGCCTTGCTCACGTGCAACAAGACAGCGCCCGTTGACTCTTTCTTGTTGGCGACGTCGGACAATGCTGTGACAACTCGGACGAGTTGTGAAGTTGTCGAGTGCTCTCTACGGAACACGAGCTGTTCTCCCCGAATAAAATTATAAGAGCGGCCAGATGCGGGCTAATAGGAGACGCTCAAACACCTTTGAGATGACTGGCACCAACGATATGGGACGATAGCTGTCTGCAAGCATTCTAGGCTTGCCGGTGTTGGGAATCATGCAGATGTTGACATTTTTCCATAGGCGGGGGAAGTAGTGGAGCCGGAAACAAGAGTTGAACAGATCCAGCACCAGTTCAACGCCCGAGGCCGGGAGATAATGCAAAGCTGCGGCCCCGATCCGGTAAGGACCAAGGGCGCGAAGGCGGTTCAGAAGACAGATGGACGAAACCAGTTCGTCCCTGTCGAAGAGAACGGGATGGTCAAGTGGAGGGTGGGAGAAATGACCAGACAGGAAGTCCCGAACTACTAACGAGTGGGCAGGGACCGAGACGCCTCGACGAACGGTGAATTGAGTCTCCATGGAGTCGGCGAAGACCTCAGCCTTGCCTTCCGATGAAAAAACAATGCCATTCAGGGTAGTCAACGCTATCGGGTTCCGAGTACGCATCTCGCGGGTAAGGCGATTCGTTGCTCTCCAGACGGAGGCGTGGTCGACTTCAAGGGACTCAAGATATGAGACCCACTGATCAGAGTTTACGTCCCGCAGAAGCTGTTGGACGTAAAGAGACTGGGCATGAAAACGCCGTTTGACGGCGGGAGCTCGAGTGCGTCTCCATCTGCGGCGGAGCTTGCGCCGAAGCCAGATGTCGTGGATAGCTTCCGGAGGAAGGGTCGATTTGCGATTGTTCACCTCAATGATTTATGTGTGTCGATCCATGACACCTTGGACCAACTCCTGAAGATGGGTGGCACGGAGATCCAGATCGTCACGAGTGGCGATCGGGTCCGATGGGACAGATGGTAACCTTCGAGAGAGCTCGTCATGATAGGATCGCCAGTTGACACTGTTGACCCTACTCAACTTCGGTCGGGATGAAGCCGAAACATATCGAACAGTTATTAGCAGGGGATTGTGATCAGACGAGAGGTCTGACACAGACGAGACCTGGATGTTGTGTACCACGTTTCTGACTATAACTACGTAAAGAACGGCTGGTCGATGACCGGCATAGGAGTAGTGGGTAAGATCATCAGGGCCGATGACATTCGTTTCCGGGTCGTCTAGGATGACCCGGCGGAGCGAATTGCCGTAGGCGTTGGTAGCCCTACTATTGCATGGAGGCTGTTTGGCGTTGAAGTCGCCAGCTGCAATCGTTGAGATTGGATGGTCGAGGAGGGCGTGCCACTCCTCAGGCGGAGGCGGCGAGCGCAGGCAAGGCCGGAGATATGCGGAAACAATGAGCAACTCCTTGTCGCCGGCGTCCACCGCCACCGCACAACCTTCGATGAGTCGAGTAGTGAGGGGGGTTGTGGCCTATGGGATATCCGCCTAAGGACCAGAATCGCCGTACCCCCAGATGGGTAATGGCGCGGCTGTAGGTGACGATCCTGACGATAACAGGTGCAGGCAGGTAGCGAGAACCGATGGTAGGGGGCTAGATGGGTTTCGGAGAGAAGCACGACATCAGCGTCGTACTCCACGACGGAAGCCGCCAGCTCAGATCGACGAGGGGAAACGCCATCGGCGTTCCAAGCGACGATCCGCAGGGATCTAGCCATTAAGAGGGAGAAGAGGGAAGAGAGCAGAGAGAAATTGAAAAACTAACATTAGCACCGTCGAGGTATCAGGAGCAGACCTGATGCTTCCTACAAGAGTAGTGACCCAAGCCGTCAGAGGATCCACAGGAGCCCGAGAAAGTTCCCGGGGCTCGCGCGGTCGTTCCTGAGGAACTTCGGCCAGGACTACAGATGGCGCATGGTTAGCGGACGGGACTGTGGTCTGCTCACGTGGAAGTTGGACGATGATGTGGGCGGGAGAGTCCCGCTCAGGTTGGGCAGGTCGAGCCTGCTGATGACGTCGGTCGGGCTTCCGGCGACTAGTGCGCGTTGTGGTACCCTTGAGGGCGGACGTAGTTGTCGATGATGGCTTGGCAGCTACAGCTGCATAGGAAGGGCCGGGCGCTCCGGCAGGCGCCGATAGTGGAGCCGTCACAGGCGACGGCTGCAGGCGGGACTGAGACCGCGGGAGCGACAGGAGTCGCTGTCGGGGCCTTGACAGATCTACCGGTGAGAGGGGGAAGGCCTCTCGCCGATTGGGAGTAGGGCCAGCTACACGACGCTGCGCGCCAAGGAGCGCAGGTTGCTGCTGTCTTTCAGCCTCGAAGTATTTGGGGCAACCCCGGTAGCTAGCCGGATGGGCGCCCTTGCAGTTGCAGCAGTAAGGAGTAAAACCCGGCACACGAGGCTTATCACAGCCACGGTGAGGGCCTCCACACCGCACGCAACGTGGGGGCGCGTGGCAGAAAAGGAAAGAGTTGTTTGGTTTTGCAATTTACTCACATTTCTTTTGTTAAAACCTTAATTCACTAACAACTATTATTATTCAGTTAACTGTGTTCGAATGAAAGTACGGTCGTATATATTTGTTCGACTTCTAAAACATTTCGTAAATGACGCACTATAAATGGAACAAAAAAATATTAAGAAGCTTGTCAAAATAACAGAAACAGATGAAACGAGCATTCTTCTTAATCCCTAAATCGCCAATAAGAAACAATTTTACGATTCCTGTAAACTTGAAATCTGAGTGTGGTACATACAAACAAACAAAAAGCAGAAAACACTTTCCCTCTGGCACACGCTAGCGTAGAAGATATAGATAACGACACTGATATACTTTATATTACTTAAATAAATAAACGGATTTTAAACAAATGGTCCTTACAATGACTGAATGTGCGTCCGCATAATTACACGCTACGGAGTAATGTCTATTTAATGTGTGCACACGCACACGCACACACACACACATATAATATTTTTATAAATATAATATTTTAAAAATAATATCATTATACATATTAATGATAATAATATCATTCAACTTATATATTAGAATTAGAACTATCATGAGAACAATTAGAACAATTTTACTAATATATATTTTATGTTGTAGGCATGAATATGAGCAAAAATAAATCTCAAAACGTCGCATTAAAACTGCATTTCTGTTACGACCGAAACTCGAAATCCACTAGAATCTGCAGGTCTATGTGCATTGATTTTGTAAGTAACTCTTCAATATTTATTCCAGGTTTCTATATTATTAAGAGTTCTTTAATTCTTCAAATATAAACTACTTCTGCAAGTAAAATTTATTATTGTATTTTCACCTGACTTACGTTCCCCCGTTTAAGTCAGTATTCAGTTGTTTGTAAAATTATAAACCTCTGAAGGTACTAACATAATCCGTGAATGTACGTCAGGCGAACATTCAATAATACATTTTACTTACATAATTAGTTAATACCTAAAGAATATTCATGACACACACACACACACACATATATTTCTTCTTCTTCTTCTTCTTCTTCTTCTTCTTCTTCTTCTTCTTCTTCTTCTTCTTCTTCTTCTTCTTCTTCTCTCCTTAATTGACGCTACAGCTCTTGGAGAGCCTTGGCCTCCTGGGCAATCCGCCTCCAGACACAATCACACACACACATATACAGGAATACAGGTGTGTGTGTCCATTATAAAACTGTTGTGTTTCTAGTACTCGATGTAGAAATTAACTGTACATTCTGACCTATAGTACTCTATAGTACTTTTTAATATAACACAATTCCTGATTTGTGTGCAGTAAAATATTTTTTATTCATATGTGAATGATGAGAAATTTTAAGAAGTAATTTTAAGAAATCCGTGCGCGTCACGGATTTTAAGAAATCTGGCTACTTGTCATTAGTAAACACATTTATGATGAAATAAATAGATAAATAGACAGAAAGGGGGGAGAGGATGAGAGAGAGAGTGAGAGAGAGAGAGAGAGAGAGAGAGAGAGAGAGAGAGAGAGAGAGAGAGAGAGAGAGAGAGAGAGAGAGAGAGAGAGAGAGAGAGAAAGGTAGATAGGCAAACAGAGACGGAGAGTGAGTGAGTGAGAAGGGGAAGTGGAACTAGCAAGAGACGTTCACCTTAATACAATATTGTAGAGAGAAATAATTTACGACTCCTGTCTGTTGAGAGAAATTAATTATATTATGACAGACGCACTGAAAAAATAACTAGCCGAGGATGAGGGAAACGGTTCTTTTTTTATTTTTTGTTACATAATAACGGTTATAAATTTAGCTTCTTGTTTTAATGATGTCATTAGTCACTGTGAATTGCTATCAAAGCGACTTTGTTTGGCTGATTAATTCTTGCGTAGAAGTGGTGCACAAAATGTCGTAAAATGGTGCTATGACAAACGAGACAAGTAGATTGATAAAAATTTACTCAATTCTCTTTATACTACGTAATCATTATTGTAACAAATTAAAATGAATCGAACTACAAGAAATATTCAAGAGCTACCATAAGGTAACGCATGTGAATCACACACACACACACACACACACACACATGGTGGTGGTATTCATAATGACATGAAAATTCTCGAAAAGGTCAATCAAAATAATAAATAGAGATAGCAATGCTACAATGAAAATATAATTATGTATGGCTCATACACCCGCGTATACTTCAGAAACCTTACACAAATCTTCTTGAAGTCCTGGGGAAATTAGAGTAATATAATGTGATGATTTGAAAATTAAAAAGTAAGCAAACAATTAGGATTTATGGACGCGAGCGTGTTCGTATATAGACAAATAGTCACATAAGCAGATTGTTTAAATTTAAAAATAAGGATATTATCATCAGTAGAAGAGGATAACTGAAACCGTCATTGTTACATGAGTTTTCGTAATGGAGAACATATGTTTCATTGTCATGCTTACCAAAATAAGAAGAGTTCTAGAGACAAATACAAATATAACTTCCAGTTTTGTCGAATGTGGGAAATTTATTCATTACATAAGTGTTTACTTGTAAGGTTGTTGTATTTTACTGTAAGCCATTAAGTAATGGCTATTGGGCTCTTGGATACGTTAGTTTTAATTAAAAAAAAAAAAAATGAAAGGAGCAGAGATTCATTTTCCTAACAATAATACGCTATGTAAATAAAATGGTGTTATTATACATTTTCTTCTTTGTAACCCGAAATTTGTTATTCACAAATTTTCGAACGAATTTACGACATTTCAGGGAGTCAAAAGGTTAGCTAATGCTTTGGGTACTGCATTGCGGCTAAACTTTTTTTTTCAAAAATGCTATTTTTCCAAGAACGCGGAGTTACACATGAATATGTATAACTAATATCTACACACACATTATCATTAGTTACTGATAAATTGTATTTGATTTTGATTTTGATTGATTAATATTAGAGTGTTTCCGTATTATCGCAGCCGTGAAGCGTATGTGACCTTGATCATAATATTAGGAGAGTCGTTTACAGTGTCGATGCAAGTAGAAAGGTCCTTATGGATGACTTCCTTTGGGCTTCGTAACAAAAGCGCATCTTTTTAGGGGTATGTTTGAAACCCAAGGCGTAGTTCAAGTAGTAGTTTACCTAAGGATACCCAAAATATTTAACTTTGCAGTCATAAAAACTACAAGTTTAATTACCACTGCTCGCTTTGTAATATGCAGCGTTGTTAGTAAATAGTGTGTGAAAATCGTTTACAAGATTTGTTCAGTTACTTTCTTCTTAAAATTACAATATACGAAAATGGTTTAATACTGGAGATAAGCTTAAAGGGATTCTTATGTCATAAATAATGATTTGCTATTACTTCAGTTACATAATAAAACTAGGTTTTTGGAGTTACAGACAAGAGACACTGTATAGCCAACAATGAAACTCTATTAGTTGGGGAGCGAATGGACGTAAAAATTGATGAACCGTGGTAACCACGGGCGATTCTCTCAAACCTTGTCACAGTCGCTCACGGAACTCGTTTTCATGGAATTGGATGCCAGCATTAACGACGAAATAGCGCCATGCTATTACAAAGTTATTGTTAATAGGATGGGTTGCGCCGTTACCTTAAAACAGTTGGATAAAATAAATGTCCGAAAAACCGCTTTAAATAAAATTATAACAGTCCACAGCATAAATAACATTAAAGTATATATAATAACTTGACTATTTCACTAACTGCATTCTGTAATCAACGCAGTGTTTGCGCTCAGAAAATGGTTTCTTGCGGACTCTCTAATCTGGCCGGTGTTGTGTTCGTATGAACAGCAGGGTCACTGGTGATGTTTACTGTTATACAGAGCTTTCATGACTTATCAGGACAGTTTGACTATGGAAAGGGAGTCCTCCAGGGCGATGCTCTTGCTCTTGCCTCCTCTTCAATCTTGCCTTAGAAAAAGCTATGAGAGATGCTGGAATAGATTCCGCCGGAACTTTATTCAACAGCCTGGTGCAGGTCCTAGGATACGCCGATGACCTAGATATAATCATAAGGTCCCTTCGAGAAGTCACTGAAGCCTTTCTTGCTCTTGAAGGTCCCGGAAGGGGGCTGGGTCTCATAATAAATGAAAGCAAGACAAAATACATGGCCACAGGACAGGAGCCTGGAGAAGGAGAGCACATCCAAATTGGCATCTATTCCTTCGAAAAAATCAACAACGTTGTTTATTTAGGATGCCAAGTTAACGCCTATGGGGAAACAACAGAAGAAATAAAGCGAAGAATCACCTCAGCTAATAGGTGCTTCTTTTATCTCAGACCCCTGTTCCAAATCAGAATAATTGCCAGGAGCATCAAGCTGCTTTTGTATAAAACACTGATCCGCCCAGTTCTCACCTATGGTTCTGAGACCTGTACCATTTCTATAAAGTCTGCTGGTTCATGAACGCAAAATCGTCCGTAGTAAATTTGGTCTAATATGTGTAGGAGGTGAATGGAGGAAAAGAACCAACCAAGAACTAAACACTCTTCTGAATGAACCAGATATTGTGAAAATATAAAACTTGGTAGACTCAGGTGGGCTGGACACGTGATCAGAATGGGGGAGAATGAAATACCAAGAAAGGCACTCATAGAACAGATGTATGGCACCAGGAGAGTTGGTAGACCCAAACTACGTTGGGAAGACGGTGTGAGCTACGATGCGCGCCACATCCTTGGGACCCGGAACTGGAGAGCAGCTGCACTTGACCGGGACAACTGGGGGAGGCTGTTAAAGGAGGCCTTGACTCAGTAATGGGTTGTTGCGCCGCTGATGATGATGATGAAAGAGCTTCCAAGTGCAACTAGAGTAATTTGGCAACGTAAAGAATTTGCAAGCGCTGTTAGTCTTTACCATATTAGGCTATGTGCGGTTCTTGATCATTGTATCTAATTGCCTATTCAGCGCATTGTGACAAGCTTTACGTTTAATACACACGCTTGCCGCGGTTATACTACGATTACCCAAAAATGGCAAAAAATAACGCTGTTAATTATGCATTATCTTGATGAGGATGAGTGTGAAACTGAATAGTTGCTACCATACTTCTTCGTCAAAAAATACCTACTCCTACACAAAAATAAATAAAAGTAAATTGCGTAGTATAAAAGTATTCAAAAATTTTTTAATACAGTCTCTGTTTCTTGATGCATATATAATTTATTTAGTATTTATAATGTCATTACCTCAAGATGTTTTCCCTTGTTTGAAACATGTTTCGGAAATCCTATTTTTCCCATCCTCAGTCATCTTAATTTTGTATCTTGTTGAGTACTTGTGTTTTTGTTGTTGTTATGGTTTCCTGTTGCTTTTTGGTATTTTAAATTGGCATTGTTCTGTGTAATTGTAGTGTGTATATTAGTTTTTTTGAGTATTGTCGACGTTGAGTGCATTGAAAATTGTGTCATGTTGTGTATTAATTTTTTTTTATTAGTTTATTACTGATTACAAACAATTATTACTGTTTGTTTGTAGGCCCCGCAAACTTTCAGCTTTTCCGAGATGACAGTAACCAACAGTTTAGTTTGTCACTTCACTGAAATTGTCTGTCAGTGAACTGACAGAATTTCTCATAGACCTTCGACACAGTTCGACAAAATGGCGTGGTCTTTTGTATACTCTTTTATGTAGATAAACGCAATAGTGCCAAATCTGCGTCCGATAACCAAGTTAAGGAAAGGAGTTAATCAAGCTATGCACTGGTCGTCTGCATTAAGAGTAATTTACAGAGTGCCGAGTGCCTATAAACATAATAAGAAAAATGGTTACATAGCAAGGGACTGCAAAAATATGTACACACACACATACACACACCCGCACACAACTTGAGAACTCTATGGTTAACATGTGTCCCGATTCTGAAAAAACAAATTATTTAAAATTTTAATATTTCACCATTGAAAGTGGCTTTAACTTAACATGAACTGAATTTCTGGAATACATTTAAAACACTTGTGTTACAGTATTGCACATTCAAAAACGTTTCTGTGATGCTAAATTTGGATTTTGTGTTAAACTGTCAAGTTGTTCAGTTTGCTCTGTTTCTTCAAGGCATTAACATTGTTGTGCAGTGTTTTTCAATGTGTTTTCAGTACATCGCAAGTGGGCGTAACACAAATCGCCAAACCCAATCTTCAGTAACGTGCACAATCTTCAATCTTACAAAGAATTTCATTAAATTACTTTCCAAAGTAATCTTGTTTATAATTATAAAGTAGGTGTACAGGAGTGGATGTAGAATTGTAATAAAAAATAAATTTCTCTTCCAACGTCATTGTCATCAGACATTTATACTGAAGCATAAAAAATAAAAACAATATGAAGGAAAATTCTAAAAACGAGTAAGTCAACGAAATCGAAAGTTGTTGACAATAATGGCAGATAAAGATATTGTTGTCGGCGTTCCTTTGAAATTAACTTTGTTACGTCAATGCACACTACACCGTTTTAAGACGTGCCTTCTTCTTCTTTTTTGTAAGCTTTTGTAAGCTTCTTATTTCTGACCCGTAGAAATGGTGTTTTTATTTGTGTAAAACTTTCCGTTAATCTTCTTACAGACTCGTCCGTTATGCAAGTATCAGCGTTAAATTGTTTGTGGCATCGACTTTCAAGGTAGTGTGGGTGTTCGTTACTTTGTCGCCAAAAAGTCTCAACGAATACTTTGTTTGAAATACAGCTTTCAAGCATACAAGGCGGGGTTTATTGGACAATAGCAAACGCATTATAAAAATGTGAGCTAGAGCTATAAATATTATTCTTAATAAATTGTTTAAATCTGCAACGGTGTTGTTCAACACTCCCGATCGCAAGCCCGAAGTCTCATCTTGTAACTGATTAGGAAAAATGAACGGGAGGAGTATCAACCTAGTTAAAAAAAAAAAAGAGCTGGTTTCATCTGGTTTCGGATGGTAGCACCTTGTTATAGGGCTCCGGTCTATGGAAAAAGGTGACAAATTTTCAACTGTCTCGAAGGTGGAGGAGGAAGAATTTTCCAACGGCGGAGATAGCAGAAGAGCCTAGGATCTGGTTCCTCAAATAAAACCTAGGACAGGTCTGGAGGCTCAAAAGTGGCAGCCCCAAAACCTGACTTTACTGAAATGTGTTGGTAGCCTTCCACGGACCTTCAATTTTTTAAAAAGATGGTGGGATCAGTTGTAATTACGGACAACGTAATAGCTTTTATGAAGAAGAAGAAGAAGAAGAAGAAGAAGAAGAAGAAGAAGAAGAAGAAGAAGAAGAAGAAGAAGAAGAAGAAGAAGAAGAAGAAGAAGAAGAAGAAATTTTTTAAAGAGAGAAAATAATTACAAGATTATTGTAAAATATTATAAAAGAGTACATAAACTGAACGAAGAATTCTTAGGAAAATTTATGGCCCCCAAGGAAAACGAAGATGGGTACAACCATAGAACTAAAGAAGAGCTATACAGGGATCTGGAAGAACTGGAAACGGATTTCCGAAGGAAAAGACTGAGATTTCTTGGACATATGTTTCGGACAGATCGGTCCAGATTAAATAAACAAATTTTCAACTACATTTGGCAACTTTCCAGTCCGAACGGATACACCAAACAACTCAAGGAGGAAATGATGAAACTAGATATCCCTTTGAACAACTGTGTGGACAGAAATACATACAGAAACAAAATTTAAAATCTTAAGGTTTTCTGCGGTGAGAAGAAGACGAGAAAGGGGTGGACGGTGGAAAGGAAGGCGGCGCAAAGAGTGCGAATGAGGGCCTTCTGGCAGGAGAAGAAAAGGAAATGATAACCGCGTGGTCCACGGCTGGCCTGTTTGTGTAGAAAAAAGAGTACATAAAATGAAATAAAATGTATTGTTGAACACTCTTATTTCTACTAGTAATTTTATACAAACCACTATGTTGTCTTTGGTATTGATGAGCGCTTTCGGCACTCAAGCCATCTTCAGGTCATTTACCAACAGAGAAATATGAAACCGTTCAATTCTTATATATTGTTTTACCGGACCTATCTAGCCCCGCCCCCTGACGGAGTAACGTCTTACTTAGCTCCACCCATACTGGGTTGTCTTATATTACCAATTTTGTAGTCGTTACAATTTACGTTAACTCATTTTCTACTCTTTTTTGTTGTCTAATAAGCTGCTAAATATTTTTTCATTTTCAAATGTGGTTTTGATATTCATTAGTCGTTTTTCATCTTTATTTCTTATTTTTAATATTTCCACTTCTTCCTTTAACTTCCTTTCTCTTTCTTTACTCATCACTTTTACTATCTTATAATTTACGACTGGGTCTATGAATTTATGTCCTTCTTCTATAAAATGCCTAGCGTATAATGAATTCGTCGTTAACTCTCCTTCACCCCTCCTATGTTCTTTAAATCTCTGGAAAACCTGACGACCCGTTTCGCCCAGATACACTTTTTCACATTCCCCACAACTGAGCATATATACTCCACTTTTCTTTAATATGACTTCTTCTTCAAAATTCGTAGTTTTTATTATATCAAACACGGTTTTCGATTTTTTAACCGCTACCTCTATATTATATTTTCTAAAACATTTTTGTATCTTTCTTGTGTTATAACCTATATAAGATATGGATCCCTTATACTCCTTCTCTTCTTTACTATTCTCATTTTTTGTTTCTTCTCTTCGTTTTATATTATTAAGTATTTTGTCTACTACATTCGTATTACACTTGTTGTTTTTTACACTTATTTTTATTCTTTCTTTTTGTTTTCCTCATCTTCTATACAACTGTTTATTCTATGACAGAAATTATTTATCGCTGACATTTTATACTGTATTGGATGGTATGAATAATTTGGTATTATAACATCCGTATATGGCCTTTTCCTATAAATGTTAAATTTTAGTTTATTTTCTTTTGTTATTCTTATGTTTAAATCTAGGAAATTTATTTCCTTGTTTCCTACTTCCATCTTAAATATTATACTCTCTTCTAATTCGTTAACCTCTTCAAAAAATACCTTTAATTCTTCATCATCGCCCTCCCATATTAACAAGATATCGTCTACATACCTCATCCATTTCTTAATTTTGTCTTTATTTTTCACTGTTGACATTATTTTATTTTCAAAGTAGTTCATGTAAATTTCTGCCAGTATCGGTGACATTGATGATCCCATTGGAAGTCCCTTCTTCTGAATATAAAACTTATTATTAAACCTAAAGTAATTTTGCTTCACACACTCTTGTATTACTTTTATTAATTCTTCTTCCTTTTCGTATCTTTTCAATTTGTTCTTTTCAATTAGTTTTAACGTTTTTTCCACCGGGATGTTTGTAAACATATCTACTACATCAAGCGAAATTAACCTTGAACTTTCTTTAACTTGTACTTCTTCTTTCAGTGTTTCTATCAACTTTTTGTTATTTTCTATACTATGTTTTTTTCTCGAAGTCATAATATACTTTTAGTTTCTTACTACATTCTTTTGATAACTTATATGCTGATGCTCCAATAAACGATATTATTGACCTAACTGGGTGGTTTTCTTTGTGCAATTTTATCTGACATTTAGACAAACGTCAGATAAGAGTTGTAGGACACTCTTAGCAACCATTTCCGGCTTGAAACCCGATCTGATGATGATTTGAAAACTGGAAAAAGGATAGTTAGTCATGTAGTCTTGTATATAGGCCAGACAGGCCGTGGCTTTTTAAAAAGGTTCACAGAACATAGACCGCCTACACACTTTCACAGTTAAGACCACATTAGATCAAAATTTGCAAAACACCTCATCATAGAGTATCACAATTACACTAATTTTAAAACAAACTTGATACCTCTTCACATATGCAAGAAAGGGCGACATATGAACGCCCTTGAGGAGTTCGAAATTTACAGAGCTTATAACAATGCTGATACCAAGCCGCGTGTCCTAAACGAGCAACTGCTTTTTAAATCGAATATATTGTACGACACCGCTTTGCGTTATTGTCGTGATAAGAGTCAGTCTTGATTCAGTGCGCGGTCAGCTACCGTACGGTGTGCACCGTTTAACCGTCGCGCTCAACTTTATACATTAAGTATTGTGGTTTTTGTTTGTTTGGATTTTAATGTTCTAATTATTTTAATTATTTGACAACTACATCATCGTTTGATGATATACGAACATACTTTTAAGTTCTGAGGATGGGACAAGTGTCCCGAAACATGTCAACTTTAGATTGAAGACATCGTTGCAGAAAGTCACAGACGGTAAGTTGCAATATATTTGATTGAACAACACGTGGCTTGGTACTAATTTCGGATTTATTCCTTTTAAATAGTCATGTAGTGTGTAGTTAGCAACGTAATTTAAAAGATTTTACTTCAAATATATTAATCCTTTATTCAATTAGTCACTTTTTGAAAACCAAAACGTCTTCACAAGTATTTTTAATAACCACCGATACAAGTATTACGCCAATTTAATGTTACCTTTAATAAGACGTGAGCGAATTGTTCCGAACTACATTAACTGCTATTCAAATTTACACTATGCTTTTATATTTGTTAATCTTTGTAATGATTCCGTAACCGATTATTTTAAAAGGGTTTTTTATTACTTTAAACCAAAGAGTAGCTGCAAGTACCACATGTTTTGCGTAATTCTGAAATGTCACTTTCATAAACAGGAGCATTTATACTATGTAATCCTCGCTTTGAGGAAAGACGGAACTTACAGAAAAAGAAACTTAGACGTAGTTTGCTGACGTCGATCTGAGCACTAAGAAAAGCAGAAAAGTTGCCGTTCTGCACTTAACTGTACTTAACTATTACAGAATAACAGATAGAGGTAAAAGGCGGATTTTACCGGCATTTGTTGAAACCTTTTAAACAAGCAGTATAAAACTTTCCTTGTCTTCCTACAGAGTGTAGCTTAATATTTTAAACAATTTAATTCTGTGAGAAAATTATGAATTACAATATTATTAAAAAAAATTGTTAACCATGAAATTATATAGATACATATTGTAGTATATATTAACACAACCGTTTTATTTCCACTAATTAAGTTAACTTTATAATTGTTTCGGATTTTATTTGTACTTGTTTTGAATATTTGTACTTTATTTGAAATTTAACTGTTTTATTCAATGTTTTCTGAAGTAAAATTATTAAAATTATATCACTAAGTCTGGAGTTGTATATTAGAAACGAGCCTAAAATTTTTAAGCTATAAAATGCCAGTACTCGCCAAATTCCTTACAAAATCTTCAAAATATCATCATTAAAATTCGTAAGCTATAAAACACTGAATTGTCTCATCTGTTCAAAAGATACGTACGTGGTTATTTTATAAAAATATATCGTAAAATTATGTAAACAGTACACATAAAATGCTGATTATATTTTATAAAGTAATGTAAAATGTACCATAAATTTATGATTTCAACGTGCCAGGAATGGTTAATTTATGGCAAACGTAGGCTAGGTGCGATAGTAGAATATTAGAGATAGTACATAGTACAGAATGTATTACTGGCAGGATAGTACATTTACCGATATTAACGTCATTTTTCACTCAGTTTTACAAGACATAACCAACTCTCTGCGTAAAATTACAGAAAGTCAATTTTAATCATATTTAATCCACATCGATGGCAAACAGAGAAAACACGTAAAGCTTTCGGACAACGCCCTAGAAATACTAACAGACACGCCACGCCTGAATGAAGAGAGTTGTTTGAATTTTCTATGACAGTAGTTACAATAACCATCTGCGTCCATTTACAAAAGTCATCTAAGTTAATTAATTGTTCCCGACTCTTGCTTTCTTTGAAAATGTTATGAAAATAGATTGTTCTTCATAATATAAAATATTAGATTAAAAAAAATTAATTAAATTTTGGCAGGCATAATATTAAAAATTATCTTTGAACTCTCTGCATGTGGTTTACGAGAATGTTAAGGAACATTTACGAATATTATAAAAAATAATACTGTTACTAATACGGAACGTTCTACAAGTTTCTCGAATATTCCAGCTGTAATGTGTGTGCGCATACATAATGCTGACACTTTGCGATGAAAGACAATAACGCGTCAACTATCGAGTCTATACTGGACCATACCGGTGTTCAAGGACACTGTTTCTAGTGGATTCTCAAGAGCGCCTGTTTGTTTATCAAGTCATCCAAAGTTGAAGATTATTCTGGAAATCAGCGGGGTATAAATACAGCCATTCAGCGACGGACGGTCAAAGTAGTAATTGTCGGGCGATTACACAGTGAGTTTGAGTGGCGATTTATTTGAGTGCGGTTCGTAGTATTGTGGCGAAGTGTTGTAATACAATTGTGTTTTAGACTTGTTGACATTATTATTGCGTGTGAACAATTTTTATTTGATTTGTTGTAAGAGAATATCTTGTTGATTAAAAACTGTTTCATTATGATAATTAAACCTGGTGATTAGTGACTTAATTGGTGTCTTGTATTTTGTTTTCCACTGTACCATACGACGATCAGTAGACCGTTGTAACAATATATTATCAGCGATTTGTTTCTACCTATAATTGCCCGTATTTAATTATATATATATATTTTTTTTATAAGCTTGAATCCACTTTCTGTGTTCTGTCCTTTGTAAAAAAAAAATGGTTTTTAAGAATAAGCAGCACCAAACGCTACCCATTCCTACTGTGCGGTAAAATCTAAAGTGTGTGGAAAGCGGAGTGTTCGATTTTGCCACCTTTGAGGCTTTTGGTCGTAGCTGTGACGTTACAAAATTACCAAAATTTGTGTAACATCATCTGTAAATCCTACTGGTGACTAAAATATTTGTGGAGATTATAGCTTAACCTGCACTTCCTTATACTTTTAGAAACATATTTTTAGTTTTAGTTATTGCAAGAAAATTTAAAATTTAACAAACCAACGGCTGTTTCAGCATTATTATATGGCTACGAACCTTAGACGATGAGGAAGAGAGATTTGAATAGGATTCAAGCAGCGGAACTGTAATAATTGAGAACAATAAAGGGATGTACAACAGGAGATCGTATAAAAAGTAAGGATGTAGGAAAGGATTTGAATATCAGTTAGAGAAAAGATAGTGTTGTATAGAGAAATATCGGTATGGAGAACCATACATGACTTCCATGTTCTAAGATTTATATTTAAAATCATTTACGAAATGAAATGTTTCCATAGAACTACTTCATTTCACTTATTGCTTCAGCCTTAACCACAGTACTGTGGTCACTAACGTATACCACCACACGTTATCGCACTCGATTTTCACTGATGATGGCAGTCGACGGCACTGCCGAAACGTCTGGTTTTGCAGAAAACATTGGCCAAAGAGCCCGGGAAGGAATTTTAACAACAAACTACTACTTTGTTGCAGATAACGTAGTACACGTATAAAAATCCTCCTCTCCCCCTTCAACTATAATTTTCATTTATAAAAAATTACCCCCACCCCATTCAACTAGCCTCATCATTTATAGATATTTCATCTACGTTTCTACAGTGGATTATTAAGATCTTTTTATCAGGATACTTTATTTATCAAAATTAAATACTTTACTCTTGTTAAAACAAAAAATGTTTCTGGTAAACTACCCTTTCCCCGTAACCGATCTTCACCAAAATCAGTGGGCCTTGAGTCTTCTACAACTCAGGCATATATGTAAAAAATTATTTGATTCTGTTTGAATTTACGGCAGTTATCGTTCGTCATGAAAAAATTTCTCTTGTTACAACATAAAATGTTGCAGGTAAACTACCCCTTTTCCTTACCCGATCTTCACCAAAATCAAAAGACCTTGAGTTCTCTACAATTTAGAGACGCATGCAAAAACTTATTTGATTATGTTTGAATTTACGGCAGTTATCGTTTGTCATAGGAAAAGTTAACCTTGTTTACACATAAAACGTTGCTGGTAAACTACCCCTTTCTCTTAACTGATCTTCACCAATATCAACAGACCTTGAGTCCTCTACAATTCAGGTACGCATGCAAAACATTATTTGATTCTGTTTGAATGTGGGGCAGTTATCGTTCGTCATAGAAACAATTACTCTTGTTAAAACATTAAAGTGGCCGGTAAACTACCCCTTTCCCTTAACTGATCTTCACCGAAATCAATAGGCCTTCAGTTCCTTACAATTCAGGAACGTATGCAAAAAATTATTTGATTCTCTTTGAATTTACGGCAGTTAGCGTTTGTCATATAAAAAATTACCCTTGTTAAAACATAAAATGTTGCCGGTAAACTACCCCTTTCACTTAACCGATCTTCACCAAAAATAGTGGGTCTTGGGAACTCTAAAATTCAGGACTGTATGCAAAAAATTATTTGATTCTGTTCGAATTTGCGTCTCTTATCGTTTGCCACAGAAAAAAAATCTACACACAGACACTTTTCGAAAAATGACTTTTTCATGTTTTGAGGGTAGTACAATCAGAATCTGCAATTATCTCGAACACGATTTTTTTTGCCACCACCATACTTCCATTTCCTTATGGAACATGGAAATAAAAATGGAAAAGCCATTTACAACGAATGGGTGATACACGCATTCCACGATTGGACTATAATAATTATTACCAGTCACATGGAAGAAGAGACGCAGGACAACAGATAGCAAGGTGGCGAGAAACATGAGGCCGGAACAGAAGAATGTTCCTAAGCCTTGAACGATTGAAGATGATGATGTTATTGCAAGCTTAATGTTAAATTGAATTTGTACTAATTAAAACTTTATTATAAATCATATGTATTGTATCTTTAGACTATGAACAATGAACACACCACAATAGAATATTGAGATTATAGGTACCATTAGTAAACGAGTGTGCGTATATTATAAATACATCACATTATCATTAACTAATTGGGTTCCGTTTTCATATTTAAAAACACTATCATCTAATAACATATACAACAACGAATTTCTGTTCTGCATCCTGTTCAAAACAGATTGTCTACAAAACAAACAGATTGTCGTACCAGAAGAAGATGAACTTGTGGTAATACTCGAGATACAAGTACGCTCATACGTGGACTTTGAAGAGATGCTTCCTTTGTAGAAATAACTCTCTCTCTCTCTCTCTCTCTCTCTCTCTCTCTCTCTCTCTCTCTCTCTCTCTCTCTCTCTCTCTCTCCCTCTCTCCCTCTCTATATTTATGCACCTAAGCATTCAAAGAATTTCGACGAAACCGAAACATCGATGCATGATAATGTTTTTAGGTTTTTGAAACGTATAATGTGGATTACGTTTGGTGGATTACGTAAATCATTTCCAAACCACAGACGATCACAAACAGAGCATGTAAAACCAAATTTATTCTCACTAAAACGTTTGCTAAACTCAATGTCAGCAGCGATTATTTCTGTCTTGATGCGTTTACATATCAAATTTCCAGACTGTGGGGAATCGGAAGTGTGGAAGCGTCACGTTTTTCGATGACGTTACATTTTTGTGGAATGACCCCCAGCCAAAAACATTATCATGTTAAATAAAGATTGACCGTGTTAGTGCCTGAAGGTGTGCAGGTGTGCAAACTAAACCAATAGTTTAAACTTGTTGGCTAAACATAATAAAAAACACATCACTCTAGTATACGGTGACAGCAGGTGCGCACAGCGTCGTGCGAGCTATGCAATTACGTTAGCCAGACAAAAACGTACAACACGTTCAAAGACAAAAATGAAAAAAAAAATGCATCCACTTTCGTTGAAAAGACTGTAGCTTACCGATTACACGTAGTTCACGCACAGTATTAACTTATTAGTGAATTAGCTTATGTAAGTAATTACTTAAGATTTTTTACAGTTATTGGTGTTTAGGAAATAAAACTATGAACACAGGGCCAGAAAATAAAAGTTTCACTATGTAACATTTTATTAAGCTTTTTATTTCAACATTTTACACAATGTTATAGAAGTTTTGAAGTTTGTAAAGCGTTTTTTCTATTTTACTCTTTGTGTTTCTAGCCGTTACACCCTAATGTCTCTGTCAACATTAGCAACTTTTTCCTGGAAAAAGTTATCAATTTTTAATACCTGGGCTACAGTGTGTCTTATAGGCCTAATCCATGCAACGACGTTGTGAATAAGTTGATAAGTTTAACCTTATGTGCGGGACCATGAGGCGAACCCTTAAGTCAGCAAGTAAAGGAACACGCCTAAAATTCTACAAGGTGATGGCTCTTCCCACACTTCTCTATGTGTCTGAGAATTCGACTCTAACGAAAAGCCAAGTCAGTCGTATCCAAGCGGCTGAAATGAGATTTCTCAGGCACGTGGCAAGGTAAACTGTCCATGATCATAGAAGAAACACAGATATATGGCAGGAACTGAATATTATGAGTATACTCAACTGGATCGCCCTGTATCGGCTGAATTAGTGGAAACGTCTTTGCCGAATGGATCCCCAAACAACTATGGAGCTATAAGCCGAATGGACGGAGGGTTGTGGGGCGTCCGAAGAAGCCCTGGGGTTACCAGCTCTAATCTTTCCCTATTCAAGACCGGAACGAACATTCCTTGTTTAATCCTTGAAGATGATAATGATGATGATGATGATGATAGATGTAATGTGTTCATTATGTTACTCTTTGTATCTTGTCTTGTCTTTGTCACTTCGCTTCATTACTCTTGTTACTCAAATATGCCAAGCAGCGCCGGCCCTGGTGTAGAGCGAGAGGAGAGATCGTTCTAGGCACCAGGTGAGGAGCGGCGCCAAAATCCGATTGTGAAAAAAATTAAATTTTGTTGGCGCCTATTTTCCACATTTCGCTCTTAGCTACCTACGTCCCTTAATGAAAAATAATTATGTTATGAGTATCACTGGTGGCGTGGCTGTGGCGCGACGGTGGCGCGGGACTCGGCCAGCCCCGCCACGCGACACAGGGTATCCGCTCGCTACCGCGCCCCCGATCGAACGAAGTCGAAGAAACTCGAAAGTCAGGAAATGCATAGTGGCCCAAAGCATCAGTCGTGAACATAACACACAGCCGATGTTCCTGTTTTTTTATTTTTTTTTATTGTGTTATCTGATTAGTTTTTAGTTTTAGAATTATTCTAACTGATCCAAATGTTAAATACCAAATACTAATTAATAGTAATTTTGTTTATGTTGCACCAAGAGTGCAATATGAACAGCAACTTAATTTTGATTCAATAAACGTATTGATTTTTGAAAAGTTAGTGTTTTACTTAACAGAAACTGAATTATAATCGATTCGAAATGTGTTGACCAAGGGGCGCCGAACGGGATTCCCGCTCCACCCTAATAAATGGCTAGGGCCGCCGCTGATGCCAAGGCATTGTAAAGTAGATTCATGTGTCACAAAACCACATAAGAAGCATCTGCTACAACATTACTAGTGGCGGAGAAATCAAACCTATTATCTAACAAATCGTATATAGGCCTAATGCTACTGAAGCCTCATTAAGTTAATTACTGTTACACAACATAGGCTATTATAACGGTTTTGTTTTAATAGATGTTCTTTAAAAGAAATACATATTAAGACTACAGTTCTTTTACTTTTAAAATTTGTTCTTACTTAAAACGAGATGTATTCAGGTTTTTTTAATATTTTTGTCCGTCTCTTATCACCAATTTTACGTGTTCATGTTCGAATTCTGTTTTTTCCTTTACTTTTATGGAGAATTTCCCAACCCAAAATTCTGTTTGTCCGAAAAATGTTCTGCCGGACATTGACCACGTCCACTGCCGGACTGGAAGGTTCTACTGAGGAATTTAAAAACATGGGTTAATACTGGCTACGACGGTCTAACTGATCGTCGTATGGTACAGTGGAAACAAAATTCAAGGCACCAATGACGTCACTAATCACCAGCTTTAATTATCACAATTAAACAGTTTGCGATCAACAAGATAAATCTCTTACAACAAATCAAATAAAAGTTGTTCACACGCAATAAACTGTCAACTAATATAAAAACACAATTGCATTACAACTGTCTCGCACAAGTATAAAAAAACACATAACACTCCGCCACAATACGTCGAACCGGACTGTAATAATTCGCAATTCAAACTCACTGTGTAATCGCCCGATAATAACTGAACTGCGCGTCGCTGAGTACTTATATTTATACCCCACCGAAAATCCAGAAACATCCATACTGCGCATTAACAATAAAGGAAAATATTAGAGCGTAATTCATTGCGGCCTTGACACAGCGCACGTGGCCGCGCCACTTCTAGTCTAGCTAATGCGTTGAGAATCACATACGCACACACGTTACAGCCGGATTCCACTGGAACATTCGATAAACTTGTAGAACGTTCCGTATTACGTAACACTTTTTCCGCATTACGTAACAATCCTTTTATCACACAACTTTAGGGAAATTTGCTATTCAACACTTTTGCTTTGTGTGTAGATATTTTTACATATTTTCATTACAAAATGAATCAATAATTGGAAAATAAAACACGATATGCTGTGTATACTGTTCTTTATTGAGTGATCGCCATGAAAACTTTGGCGGCACTAACATAATCAGCGGTCAATTGTCTATCGAGATACCGTTAAACAAAATAATTATTTTAAGGCTGCTGAGGCTGCTGACACACGGGCCACTCTGACCTCGACTAAGTCGCTTGTACCAGCTTCTTTGTGGCGCCACGCAGTGGCTCGTGTGAATGGGTCCGCTTCAGAGACGCGCCACTGTCCATTTGCTCAGTGATGGAAAATTGTTTTATTAATAAGATTATATTATTTACTTGTCACATCAGTTTAATCAGTTACTCTGGTTAAGAAATTCTCTTTCCTCTTTCCGAACGAAGACGTCACCGTTTTAGACATCGTCGTTTCTCGATGCATCTGATGACGTGTGACCGTTCGCACGTCATCGGTTGGTAGTGGGAGAGTTTTATACATTAATGGTTGATATAAAACCAGATGGTGTGACATTTTTTAACTATTTTAGAATGTCACAAAACATGTTCAATCGGCTTCTCATTTTAATGGAATTTGATATTAAAAAAAACACACACACAAACATGAGACGAAGTAGCCTATACCTGATGAAGAGAGGTATGCAATTACTTTGTCGTTACAATATTTATTCACACACACACACACACACACACACACACACACACACACACACACACACACACACACACACACACACACACACACACACACACACACACACACACACACACACACACACACACACACACACACACACACACAGTGCAACTTCGACGCACGTAAGCGCGGGTTATAAGGAAAAAATATAAAAAATTTAATTAATTGAAATAGTCATTAAAAAAATACACGACTCAAAGCGAAATGCCATGTTGAAGCGGGTATTCTGTCTAGTATCCTTTACGTATGTTTGTTGCGGCTTAAATTAACGATAACGTGTCAACCAAGAGAGAAAATGATATGTTAGTTAATAAGTTAAAGTTCCATTAAACTACGTCACATTCGAGTTATACATAAGTTTCCGGAACGTAACACTTACGACTCTGTGTGTGTGGCTGTGTGTGTGGGGGGGAGGCCCGCGCGAAAAGTTACGATGCTATGTTGTTGCCACACAAATAAAACTGCCAAAACATCTAACTCTGTATTGCTAAGTGTAAAAGATTAATTTGTATGTTAAATTAATTATGAAATGTAACCTATAAATTAATTTATAGGTTAAACGATTTGTATTATACTAAAAATTATCATAATATTTTTTATTCATACACATGTAAGCACTAAAATTTGTTTCAAATATTTAAAATTCTGTTAAAATTAAAAATGGAAGTTTCAGTTTAAAAGAAATCAGAGCAAATGATTGATTTTCCTTGTATAACCAGAGTACCTTGGGTCCCAAATTGCCGGTTTTTACTCTACTTCTATTATAAATCGGTTCGAATCATAATTCGACTTCATGAAATAGTAAATAAAACTTAACTATAGGAGTTCAATGGCTATAGTAAAGAAATAACAGTTCAATTACACAACCTTACAACGTTCTGCAGACACACGGGCCACTCTGTGGCGCCACTCAGTCGCGGAACTCAGTCGCGCCCGGTTGTTTTGCATGGTTTTAAATTGTACCCTTGCACACGAGCGACTGTGACCCGCGACTGTGGCAGGCAGAAGCCAGTCCCCGTCACGAATGGAGACGATTTGTGGCGTTGGAGCTTGCACACGGGCCACTTTCAGTCGCGCCACAGGAGTGTTCAGAGTAGTATTGTGAAGCGTATACTAACACTGTAATTTCTATAAAACTGTTTGGAGCTTTCTTACTATTTGTTTTTAAACTTTATAACACTTTCTTGTTTCTAAAAACTATTTAAAAACTTTAACTATCATGTCGGTTTTTGATTCTGATCGATTTATAATTGAAGTGGAACAGATACCGGCAATTTGGGACCCGAGATGCGATGAATATTCAAACAAAATGGCAAAAGGGAGAGCATGGGAACAGCTCTGTTATATTTTTGTATCAGGCTTCAGTGAAATGGGCAGTCTGATGGAAAATAAATCAGGTATGTTTCTAATCAGTACTGTAGTAAAATATGTAATAAAAATTATAATAGCAGTAATAATAATAAAGTAGGCCCACTGCACTAAACTAAAGTGTAAACTTCATAAAACAACTAAAGTCATAAATGCCTAAAGTTGGTAGACATTATATTGTGTAATTATATTATGACAGAAATGTAGGTGTATGTAATAGAATAGAAACAAAATACATATACACGGTCTACGAAGTGCAGTATTTGACTAATGTCTAAGTTTGTATAATGCGAGAACTTATGCAATTCCGCTTTGAATAAGTTTTTCTATATATATTTTCTCTATTATTAATAATAATAAAACTTTTCGTACAAGAATATATTTTTAATTATTTTTTTAATGTAACACTGTTTCAATAGTATTTAACAAACATCATTGGATATACAAATTAAAAATTATTTAAATTAACAGTATTTAAACAGTGTTATATTGAAAAAATAATACAAAATATATTCTTGTACGAAAAGTTGTATTATTATTAATAATAATATAAAAATAATACAATAATAATTGAGTAATTATGAATGTAATATTTTCTTTAATAACTATTGTATTGTATGGAATTGCACCACAAAAACTTTAACATCAGTCTCTGCAACAATCGTATACATTTGCGTCTAGCCCATATGACTCCAACAAATGACAAATAATTATATAACAATATTCTCCCTGCAAGATCAGTCTCTAGCCATAGTTTACTGTTGATTATCATAATTACAACACAAGAAAAAGAGTAATGACTTCTAAATTGCATAGCATATTAGCGAATTCAGGCGGGACGGTCTCAACAACGTTTTATGCAAACACTACTTGAGCACATACTTATGAGCCAAAACAATCTTGCGAACAATGCACACAGTTTACAGTTGCAAACAAGTTTAGGTCTGGCTTACAGGAAACCAATAGTTTTAATCGATTACTCAAAACCAAACTGGTTAATATTTCGTCTACTGAATACGATTATTGCATGTGTGTGTGTGTGTGTGTGTGCGCGCGCGCGCGTGCGTGAAAGAGAGAGGGATGTTAGGAGGGAGGAGGAAGGTAAAGAGAATGTAGGCCTACGTGGGTGTAACGTTCTTAACATAATCTATCAAAATCTTTGAACAAATTAGATGCGACAGACGAACAATATTCATATAAATAGAAACTATTCTTATTTTTAAATAAATATTTCTACGAAGAGATATATTTTAGGGAAAACACATTTTGAATAAAACACAATTTAAGTTATTAAAATAGTTTTTATTATGACTATGGTTTGATAGTGAAACAGTATCAGACAAGGTTTCTCTGAAAAAGGTCAATATATCATTCTGTCTTGCCATGGTACTGATCCTTCTTGTGTACAAAAGAATTCGGAAGGAAGAACTTCCTCGTCAGAGTCCATGATGAAACTGATGTAAATACTAAATGAAACAATCTTTTATCACTGAGCAAATGGAGAGTGGTGAGTCTCTGAAGCGAACCCTTGCACACGAGCCACTGGTATTTGGCGCGACTGAGTGGCGCCACAGAGTGGCCCGTGTGTCAGCAGCCTTTACTCACCTCTTACAACCTTGACAACATTACTATAAACACTGAAAGTGCTACTCTATGGCGCGACTGAAAGTGGCCCGTGTGTAAGCACCAACGACACAGATAGTCGCCACTAGTGGCGGGGATTGGCTTCTGCCTGCCACAGTCGCGTGCCACTAACGTTCTTGTGCAAGGGTACAATTTAAAACCAAGCAAAACAACCGAGCGCGACTGAGTGCCCCTTGTGTCAGCAGCCTTAATGTTACCTCCATTATTGTGACGGTTCTACTGGAAACAATAAGTTGTACTGTGTATTTTTGCCTAGGCGAGTAGATCTAACTTCTCTAGTGGCCTTTACACTCAGTTTCCACCTACACAGTTCGTTTTCGTGTTCATGTTCATTTACATATAATTAGGGAACACACTAGTTATGATAGCTTATTTACCGTCTTATATGACGCCTTATATTATACAAAATACAGTAGAACTCCATTTATCCGAACTAATGAATCCCAGACGTAATTCATATATGCAGAAATTCGGATAATTGGGACAAACATAAGGTAAAGGTTATTGCTCAAATATCACTTTAGTTTATTTTTATTACATGAATACAGTATCTTAATAAAAACCAAGTCACACGTGTTTTGCAAATGTTTACTTTTACTAAAAAAAATTAAAAATAACACGTACACATAATTATTATTTTAGGCGAGCAGGAGGCTAGAAAACATTGTACTGATCAGTACGTAAACTATGATGCATAGCTAACATAGTCTTATATGTATTTCATTTTCTTACGATTTTTTTGTTAGTAACCGCAATTTGAATAAACTTTTTTTATAAATTGCATTTTTTTTTTAATTTCCTGATAACGTTTCGGACGATTGGCGATTCGGATAACTGGATTTCGGATAAATGGAGTTCTACTGTATTATATCTAAATGTACCAACTTAATAATATTAATAGTTGAAGGATGTGTGTTACAGACAGACTGTAACATGATTAAAATCGAAGATTTAATTTACGTCAGTTATTCTCACTGTCTACTGCAGAACAAGTTATAGAGACTTGCAAAGAGACTTTTCTCCTTAATTTTGGTTTTACAAATAAGTTTTATAAACAAGTAAGTGGTTACAAGAAGTCAGTGCCGGAACTAACAATATCGGCAGGTAAACGTTTTCCCATCAACGGTTTCTTAAAATTTTAAGCGTCCGCCGCCGTTGTTAGACTTGGCTGCTTTTTTGTAATCTTATTATTATTTATAAGTCTACAGAAACTCTGTTCGTAAGCTTCTTAAAACTGAAGCCACAAAACAATTTTTGAACATTTGTTTTTTTTTTTTTTGAAACAATGTGTGTAATTGTACAAAGCACTCAGTACAAAAGCTCTTCAGAGACAAAATTTGTGCAAGTCATTGAGCTATTGTCTGGAGTATTAACGCCTATATCTGTGGGTAATTTATACAACAAAGAATTGTCGTGGATGTCTTTTCTTTAAAAAGATTGTATTTTTCATATAAATAGAAACTAAAGCGACGTATATATTGCGTTAAAATTATGCATAATTATAAATAATCGCTTCTTCTATGACAAGATTAATCAAAACAATGTTATTAAACTTTTTATTCTATATATTGTAATTGTCCCGTGTGAACAACGTAAATTGCAAAAAAATAAAATATAGCAGTTCATAAATTTATATACATAAATACAAATAAAAAGTCTCTCTCTCTCTCTCTCTCTCTCTCTCTCTCTCTCTCTCTCGCTCTCTCTCTCTCACTCCCTCTCTCCTCTCGCTATTTATGAACCTAAGCATTCAAAGAATTTCGACGAAACCGAAACATCGAAACATGATAATGTTTTTAGCCTTTTTTAGGGAATCGAAAGTGTGGAAAAAATATAGTGTTAACATCACCTGGAGCGTTACATTTTTCGATGACGTTACACATTTTGCATCACGCATTTTGTGGAATGACCCCCAGCCTAAAAACATTAACATGTTAAAAAGTGATATTTTATCATAGTAGCACCCCGCTAAGTGTTGTCCCCCTACTCTCACCGACCATGTCTGCTGAGGCTATCATCTCGTAGTCGACACAGAGTAACTACGCGCCATACGATATTGGGTTTTGTCAGAATAATTATGTTACTTTCTATGTCATGTCTCCTTTTCTTTGTCTATCAGTGTAGATCTCCTGGAGCTGCTTTCAAAACTTAATGACTTAAATTTCTAGTTCTGTCATTTGGGGCATTTATAATGTCAAATTATTGCAATAAGTAAGTGCATAAACTGTAATTGCCTGACAAAATTACTATTCTTTTGTATCAAGAAACTATTCTTTTTTATACTGGTAAAGAGTAACTGCTTCAATTCATCGTGCGCACAAATATTAAAAATGCGCTTAAATTATAGTAATACCATTATTTGTATTTGATAAATCAAGATTAAAGAAGGTAATTTTAATTATACGTTCTGTTTATTTATGATAATTATTATGGATCTCACAGGAATGCTTTCTTTAAAAAAGTTTGTTATTAATGTCAATGGCATGAGATAATATTTTTGATCCCATTTTTTAAATAATATCTTTGATGCATATAATTATTAATTTTATTATTAATAATAAAAAAAAAATTAACAAGAATATGTTTTTTTTATTTTGTAAATTACAAATGCTTTGATAGTAATCCAACTATCATCATCAGATATAATGATGATAAATAAATAAATAACAATGTAAAATATAAATAAATAATAATATAAAATACCAAGAAAAATTTGAAAATATATGGATGTAATTATCAGTTTATAAGCGTAAACATATTTTTATGTGTGTCTTATAAGTGACAAAATATTAATCATACTAATTAAAATTCGAATTCAGCATCCAGCTAATTGATAGAAGAGATCCTGAATCAGAAGATCCAAATTTACGTCTTGTAGCAGACAGTTTTGAACGCTCGAAACATATTGCTGACTGTGAAGTTTGTTCAAGTATTTTAAAACCACAAATTTCCACGAGGAACAGAACCAGGACAGTTAGCACTTCAAACAAAGTAACCTAAAGGAAAATTAATTAACTCTGTTTCCGCGCGTGCTGTTTGCAATCAGACGTCGATTGCTCTTGTGTCCGTCAAGTGAAGCACTTAAACAACACTCCATTCTGACGCATCGTCTACCGTTTTGTGTTCGCCGGGCGCTGTCGTATAGCTTTAGGGTACTCGCCACCTGTTTGCACTCAATAACACTACATACATTTAGATTATGTAGGCTTAGTTACACACGTTTACTACTTCATATGCACGTCGTCTTTCCGTTGCCTAGACACTCGTGAATGACACAGCTCATCAAAGCTATAGGGTTATGTAAATTCGACAGTATTGGTATACTGTATAGTACGACACACGATGAAACATTTACAGGATTTCCCTACACGTATGAAGGTTCGTAAATGTTCTTACATCTATACTGTAGCCATGTTCCCGTAGCTTTATGATTAGACTCTTCGTTTAACTTTGTAGCTTGAAGTTTCCTTCTGAATCAGTGAGTCACAGGAATAGCGTTATTCATTGTTCGTAAACCGCTACCAAGTCTGTTTTGTTGACACTGCCAATTTGTCGATATCTACCTTAAGTCGAAACAAATTCTTCTTCTTCTTCTTCTTCTTCTTCTTCTTCTTCTTCTTCTTCTTCTTCTTCTTCTTCTTCTTCTTCTTCTTCTTCTTCTTCTTCTTCTTTAAACACACACACACACACACACACACACACACACACACACACACACACACACACACACACACACACACACACACACACACACCACTGAAACACAAGGAATTTGCGAGAAAAATATGCAACTGTCCAGATGGTGATGACAGGGCTCAGAGGGTGGGGCAGGGACATTTGAATTATAGCTTGTTTTGTGTGAGCATGGTGGGGTGGGGTAGGGGTGAAGGGTTTGTTTTCATGTTTGTTTGTTCATTTCCGATCTGACGATGAGCTGTGAAGCTTGAAAGCGCTAATCGGAATAATTTTTATGTAGTGGTGTGCAACAGTGGTATTTCTGCTTGTGATTTTAACCACTAACACAATTTCTTCATTAAACTTATAAAATAATAGCTGACTCTCAATTCTAGCTAAAATGTGCAGGTTGCGGAAATTTTTAAGTCATTATGTAAACCAGCTGTAGTAAAAGCATGTTTTTCTATGTGTAACATGTTAATTAAAACAAAAACTCTACAAGCTCTTACCAACATTAGATAACATGAATAGCATGAAACACTTAGGTGGTTTCAAAATAAATTTAATGATTTACAGTATCAGTTCCTTTGAGCTAATCCAGTATTACTAATATTTTTTTGTTCAATCGAAACACTGACATGAAATTTAGTGTAAATTTAATGACAAAAGATTTATATCACATAGATCAGTTGTTCCCAAAGTGGGGTCCGCGACAATGTTTCAGGAGGTCCGAGGACACTTTTAAGAAAAAGTAGAATATACCGTAATTTACTCCGAGATTTTTATAGACTAAAATCTAAATTTTAGAATCTTAAAACAATTAGTAGAAGATTCCAGTAAACTTTTTGTTCAAACTTATTATAATTGTAAAAGTAATTTCAAACTAATGGCTTCAATAATGTCTTTAAATCGTGTCGTGTAGCAGATCTGTTTGTCAGACGATCTGACGCATGAACGTTTTAGTCTACATGTCTTGTGGTTAAGCACTGGAACTTACTTATTAGCACTTACTTATCTCGCGTATAAACACCGTATCTAAGCATAACGTTTTTCCGTGTAGCTGGTTTTAAGCCTAAGTAGCTGGATTTCGACACGTGTGGCTGGAAAATAGAGCCGAGGTTGGCAAAGTTAAGAAATAAACTTGATGTCGTGAGTGACGTAATACATGAAATTATCAAACATCAAATCTAATTTTGCAGAGCTAATTGTTCAAAAGCGGCTTCATTGTTCACATTAAACTATGTTTCATATCGTTACTATTATAATTTGGAAGTTAAGAGGATTTTGATTTTAATACATTTTAATTGAAATGTAAGAGTTTGTATCATATTTACGGGTTGTTTTATTTGACAACTCAGACGGGGTCCGTGAAATTTTTAATTTTTTTGGGGGGTCTAAAAAGTTTGGGAACCACTGACATAGATTCTATTTTACTAGCCTTCACTTTTCATCACTACAGTGTATTATATTGTTCGAAACTATTAGACTCGTTTAAAGAGACGTCAACAGCCAATTGCAGTAGACAACATAAGCAAAAGTTAAATTCAATAAAAAACAATTGACTACTTTTGAAGAGTACAGATTTATTTATCAACCAAAATCAGGTATCAGAAACGATAATATAACATAAATTATTACCGTCGGTATTATTCAGTTATTTTCTTGAAGTGGCAAATCTGTATTGAATCTGTCAGAATTGTTAGTAGCATACACTCTGGAATAATATACAAATTTTACTAGGTTCGTTGTTTCTGCTATAAATTCAGTTGTTAGTTAATCAGCCTCGTTAGGCTCTGTCTCTGTCTGTCGAGAGACAGAAAGAGTAGAACAACGTTCTCAAATGTAAAAGAACGTTCTGTAATGGCGTAACTGTGTTTCCGACTTACGTAACTATAATTTTTATTGTTTTTGCAACCAGTCGTTATACCACATTTGCGCTTGATTTTTCTTTTACCGCATTTCATAGCTAACAGCAAAACAAAAACAATAGCCAAAGTGTCGTATGTTTGCGTCGTGATCCCTCAATTACTACAATATGAGAGAGACCCCCCCCCCCCCGGATATATACTTGCGAAACCTCGTCCTCTCGGTCTCCCAGTTGTCGGCAAGTTTTTCTAAACCATAATGAAACGATATCTTTTGAAATTATCGAAACAGTAATAAATAACAGAAATATTCGGATGAAAATATTGTACAAAAAGAAAGTTATTGAAAACTGAAGTAAAGTGTTAAAAGTCTTAAGTCAAATATACATACGTAGGTAGGCAGACGAGAATTTGTCGCCAAAGTTTTTCTTAAAATTAACTTTTCGATAGAAGTGCACCCCTGCTGTCGTAAGTATTGTCTGCAGCTTTATGTAATCTTCTTATCTCTTAGGTTGTAGAAATAATGTCTTTGTTTTGTAAAACATTTTACCTAAGCTTCTTACAGTTCTACCTCCGTAGAAAAATCAGTTTTAAATTGTAGGCAATTTTTAGAATGTTTAATGGGGAGCACTGAACCTTTCAATCGTAAAGAAAAGTAACAAATAATACATATTGGATAAAGTAATGCTTACTTTAAAACGGATACATAACAGATTAGGCAGACATTTCAAGTACAATTAGTATTAGTAATATATAAATACACGCACATGAACATTCACACACACACACGCATGCGCACGTTCTAAAATTAACAAATTAAAATTGTTGGAAAGGAATATGTTTATTATTTAAAAATTTTACAAAATTCCTCTAATATCTACAATTACCATCATCATCATCATCATCCCTACTCCAAGGAGATGGGCCTTAGACCTATTCCGGAACCCATCTCCTCCTCGGTCTACGGTCATCTCTCTTCCCAGTAGGGTGATAACCCAAGGGCAGCCACAGGACGGATATCAGGCATGCGGTTCAAGTGTTCACACCATCTCCTTCTGTGGTCTTCAATCTTCTAGTCCAATGATACAATGTTTAAATCGCGTCTAATAGCCTCGTTCCGTCTCCGATCCAAGAGAAAACAACCTTGCGCCCTTCTTAGAAATTTCATTTCGGCTGCCCGAGTCCTCTGCACGTCCCTTTTACCAAGAGTCACTGTCTCACTAGCATACAGGACTGTGGGTTTTATGCACACGTAAATCGCACAAAATCTGTTTATCTTTCTCTCGATGACCTCGTCAAAGTGATACGTAATAAACTACAAATTGTATTAGTGGTTAAATAAATTTATGCTACACTCACTTGTTGCACACACCACTAGTCACTGTGACACCGATTAGCGCTTTCGAACGTACCCATTCATCATCAGATCGTAACTGACACCCAGATCGTGGCAGTTACGATCTGATGATGAACGAGTACGTTCGAAAGCGCTAATCGGTGTCACAGTGACTAGTGGTATGTGCAACAAGTGATATGTAATATTCCATCCTAGGAATTGAAAGTGGGATATTTACTCCAGCATTTTATCATTGATAGTAATCAGTGATAACAAAGCACTTTAATAAGTAAATTTTACCAACACAGTTAGATTGAAATAATGTTAAGAGCGAATTAAATACATATGTTTGTCTATAACCGACACCGTATGCGCCAAAAAATTAATTATATGTGTCAGGATATCGCTTAAATAAACTTTAACCATTTTAATAAATGTCTATATCATTAGTTATAATGTATATATATTAGTTAGATCAGACCTTTACTCTCTCCCTCTCTCTCTCTCTCTCTCTCTCTCTCTCTCTCTCTATATATATATATATATATATATATATATATTACATTTAATATTTATACATAAATTTACCTCAAGATGTTATTTTTCTATTTGGAACATGTTTCGGGTACTATCTTGTACCCATCCTCAGCCTTCCGGTTTTTTTGTCTGGCAATAAATGTTATATAGGACAAACAAAAAAACAGCTGAAAAAACGTTATTTTGAACACCTAAATGCATACAAAAAACCAGAAATATATAAATCCAATTTAGCCACACATGCAATAAACACAGGACATGCATTCCCAGACATAACCAATGTAACACTAATAAAACATATACCACACAAAGGCACCATAATGAACATTTGGGAAAATTTACAGATATACAAACATAAAACAGAAAACAAACTAATACCTGAACAAATACAAATCAATACAAAACATGACACAATATTCAAAGCACTCAACATAGAAAATACACAAAAAACTAACACATACACCACAAACACACACAATAAAACCAATTTGAAATACCAGAAGCCAACAGGAAGCCACAATAATAATAGCCAACCAACAACACATATGTACTTCACCAGACAAAAAAACCGGAAGGCTGAGGATGGGTACAAGATAGTACCCGAAACATGTTCCAAATAGAAAAATAACATCTTGAGGTAAATTTATGTATAAATATTAAATGTAATATATATATATATATATATATATATATATATAAGCAACGACGGCCTGATTAGTTACACCTGGTGATATTGTAGATTTACGATCAAGTTGTTGTTGTGGATTAGTGGAAAGTGATTATTTTGTAATCACTTGTGTGGAACAAGTGACATTACTGTCGCGTGTGGACAAATTTAACTTGACTTATTGTATGAGAGTACCTTGTAGATTTAAAATTGTTATTTGTGACTAGTTAACGCTGGTAATTGGTGACGTCATTGGTTTTCACTGTACAATACGACGATACGTGAGACCTGTAATATTATTGACACATTACAGACGACAATCGTGGACACAACAATGAAGACGCAGCAGACGTATATGAATCTCGGAGAACAATCCACAAAATACTAAAAGAGAAACAATGAGAGTCAAAAGGCATACAGAAATAGATATATCTACGAAACAGTGTTAAAACGGTGTAATAAATGTCTTTTTTTCAGCAGTAACAAAATTTACGCCTCTTTTTTCTCTCACGAGAACAATTAGTTATACGATGACAATACGACAGAAAAAAAAGTTCCGTCGATAGGAGGAAAACACCGTACATTTCTCTTACTTTACGTAATATCAGTTATAAAACCTACTTGACAGTTAACGATATCATAAATCAAAAAGAAATATGATCAAAATAAAGTTATTGTCTGTCTCTCGTATAGAGAATAGTGTTTCCAACGTAACATTGAAATTCAAAAGAAAACGTTATTCAATTCAAATATTATTAATTGTACTATAATTATTGTGGAATAAAGTTGAATTTTTCCCTTAGGTAGTCATCGTTAATTATTACATTTTCTTGAAATCTAGACGCATTTAAATTTCAATATTACTTCAAATGCTTGTAATTCGATAGTCGGTTAACAAACAATTTGACATCAGTGTAATGAAGAAAGTTGTGTTATAATTAACATGTGTTAATTATAACATAATTAAGAAGTAAATGGTAGAGGACAGATAGATAAGATTAAGAATTATATTGCATAGAACTAATTGGATGTTTTAAAATAAGGGTGTGTGACTGAGCCACGTGTGTGGAGAGGAAGGCGGGTAGGTTTAAAAGGAATGTACACACACACACACACACACACACACAACACTGAACACACAAGGAATTTGCTAGAAAAATATGTAACTGTCCAGATGGAGGGACAGGGCTCAGGGGGTGGGGAAGGGACATTTGAATTATAGCTTCTTGTGTGTGAGCAGGGTGGGGTGAGATGGTGGTGAAGGGTTTGTTTCCACGTTGTTTGTCTCAATTCCGATCTGACGATGAGCTGTGAAGCTTGAAAGCGCTAATCGGGATAATTTTTATATATGGTGGCGTGCAACAGTGATCATTCTGCTTGGAATTTGACATCAGTTGATTGTAGGCCTACTTAATTATTCAGCAATCAACGTAAAACAAATCTCTTTAGGTAAATAGTTAATTATTCAATAATTTTTGTTTTATTATTTATAATTATAAGCGTTTTTCGGATTTTAGATTTTAGTATTTAACGTACAGCCTCTTTTCGCCCAAACAAATCTCATTAAATTGATTGGGCCAATAATATTGTTACGGCAGTCGCACCGATAGTCGTATGTTACAGTGGAAACAAATTGCTCGAGCGCGGCCTCGACTGAGGTACACCTCCTCGACTAGTGGACGGACATGTGGAGGACGTTCTAGGCCGTTCGATAGAGTTCCCGTTAGAATATAAACGATATACACGTTCTTTTCTATTTCTATCCAAGCCGTTTAAAAATTTTCGACTACGCAGTTTTTTGTTTATCGTAGTCGCGTCAATGTAGATTTCTCTAATTGCTTCTTTTTCTCTGACTTATAATCACTTTTCTTCGTGTACGTCCAGGCAGTCTTGTCCTAAATAGTAACCTGTGGTCAAATAGTCTGGACGTTTATTTAACGAACAGTTTTTTTTCAGCATAATGAAAATAAATTTTGGTATTGGTAATTACTAATATCAGATTCAGATCTAAAACTACTGACGCATGCTTATTCTACGTTTGTACTTCACTTTACAAAAATAAGCTTTTATATTTTCCCACCTTTAAATATAGTTTAAGAAATGTCCGTTCTTCTAAAGTAGAAATTTTTAGTAACATATTTTTACTAAAAATGTCTGCATTAATGGTGTATCGCTACCAATGACGGCAAAATACACCACACGGTATACTATAAGGGAATTCAGGGTAATATGAGAAATGTGGGGAATGTGAGCAGAGTCAATCATAATTGACAAGGATGGACTATTTTTCTCATAGTTTTGTGTTGGTGACACTATTTGGATTGCTATTGTGCAGTGCTAAAGTGGCGCCATGCTATATCGCACCTCTGCTTTGTCAAACGTATTTTAAGATGAGTGGTCAGTTAAACTTATTACGAGTTTGTCTCCATAGTTATTCAAGCGTCTAAATAATTAAGATTTAATTACCAATATATATTATTTCTGTACAAGATAATTAATATTCTGCCTTAAATACTATTTAAAAGAAAGTTTGGCCGAGAGCAATGCAGGTTATATGCTTATGTTTTTAATTTTACCCCACACTACAACATTCAATCCTGTTGCGTGTAATGTTTCAGTCTGTCATACATTTCCTTATTCCGTTGTCCCTCACGTAATTTCTCAAAGAATTAATACTTTTAAAATACAACTCAGAAAATAATATAAACTCTTGAAACTTTGAATGTGATTATGAACTTTAAATACAAAAAATAGCTGCTCGTGATTCTTATAGTATCTCACGTGTTGCACTTATGAGAAAAAATAGTAATGCTGAATGTAGGAGTAGTTGTGATGGAGGGGGGTGGAATGCCACTGATTCCACCAACGTGGTCCGTCTGGCGGACGGTTACAGCCCCATCCAGTACCGAAACCCTTATATTTTATGTCTATAGTTATGCATAATCCCTACTTTAACACACGGAGCTAACTCAGGAATATTGTGATTAACTCAGTTAAGGGATTATTGAACTTAGCTGACACTGGTAATAGAATAGGAGGAAGGAATTGACCCCCCTGATTCGCCCCCGTAGTTATGCCACTGCGTCAGAATGATACTGAGTAACCAGCAGCATATAATGGATAATCTGAGCACTTGGAATACTGTAAACCTAGACAGTCATAAACGTATATGCATTTTGGAATAAAATAACTGAATATTCTCTAAAACTAAAATAGTGAATTCTTTGGTGTTAACAAAATTCTCTTATCAAAAAAATGAAATAATTATTTTGTGTTAAATTAGGCCTATGAATAATTAGGCTGTAATTAAATAATTAAATTTGATTGATGTGTTGTGTGTTGATGATCATAAGCTATTGTGGAGTATGTGACTCCGATGTAATCAAGTCCAATATAATATGTTTAATTGGTGTGGCTCTCGACGTCTTACTGGCCTGAAACACTTCCTTAAGTTTCCCAGCTGGTCGAGTCCCAATGGTAGCAAGACCGGTCGAGTAGCGTAAAGTTGATGAAGAAATATATATGCTCAGCTTCACCGAAAGTTTCAAAACAAAAATTATTGTTTTGAAGAAAATTAAAAAAAAATTATGTTTATAAAAAAAATAATAAAAAAAAAATTTTAATTTTATTAATTAATTAATTAGGATCAATTAATTAATATAGGGCTGTGAAGTTTTAAACAGTGTAATGCTCTTCTGAAAATTTTTATTAAAGTTTTAGTATAATTTAAATAATCTATCACCACTCATAAGACTGTCTGTAAACCAATCGATATTTGTTTACCTTTCTATTTTTTAGGTTATCTTCACTTACGGGTGGTAAAGTCCTTGTAGATTATCAATTAGAATTATATTATTGGTAATTAGTATTATTGAAGAAATAAAGAACTATTAAGTATTAAAAAGTATTAATGTTTTATTAAGTAACAGCAATATTGACTCTTATCGATTAGTATCGATTCTCAGGATATCGAAAAAAGTTACAAGTATATGTTATAAAAATTATATAGGGTTCTTTAAACAGCCAGTTATTACCAAAGTCAGAGAAATCGGGCTAATATTTAAAAAGTATAACGTTACAATCAAATTAATAGTTATTAATAAACACAGACATTGAATAATAAATTGTAAATATAATAATTGCTTTCACCAAACAGCTGTGCTGAACCAAGAAGAGGCACTGGAATTGTCAAAGCAAATGGCCGCCGTCAAGTCGATGAAAATGTTGCTCGTTGCTGCTGCATTCCAAATAATGTATTTTGACGCAATATTTCTGTTCTCGTGTCCGCAAATCTCTTGTTATATGTTGTGTAGTGACTGGTGTAGTGATTCTGGGTTGTATTTAGTGTATCTGTATAATTATTAGTTCAAACACTTTCTCCGATTCCGTCACTAATTTGGTTTAATGTATTATACAGTTTTCTAGTGTTTTATGGTGTTTTTCGGAGTAGATTTATATTGTTCTGTGTTATGGAGTGTTACTTGATCGTTTCTGTTATAATATGATAGTTTCAGAAGTATTTTACAAGTCACTCGCGATTTCACAATAACTCACTATACACTCGCTTGTATGACGATTATAGGTTAGGTTATCCACGTTATTAAATGTATGTCATGTTAACCGTTCAACTACCAATAATTAACTAACTGTTTCCTTCAGTTTCAATTAAACTCTTAGCCCATATAATATTATCCTTAACATTGTTCAAAAATATTTTCACATCCTGTGTACATTTTACTATTTCACTATATGAATGCCTAAACTTTGGTTATTTGTCAATTGTATTCACTAGATTTGATTTAAATTAATCTTTCAGTTCATTCTGGTTATTTTCAGATTAAATAATGCCATTTTATAGTGTTTTCTGTCCAAAAAATAGTAATTTCACTTTCAGTTTGGTATACTCTGTTTGGAAGTCAAAACATTAAAATTTACTTCCTGTCATTATATAAATTCAGCCATTTTATCAGTTATATTTAATATTAATAATTCTATATTGTATTAAAAGGTTCCTATTCCCTTATTTTCTGGTAATTAATTGAATTAGTTGTATTCTGAAACATTATTCTGAAATATATGACTCCCACGTCTAAATTTCTGAGTCTAGTCATTCTCATTTTTATTTATAATTCTGAATATAATTTATTAAAATCTCTCTAAATGGTATGTGCAATTATATGGCATGATCTCAAGTTTATTTTGTCTAAACCCCTTTTGTTTATTTGCATTTAATTGAGCAATTTCTCTGTTTTGATGAAGTTTGGTTTCCATTCTTTTGGCCTATGATTTTTTTTTAACAATTTTTCTTACAAAATAAATTACAAACAATATATGATGTGTGATACCCTCTCTGACTTTTACAAATAGTATTATAAATTAAACATGTTTTCAAATTACACAAAAACAATTAGTATTGGTTACAATACAAATAATAGTTAAACAGAATAAAGAACATATTTTTAAATAAATGGTTGTCTTCAAATCAGACATTTTGCAACAAAATTCCCATTTCCAACATGTAAATATGGTTTACAACAAAGGTTTTGTACTAACTAACATCTTAATTACCCTCTACTATTTACAAGTGGTAACTATTTTTATAGTTCTGATGTTAGTTGTTTCAGACCCAAACAAATGGCCTTATATCTAATACATTTTTAAACATTTTTGTACTATATACATAAAAAACCTTATATTTATATTCTTATTTCTAACTATTATTATAAGTAGGATTCTACAGTTTTTATACCGTCTTTTACATTGTCTTTGGGGAATTGTACCCTGTCATTAACAAATAAATAGTATTAATTGTTCAAAAGGTATTATGAACTCTGTTTTTCTTTTTTCATGTAAAACAAAATGTTATTTTAAACAGATTCATGTCTTATGAACAACGTATTGTCACAGTACATATTTTAAGTCATTGAAAAATGCATATTTCATTGCATCCAATGTTTGTGATTGCCAAGAATGAAACACAAGGTTCATTTTTTATAATACCCAAAACTATCACTGGTTCACTTTGCACTTATATATTATGTTAATGCTAAATGGTCGTATAGTCTTATTAACATAATAAATTGGTTAGCGTTTTTTCAATGGAAATTTGTTCCATGGGTACTATATTATTGTTTCATCTTAGTTCACAGGAAACTTTTACTTTATACACTCCTCTCTCTTAAATTTATATACATGTGGTTTTTATTTCGTTATACTTTTATTTTTAGATATTTATTTTGGGGATATAGGGATTTGGGTGTCTTTTATAAGAGCATGACATCTTCTTCAGGATGCTGCCCTCTTCTTCTTTCTTCAGTCTTCTTTTCTCCTGCCTTCTGGGACTGGTATCTTCTCCATCTTCTTCTTGATGCCATCAGGTTTCTTGGGATCTTCTCCATCTTCTTCTTTAATTCAGAAATACACAACCTGTATTGGTTGATCTTGGCTTATTTTAGGGTTTCTCTTCTATTTATTCTCCCTCGTCGTGGGTTTGGTCATATTCTGTACTGCTTTGTTATTTACTATTTTACCTTCCTGGGTTATACCTTGAAAACCTTTGGTTATGAGACTGGTTTTGGATGACTCATCACTAGTAACTCCTTTTACTTGAACTTGTATTTACTTTATAATAATGATTTCTTTCCACAGTTGCTATGAATTAATCTTTTTATATTAAACTTAGTGCTTTCTTCCAAATTTAAATATTATAACTTCATTATTCTAATGATCAATTGCCATTCAATATTATGCATACATCTGTCACGCTACAAGGCCTATGAATAAAAATCATGATCATCATTATTATTATTACTATTACTATTACTATTATAAAACTGTATTAATATTTACATTAATATATTACATAATGTTATATATAATCGTGCGCTATTAATATTACATAACAATAGAATAAATGTTTTTGAACGAACTAAAGTTATATGCAACGGAAAATGCCACTCAATCCGCTGGACGGGGCCGCCGCAGTAGGTCTACTGTAAAACACTCTTAACAATAGATGCACCTTTTTAGTGGCAATAAAAATAACCTTTCTTGAAGTGAAGGGTACGAGCATGTAAGCGGACGACTACGGCTCCGTTCAGTACCGACAACCCTTTTTTTTCTGTGTAAGCAGTCTATAATTAAGGCTATATAGACTAAATTATATTAACCGTTTGGTATACAAGAGTCTGTACAAGACATTCGTGTAATTTCTCCACTACCAGTAGCTAAGTGAGTAAGTCCACAGGGAAGAAAGAAAAGAACTTCTGAGAAACTAACCTCAGCTAGTTCAATTAAAGAACATAAAATAGAAAGGCAAAAGAAGGAGAAAATTGTTTAAACAATTCCATCAAAAAGTTTGTATCTTTCCGGAACATAATTAAAGAGGATCAGAATGCCACATGCCCCGTTTGCAATGGTCAATATTCAATGAAGATTACAATAGGGAAAGTGGGTACAGTGTGCAGGGTAAAAACATTAGTTCAACAAGCTGTGAGTTGATTACGTTTGTGACGGTTGTGTTTGCGATTATTGTTCATAATTTTATATTTATCGTCAATTGCAATAAAAAAAAATAGATTATGCTTCAGTTTTTTGTAATACAATTATTAATTGATTTTTACTTCTCAACGTTTCAAATTAATTCTAACAAATAAATTGTAATTTTTTAAAGATTGTTTTAGTGCTCTGCAAACTCTCGCTAAATATTTACGCCTTTTTTTTAGTACAAAGGTTTTTGCTTTATGCTTAATTTTTAAATACAATAATGATTTATTACATGTTTAGGTTATTATTACAGTATTTAAAACAAAAAACATGTTTTTTAACAATGTTTTTGTTTCACTAATTTATTTTGAATTGCTCATATTCCCCACATACATATGAGCAGATATTGTCAAACTTATACTTTCCTAATTTTTTCATATTTGTTACTGAAACTTAAAGATATTTTGTACATTGATAAAAAACATATCAACAGAAAATCCCATCATCTTACTTTTAAACATTTGTAATTAAGTAAATGTATAATGTTTGATCTTCAAAGAGTAAGTTGCTCATATTCTACCAAATCCCTTATATGTTTTAGACAATTTTCCACGAGTCATTATGTAAATTGTATATAGAGCGCGCACTGGAACTGAATTGTCTATTCTTCGTTGTAGGTTAAATTGATAAACAAGAAAAATGGCAATATTTCCAGGACGAAATTAGAAGATACAATAGTTCTGAAAAATAACCAAGAAACTTACCATATTCTATTTTCCATCGGTAGTCCGATACAGGTAACAGGTTGATAAAGTTCCCCAAATAGATGATTGTTGCGTAAAATATTAAATTCTTAATTATTGTGCGTATGAAGATAATTTGACGATTTTCCTATCTACTCAGGTCAAGTGGTTATAATATATAAAAACTAACGCTTTAATAATGCAGAAATACTTAATTTTACATTTAACAATATATTAACGCAAATTACGTTTACAGAAGATTAATGAATGTTTTTTTAATTTTTTTTTATAGTTCCTTATATCACAGGACTATTGTATCATAGTAGATTTTAATCCAGATTTATATGAGTGTGGAGTCTGATACAATAGCAGTCTCAGTAGCTGTCAGTAGTTATTTACCACAAAGTTTCGTGAAGCTTCCCAGAGGTGATAAGCTTGACAGAAACGTGGCACAAATAGACATTTACGTACCTCAGCCTGTTGATGTGTGTGGTTAATAGCGAAATATTAAGTACTGTGAGGTTCCACTACTTTTGACTCGATGCACAGTAATTTGTGGCTTTCGCTGCAACTTTAAAGTTTTACTGTTAATTCATTTGTATCAATCAATTTTGTATACGATGCAAAAAAAGTATATTGCAAACAGAAGTTACAAAAGCGAATGGAAGACACCAAAACAGTGTTTCAATAAACACTGTATTCTGTAATGTGGGCTAGTTATAATATTAAAGAACTGTATTAATAATGGGTTTTCATTATTTTCACAAGGTATTATTGTTTCAAGCCTGATTGTTTCGGTAGTCCTATATTATCATAGTACAGAGTACGAAGTCAGGCGACAACCATTGCTCACTTTTAAGGAAAACAACGTTTATATCACTAAATTACAAAACTAACATAATCTTGGTTAAATTAAAATAAAACTTGCGATGTTTAAAAATACATAAGTGAATATTCTATTAAACATATTAAATATTTTAGTTATTTGAACATTTTCCTTTTTTTCTATTTCAACTGAATGTTTCTAATATTGCATTAGTATAGTGTCTGTAACGTGGAAAATGATTATCAGGGTGAATGGAAAAGTTAAATATTTTATTTTACATTGTATTTTGTAATACAAAATAATTCTGTGTTTGCGAATATCATATTTTTACGACTCTTTTACGGATTATCGTGCTGTTATAATAACAATGTCAACTATTAGAGTTCCGTACTAATTATAACACAATAATCCGTACGCTAATCCGCACAAGCACTTGATCCGCATTCTACAATACCGCCAGGCATTGTACAATACAATACTGTATGGCCAGGTCGATTTCTAAGCCGACCGTAGACGCTTGTATAGATCCCGGAGATGTTTCAGAATATTTTCCATACTCCTGGCCGCGTGCCAGCGTAATGTGCGTAGTAAGAAGTACTCTCGAACAGTATGCAGTGATACGTGAGTGGACGGGCTTGACACAAACGCCGCACGCTGGGCTACTCGAGACAAACATGTAGAAAGGACACTCTCGATTAATTGTAGTATCAAGATGTCTTTTAAATTGTAGGATTCGCAACGTCCGACAATACTCTATACAATGTGATTACTGCGTTGGTAATTATGTGTGATAAAATCTCTGTCTGTCTGTCTCTGTCTCTCTGTCTCTCTCTCTCTCTCTCTCTCTCTCTCTCTCTCTCTCCCTCCCTCCCTCCCTCCCTCCCTCCCTCCCTCCCTCCCTCCCTCCCTCTCTCTGTCTCTCTCCCTCTCTCTATTTATGCACCTAAGCATTCAAAGAATTTCGACGAAACCGAAACTTCGAAGCATGATAATGTTTTTAGCCTTTTGAAACGTATAATGTGGATTACGTTTGGTGGATTACGTAAATCTTTCCAAACCACAGACTATCACAAACAGAGCATGAAAAACCAAATTTATTCTCACTAAAACGTTTGCTAAACTCAATGTCAGCAGCGATTATTTCTGTCTTGATGCGTTTACATATTAAATTTCTAGTCTGTGGGGAATCGAAAGTGTGGAAGCGTCACGTTTTTCGATGACGTTACATTTTTGTGGAATGACCCCCAGCCAAAAAAAGACATTATCATGTTAAAAAGTTAACATACAAAGAAGAAACGAGTTCTATGCAGAACGAGTTAACTAGGCTGTTAGGTTAATATTCTGACGAGACGAAATTCTGACGTGTACGTCGTGCTGTGACGTAATACATATTAAAGTATATTGACGTTATAAAAGCTTGTCAGCAGCCGGTTACATAATGTGCGAGACAGTAAGTACTTTAATCCCGACTGAAAGTGGCAAGCCACTGGATTTATTGGACACCGCGCGCCACGTAAACATTATTCCAGACGACACGTATCGAGTGTTGTTTACATGTTTCACCCCCTGTACCAACAACCTAAACCTTGATAACGCTTGGGATTTAATCAAAATCAGTTGTGTTGGATAGTTTAGACACTTAATTTCTTCAAACATTGTTTTTATTTTTATGCATACCTACTGTCAAAAAAACATACAACCTTATTTATTTAATTTTTACACTATAAATATTTAGAGGATTTATTTTTCTGGCCTGGCTTCAGGAATTGTGACGGCCGTCACGTTGTACGCGTTTCCAATATTGCACGCATCCAGTTTCCTATTTACTTTCATTAATTTTGATTAACTTAGTTTTTATTTTATCACCGTTATCTCCAAACTTCTTCCTGTTTCCGGAACCGGAAAATTTTCCTGATTCTGGTATTTCTAACTTTCGGAAATAAAATATATTTTAATCATTTGTCTTGAAAACATTGAAAAATATTACTGTAGATGTATTCTTAAACTAATTACCTATAAACGTGGGTTACAATGCCACATGTTCAAACAACTAATTGATTCAAAATACCCAACCGCAGATGAAGGAGAAATTTCATTGTGGCCGTTATTAAATTACTACTATTCAGCTATCTAGATAGGCTATATTGTTTCTTTATTTGGAATATGTTTCGGGAATCAGATATTTTTCACATTCTCAGCCATCTTAGTTTTTGGTCTTGTGGAATATTTGTGTCCAGATTGGTTGTTGCTATGGCCACCTATTGGCCTTTGGTAGTTTGAATTGGTATAAAGTGGTATATATACCACACCCATACGCAATAATCCCAATTTTATTCAAGTATGGTATATAAAAAAATCGTTCAGTTTTTCACTTGAAATGCCTGAACTGAACCCAGAAATGTTGTTATTTCTAATTACAAATTTTTTTCGCTAACACGATCTTCAAGTACTCTAGATTTAGCGAGTTTTCCCACTAAATTGGCAACACTGGTTATAATAATAACCTCTCAGGTGAAACAAGACAGAGATAGATCCCCAAAGAGTATGACAGTCTTTGTCGTCAGACACATCACTGTAAACAAATCGAATTTTTACAAGGGTCTTCTACGTTCATACTAAATCCGAAGATCGGAGGATGGCCATATTCTGAAGTTGTCAAATTCCTCGTTTGATTGTTTCCTCCTTTAGACGTCTGCAGTCTCTCAACCCTTATCATCTGATACAGATACTGTTTATTATATAATAAATATATTTATTGTTACCATATATAATATGCTACACTGGTATGTTGACGAAGAACAAACAGTGTCTTTGTGGAAGGAAGTCTTTTTAGTCGCTATATAATGAAACAATTTAAAATTTGCTTCAAGTCGTTAACGGGATTTGAAAATCCAGCCCACAAGTTGTGACAGAAAATGTCATAAAAGATACACAATTCTTACACACCGATTTTGGAATTAGTTAATGCCACTAGCGAATTGCACCGCAGATTTATTACGTGTGTGTTGTAATTTTATTTACTTCAACAAAAGTGTTTAAATTTTAATCTACGTATAATAAATTATTTGTCTACGCCTTAGTTTGAATACTGTATTACTGATCAATTATACATTAATTTAGCATACATTTCAGACTACATTCAAATCCTCTTAACGGTTTATTTCACTGCAGAAAGGTAGCGTATTTAATCCATATGGTTTTAAATTAATCGTCTCCCTTCTGTTTAGAGAGTCCCTAATGTTTTAGATCCACCTGCGTACGTGAATATGATTCACGAACAAATGTTACGTACAAAATACGATTCATCATCATCATCATCATCATCATCATCATCATCTTCACGAATTAAACCAAAAATGGTTTGTTCCGGTCTCAAATAGGAAAAGATTAGAGCTGGTCACTCCAGGGCTTCCTCGGACGTCCCACACCTCTCCGTCCTCGGCTTATAGACGATTCATTTTCAAATACAAAATCATCGCATTCTGTTGCACGTATGTTTGACAACAAATACGTTTAAACAAATTATAGAGAGAGATAGACGGATTGAGAGAAAGACAGAGACAGTGAGAGAGTGAGTATAAAAGCAATATGTATAGACAGCAAGAGTAAACAAAGTTATGAAGTCTGTGTTGAGCAATGAAATTTAATACATAGCTGTACAAATGAAATATTTTAATGATGTTTAAAATGGTCTATGTGCTTAAAGCGAGAATACAGTGGATTGTACTAGGACAACGATCCAGGAAAACAAGGAGAGAATGAGCGAAACAACAAATATTTTAATGTCTAAAATTTAATTAAATGTTATAAAATATATCGCGGTTGCCAATGGTTACAATAGTTTAACCATTGACAAACTGTTGAGAAAACATGAAAAAAGAATGCTTAAACCCCGAATAAACAACAACACGCAAAAAATTTTTATATCTACTAATTACACTAGCTTTATGCCTAAGTTTTTGTCTTCTATATTGAATAATAATAGTTTCACTATTTCATTCAGGACTAATAATAAGTTACTGGATATTCTCAAACCGAAAAAACACACGCCTCCAGAAGAAAAAACTGGCATATATAAGTTAACATGCAATGATTGCGAGTGCTTCTACACTGGACAGACTGGGAGAGGTTTCCTTAAACGATTTCGAGAACATTTACCTAAGAAAATAAGAACCATTGACAACATCAAATCATATTACGCCCGACACCTGACTTCACACAATCATAATTACACAGATTTTAGTTCCAATTTAATACCGTTACATGTGTGTAAGAAGAGCCGTTTCATGAATGCCTTGGAGGAATTTGAAATTTACAGTGCATATGCAAACCCAAGGAGTCGCGATATCGTGTTAAATGACCACCTGAACTTTGTATCCAACCGATTGTACGATACCCCCTTGAGTCTGCTCGCTGGGGCTACGATAAGGTAGCAACCGCTCAGTGGCAGAATGAACTTGAACGGGTGCGCACCCAAATCCGCGTACGGTTCATATGCAAATTTTGACATTTTAACTTCTTAACGATCTCGCAAGAGTGATATTTTTAACTTTTTAATATCTGATGATGGAGCATATGCTCTGAAACGCGTCATAGACGAAGCAAAAGAAATCACACGGCGGATAATTTAAGGTAAATAATTTATTAACAAATATTTATTTTTCTTCAGTAGTAACAGCCGTAAATGTAGTACGTGAATAATGATGTCTTAAATCGAGCAGAAATGTGACCACAACAGCGTTGTTCAGAAAATAATAATCGTTTACTCGATAATAACTAAATAAAGTAATAATTATTAAATCGATAATTGCTTGTAATGCTAAACGAACTAAAACAATGTTTTGCAATATTTACAGTAATGGTGCACTCAGTACAATACATATTAATTAAATAGTCAAGTTATTTATTAGATAACTAAATTCAGTTACTTTGTTATGTTAATTAGGTTTTCAGTTAACGTGTCATTTTTTAATTGCTCTATGACCACATAACTTAAAGGTAGCTTCCAAACCCACAAGTATGACAGTAGACGTAGAACTCACAACACAGCAAACATTTTGCAACGAAAGAGAACGTCTCTAAGTGACAAATGTCATGTGACCGGAGTTGTCGTGAACAAGTATGCATGACCATTCTGCGAATTAGGAAGACGAACCTGATATCTTCTTACCTCCTACTAGGACAAGAACAACTCATATCACCTTATGGCGGTGCACTTACTTACGCTGAAAAATAACTGTAGTGCTCTTACCGAAGAACTAAAATTGAGATACAGTGTAGAAATAACAGAAAAGAGTACCTCGGAAATAAACAGTTAGCAATTCACAGAACTGTGTCTTTCACAAATGCAGCAATTTTACTTAATCCGCTCTGACAGGATTGATTTTGCGCCTGTGTGTGTGTGCGTGTTTACAAATTTCTATTTTTCCTTGTTAGGATTACAGGTAGGTCAGAAACGACCGTGATAAAGTCAAGTACTCCTTGTCAACGTCGTTGGACCAAGCTTTAGGTCAAACATTTGACAGTTTTTAGCCCTAACCTCTTAGCCCTTGGGCTTGTCAAGGCCTTAGTTTTAAAGCGCCAAACTTATGAAAGAAATATTATTATTAATAATATTATCCAGAAATTTCAATAAATAATAACTATTTCAGAAAGCTCAAAATGCCTAATATTTGTAATATTGACTTCCAGATTACTCAAGATGACATTGAAGAAGAACACCTACCACTCAAAAAGAAATAAAAAATGCCCAACGTTTATGTGCCATCTAGACTAACGAAAGGAGGAAGAGAGACATCGATCAAGAATGAAGGAGATGTCGGACGGGAGGAAGAGAGATGAGAAGTAGGGAAGACCCACTTGAACCAAACGTAGTCTGCAGTGGCTCATACGGAAACATAATAATCAGAATGGGCCGGTGGGCTATGACAACGGTCAGAATACATCAACCTAGACTTTCTAAATGTATTCAGTGTACAAGTTTATTTCACTAATGACGTAAACGAAATAGTGGTTTTTAGCACGTAGAATTTTATTACTATATTTTGAGATAAAAGTACATTTATATTCAAAAGAGCGTATACCTCAGGAAAGCTTATGGTTGTATTGAACTCTTATTAAAATATTCCAAAAACAATGAGGACAGTATTATTTCAAAACTTATAAAAAATATTTACTTTCTTTATAATTTTTTAGTAATTGAATATTAGTTTATTAATCAAATTCATTAATTTTCTGTAGTTCTAAGCTGACAAACGTAGTCGCCGGTCTCATAATGTTTTATTACATAGAATCTAATAACGAAAATAAAACGTTAGTTTCTGGTCAGTAAAAATAATTTGATTTCAATAAATTGTTAGTGAGTAAAACAGAGCAGTTCATTATTTCAGTTGCAAAGTAAAAACTACTTATCTTTGCAGTAAAACTAAATGTGTACTACATCTTTTATTTTAAAATTTCTTTTAAAAGAAGTCGAAACATTTACATAAAGTTAGTTACTAACAAAAATTTCGGTACGGAGAACCATACATGCCTTTCATGTTCTAAGATTTATGTTTAAAATCTTTTACGAAACGAAATGTTTCCATAGAAACTACTTCTTACTACTTATTGCTTCAGCCTTAACCACAGTACTGTGGTCACTAACGTATACCACCACACGTTATCGCACTCGATTTTCACTGATGATGGCAGTCGACGGCACTGCCGAAACGTTTGGTTTTGCAGAAAACATTGGACTACGGCCAAACAGCCCGGGAAGGAATTTTAACAACAAACTACTTCTTTGTTGCCGATAACGTAGTACACATATAAAAATTATCCCCTCCCCTTCAACTATAATTTTCATTTATAGAAAATTACCCCCACCCCGTTCAACTAGCCTCTTCATTTATAGATATTTCATCTACGTTTCTACAGTGGATTATTAAGATCTTCTTATCAGCATAATTTATTTATCAAAATTAAGTACTTTACTCTTGTTACAACAAAAAATGTTCATGGTAAACTACCCTTTCCCCGTAACCGATCTTCACCAAAATCAATAGGCCTTGAGTCTTCTACAACTCAGGCAAATATGTAAAAATGATTTAAATCTGTTTGAATTTACGGCAATTATCGTTCGTCATGAAAAAATTTCTCTTGTTACAACATAAAATGTTGCAGGTAAACTACCCCTTTCCCTTAATCGATCTTCACCAAAATAACATTCCTTGAGTTCTCTACAATGTAGGGAAGTATCCAAAAACGTATTTGATTATGTTTGATTTTACGGCAGTTATCGTTCTTCATAGAAGAAATTAACCTTTTTATCACATAAAACGTTGCAGGTAAACTACCCCTTCCTCTTAACTGATCTTCACCAAAATCAATAGGTCTTGAGTCCTCTACAAATTCAGGGATGCATGCAAAACATTATTTGATTCTGTTTGAATGTGCGGCAGTTATCGTTCGTCATAGAAACAATTATCCTTGTTAAAACATTAAAGGTGGCAGGTAAACTATCCCTTTCCCCTGAACCGATCTTCACCAAAATCAATAGGCCTTCAGTTCTTTACAATTCAGGAATGTATGCAAAAAATTATTTGATTCTCTTTGAATTTACGGCAGTTATCGTTCGTCATAGAAAAAATTAACCTTGTTAAAACATAAAACGTTTCAGGTAAACTACCCCTTTCCCTTAACCGATCCTCACCAAAATCAACAGACCTTGAGTACTTACAACTTCAGGAAAGTGTGCAGAAAATTATTTGATTCTCTTTGAATAGGCGGCAGTTATCATTCGTCATAATAATAAAATTACCCTTTTAAAACATAAAACGTTGCAGGTAAACTACCCTTTTCCCTTAACCGATCTTCACCAAAAACAACAGGCCTTGAAAACTCTACAATTCAGGTCTGTATGCGAAGCATTATTTGATTCTGTTTGAATTTGCTGCTGTTATCGTTTGCCATAGAAAAAAACTACAGACAGACACACAGATACACATAGACACATAGACAGACAGACACACACACAGACACTTTTCGAAAAATGACTTTTTTCATGTTTTGAGGGCAGTACAATCAGAATCTGCAATTACCTCGAACACGATTTTTTTTGCCATCACCATACTTCCATTTCCTTATGGAACATGGAACTAAAACTACCATCGATATTTGCAGCAAACGTCAATTTACTGTGTTTTTATATATATTCTAACAAATCACATTCTGATTAGTTTGTAAAATGAGACCAATTGCACTAAATTTAATTAACTTCCTAAGGTTTCTATCCTTCTATTGATTGGTTTCTAGTTGCAAACGACGTAAGTTGTAACTAAGATTATTAGTTGTGCTTAGGTTTTTCCTTCTCTAGTAAAGGTCACAGACATTGTACAAACACATATCAGAATCTGAACAGTGAGCTGTTAATTATGAGAGCAAAATACTTAATTTAGTAATACAGCAACATGTTACTGGAAAATATAATTTGTCTTCTACAAATATACTATTGAATAAGTTGCATAAGTTCAACCTTGTGTGCGGGACCATTAGGCGAACCCTTAAGTCAGCAAGTAAAGGAACACGTCTAAAATTCTACAAGGTGATGGCTCTTCCCACACTTCTTTATGGGTCTGAGAATTGGACGTTAACGAAAGGCCACGCCAGTCGCATTCAAGCGGCTGAAATGAGATTTCTCAGGCACGTGGCAGGGTATACTCTCCATGATCATGGAAGAAACAGATATACGGCAGGAAGTGAATATTATGAGTATACTCGACAGGATCACCCAGTATCGGCTGAATTGGTGGGAACATCTTTGCCGAATCGATGACTGCCGCATCCCCAAACAACTACTGGAACTATAAGCCGAGGGGACGGAGAGGTGTGGGACGTTCGAGGAAGCGCTGGAGTGGCCAGTTCTAATCTTTACCTATTTAAGACTTGAACACACATCCCTGGCATATTCCGTGAAGATGATGATGATGATGAAAAACATACTGTATTTACCAGCCTGGTGGCATGTTGGATGTCTCCATATTTTACGGACTCCATAGTCTTATAATAGTAATAAATTCTGGAAGTAACAATAATATATACTATGCGTGCCTTACGTGTCCCCATCTATTTACTCTTAGTTAGTTTTTCTGTATTTACAATCGTATATTTAATTATAAACACCCAGGTATTATCACTACTTCTTTCTCGTGCCTACTACGAGTCAACCAAACGTTTGCTAAACATGATCAGCGATTCGTACAATATTTTCTAGCAACTAAAGTTAAATTAATTTCTTCAACTTTATAATCATCTCTAGCAAGGATTAAACCAAAATATGATTTGTTCCGGTACCAAAGAGATAGACTACAGATGGTTACTACAACGCTTCTATGAACGCGTCTCACCTCTCCGTCACCTCACTTATAATTCTAAAATTGTTTGGGAATCTCTATTCATTCGTTTAAGATGTCTCAATCACTTTAGTTGATATTGGGCAAGTCTGTGAAGTACACTCAAAATATTCATCTCCTGCCGTACACCGACATTTCTTTTATGATCTTGAAGAGTATATCCTGGAGACAACGCGCAGCTATGGAATGTTCTGGTCTGTGAGCGTTGGCAGCGGCCTTAGTCCAGTTATTATCGGGCGATATTACTCTGTGTGTTCAAGTGGTTATTATTGAAGTGTTGTGTTTTAAAATCGGACGGTACAATTGCAATACAATTGAGTTTTGTATTAGAACTATAGGGGTAGATCCACAAGTAAGGATGAAAAAGAATCGTCTTATGCAAATTATTAAATTACAATTAAGTTTTGTTGAGAGTAACAAAACTAAGTGCCGGATAATTCTCATTTTGACTGCTTGAATACAATTGTCCGGTGACTTTGTAAAGTCCAAGTTTCAAACTCATAGAGAAATGTGGGGTGGCCACCACCATGTAGAACGTCAGATGTGTTTCTTTCTTTGTTGATTTTAGAGTTCTCCTGATGCTCCCACACACATATGGTTGAGCCTATGCAGCTTCCTTACCACATCATTGTTTCTAATGTATGATACATTACAGCGCAGATATTCAAAATGACTGACCTGCTCCAGAACACTTTTTGCTCTAATTAGATCAACTCCATGACTTAGACCACTCTATCGCCTTGTTTTTCAATGTAGAGATCTGTAATTCGTAATCCTCGCAGATTTGATTCAATGTGTGTAGAACCATCGACCCGCTTTCCGAGGTCATCAGCAAATAACAATATGTGCATTGGATAGTTACCAAACATAAAAGGTTTGGTAAATGACATCGTTTATATATAAACAAGGAGACGGTGGCGATATGCACCCTACAGTAATCTACAATCGATCAGGCACACACTAGGAGTTTTTGATCATTCTTCCTGTCTTAATCTGTATGTTTTACACATAAATACATTATATGGCTCTAATGAGTTGTAGTGGCATCCCTTTTTATTTTTTCAACTTATCATAATTGTAAATAATCTGCTTATGACTTATTATTGAGAAAAAAAAATTTAAAGAAATTTCGACGAAACCGAAACATCGAAGCATGATAATGGTTTTAGGCTTTTGAAACGTATAATGTCCATATAACAAATATTTACTATATAACAAATATATATACTATATAACAAACATTATCATGTTAAAACGACAGAGCCCGAAGGTTTCTAGACTGTGGGGAATCGAAAGTGTGGAAGCGTTACATTTTTCGATGACGTTACATTTTTGTGGAATGACCCCCAGCCTAAAAACATTATCATGTTAACATACAAAAATTAGTGTAAAACACAAATAAAGGTACATTTGTTCTTTCTATACGTGATTTTATACTTTCTATGCGGAGTCACATACGCGCACGTATACAGGGGCGGATTTAACATTTTGCCGCCCGCAGGCAGTATAAATTTGCCCCCTCCCACAAATCTCTGTTGGGGGGGGGGGGGCATCATATATTCCCTCTTTGGTTTTACAATCCGCACTAGTGTTCTGTTTAAATCCAAACTTTGCTACATAATCGCGTGTGCTCTCGTTCATTTGCCAATTAATAGGATCAGAATCTAAGACCTTCCCTACCTGATTTGATGACATTTCATCATGATTTTTGACGTGAACTGGCTCTTCGTTCTTCAAAAATGAAGGTTCCTCCACAACGGACCTCTCTGGCTGAACTGTGTGAACAGTATCTTCACCTTCACTGCTATCACAGTTATTGTCGGTATCACTAGAATGTCTCGATTCCTTAAATATTAGCTTGCCTCGGTTTCTGGAACCAACCTACAATTCGGTATTACATTGACAGATCTACATTTCTCACTTTGATCTGGATTGCCAACATCTAAAATCTCTCGGATGATCAACGCCAAATATTTCAACGGTTGAAAACAAACATTCGCCCATATTACTTTTGGGTGAAAAACGATAACTGCAGATAATTTAAGTGGAGATAATTTTTATATTCGTGTGTGCTTAATTCAACTGGCTTTTATACTTGTAAATTTGTTTGAATCTAAAAATATCACTTCTTAACTCAAATTTTGCCGCTCCCCAAAATTTGCCGCCCCAGGCAAGTGCCTAGTCTGCCTGTTCGTAAATCCGCCCCTGCACGTATATGTGTGTCTGTCCGTTTGTTCGTGGCAAGGGAAAGGGAGAAATAAAGTTTTCGGTGGAAGAGTTATTAGTTATATACAGTACTACAAGGTTTGGTATTCAATGAATATTTCAAAGAGAGTGACAGAAAGCAGCGGCTGATCGTAAAGGCAAACAGTTTACAGAACATTTTGTAATCTTTCATGCGTACAATTGAATTAAGTTACAGCGATGCCTTTCCGTTTGTTTTAATATTTCTGTTTAGTTTTCTTATGAAATAAATTTACAAAAGAAGAAAATTATCTGCTACATTCACTGAAACTTTAATGCACGCGATCTTCAATATCAGAAGGTTATTTATTTAGTATTAAGGTATTTAATATAATATAATATATTAATATTACATATTAATATATTATCTTGGGTCCCTCTTGACGTCAAAAAATTAGTTGGCAATGGAAATTCAAGACAAACTGGCCATGGAAAATATGTGGTCCAGGTTCACAAAACTGTATTGCAGCCAGTATTTTTATATTCTTAAGAAGCCTGGACCATGACCTCACCCAAAGAAGATATGATCAGAAGATGCAAAAGAAAGATTCTGAGGAGGATATATGGAGGTGTACTAGATACTGGTATGTAGAATATGAGGAAAAACCCCGACTTGTACGATCTATACAAGAAAAAAGGACATCGTCACAGCAATAAAACAAGGCAGAATAGGTGGGCAGGTCACATACAAAGAATGCCAAAGGAAATAACAGTGAAAAAAGTATTCACTGGAGAACCGGTAAGAAGAAGAGAAAGAGGGAGGCCAAGAATAAGATGGGTGAACGATATAGATGAGGAATGAGAAACTGGGAATCAGAAGGTGGCGAAGAGTCGCACAGGATAGAGAAGAATGGAAGCGCGTCATTCTGGAGGCCAGGGGTCTTCACGAGCTGTAGTGCTGTGGAGTAGTAGTAGTAGTAGTAGTAGTAGTAGTAGTAGTAGTAGTAGTAGTAGTAGTAGTAGTATATTAATATATTATATGTATTAATATTATATAATTATTTATATTCATAATTAATACCATAATATTACATATTATGTAACGAACGTGACACATAAGAGATTGACTTTTTTTAAACACCAGTATTTCTAATTTTTCCGTCCGGTTCCTCTGTACGTATCAAATGCGTAAGAATTAACTTCTTGAACCTCTTAATTAGTTTGGTATGAACGTGAATAAATATTTTCAAGTGTGCGGTTGCAGATTATCTGTATATCTCTCTCATTCTTTGCTTCCTGTTCTCCCTCATTCTGTCCGTCTGACTCTCTCTCTCTCTCTCTCTCTCTCTCTCTCTCTCTCTCTCTCTCTCTCTCTCTCTCTCTCTCCCACACTCTCTCTACCCTCCAACTGTATCCTTCCCTAACAAAAGCAACCGCGCATACACACAGATACCTTCTGTCGCTCTCTCTCTCTCTCTCTTTCACACACACACGCGCGCGCGCGCGCGCGCGTATCTTCTATACCACAAGTGTCATCTACACGTACCTGTCTTTTTTATAAAATCCGTACAGAAAGTATCTGGATAATGATGTCAGTTGTAGTTTTCGGTAAACACTTAAAAACCAGTCTGAAAATCACAGTTCGACTAAGTAATTTACAATTATGTAACAACTAGGGGAATGTCTGATAAATTATTAAAAGAAGAGGCTATATACTCAGATTAAACAACCACTCTGGGAATGTTACATATGGTAAAGGAGAGATTCTTATTAATTATAAAACATTTATACTAAAACAGTGAAGCTATGTATAAGAGGAAACATGTGTGACAGAAGATATTTCTGTATTAAAATACATTAAATAAATTTAAGTTCAAAATATTTTGACTTTGTTTTTATAATTATAATCCAAGATCCATCACTTCTTCTCCTCCTCCTCCTCCTCCTCCTCCTCCTCCTCCTCCTCCTCCTCCTCCTCCTCCTCCTCCTCCTCCTCCTCCTTCTCCTTTTCCTTTTCCTTCTCCTTCTCCTTTTCCTTTTCCTTCTCCTCCTTCTTCTTCTTCTTCTTCTTCTTCTTCTTCTTCTTCTTCTTCTTCTTCTTCTTCTTCTATCCTGGAGTTGGTGTAGACACCTGTTCCGGTTTTAGAAGCTTTAGTGTGAATTTAATTGTTTGCAAATGTTTCAAGTCGATTTAAAAATCAGACTGTCGTTTTATAAGCTTTCTTATATTTTACAATCCCCCTGTGGAGCATAAAAGTGTGCAGCTTTTGGTATAGACTCCCTTTTCTTAAATATGTTTCCTCAATCAACTCTTATATTCATCAATTTTTTCCAATCAATAGCGAGACCTTGAGCTCACTACGTATATGGTCATTACGAAACATATTAAGCGTTAAAATCCTTATTTCTTAAGATTTAATAATTTTACAACAACTAAAAGCGAAACGTAGACTCGCTAGATTTGGAAGAGCCGAGAAACACTGCATACTCGTAACAGACCTACTTGTAATTTTAAAAATTACAAAATCGTAACTAGTTATTCGATCTTTAAAGAAATTAAAAACCGCATATGGATTGTTTAAAATTTTATCTCTACAATCAATAAATAATTCAAATTTTGGCATAATTTTATTTAGTCCTCACTCAAAGTTTTTCTTCTCCAGTGGAAGAGAGGGGAGTCTAGAGGAAAAGATATAATTTATAGCTAATATAATTTGTATGATGAACCTGACACATTGTGCGTGCTTGTGAAAGCAGAGTTGTTGGGAAGATGTTTGATACAAAGCCAGAGGGTAAAAGAAAATTTCGAAGGCAAAAACTAAGATGGATGGACGGGGTGAGTCGGGACATCAGGACTATTGAAATTCGAAACTGGAGGGGCATGGCTAAGAAAAGAGAAAAAATCTTCTGAAGAAGGCCAGGGTCCACAAAGGGCTGTCGAGCCGATGATGATGATGATGATAATGGTGAATTTGGCTATGGCAATAAAATAACATACTTTATGCGGATGATACCGTCATATTAGCAGATAGCTTAGAGGGGCTGCAACAACTAATGAATAGAGTGACAGAAAGCAGCCGTAGATATGGTCTAGACATCAATGTTAATAAAACAAAGCTAATGATTGTATCTAAGAACAAGTTTACAAGCTGCATCCTTAATATAGACCAGAGGCCAGTTGAACGTGTAAGCAACTTTACATATCTTGGTACTATAGTCAATGAACAATGGGACCACTCTCAAGAAATAAAGAGCAGAGTTGAAAAGGCAAGAGCAGTGTACACTAGAATCAGCAGTTTATTCAAAAGTCACGAATTAACAATAAACACAGAGATGAGACTTTCACGCTGCTACGTATTCTCGGTCCTCTTCTATGGTGTAGAATTTTGGACATTCACTGAAGCCACAACTAAAAAATTGGAATCTTTCGAAATGCGGTTATACCGCAGACTACTGACCATTTCATGGACAGCACATATACCTAGTGTTAAAGTTCTTAGAAAGATGAAGAAAGAAAGGGAAGTTATTAACACAGTGAAGATAAAAAAGCTTCAGTATCTCGGACATCTCATGAGAAATAAACAGAGATTTTACTTATTGCAGTCCATACTACAGGGAAAAGTACTTGCAAAGACAGGAGTTAGGCGACCGAGAATCTGATGGCTGAGAAATTTAAGGACCTGGTTTGGCATGAATACAACACTTTTTTTTTGTATTATTTTATATAGCCTAAAGGTACTATATAATGTTATTATTTATATTTTAAAGCGATCGATTTCGGTCACAGACCATCATCAGGTTATATAGCACATTCACAATATTATAAAACACTATTATTTATAAAAGACAAATTCGTTTTTATAAATCTTAGTGTTTTATATTGTGAATGTGTTATATAACCTGATGATGGTCTGTGACCGAAATCGATCGCTTTAAAATATAAATAATATTATATGGTACCTTTAGGCTATATAAAAGAATAAAAATAAAAAAAATAAAAAATATATAAAAAATTGAATTATAGGTACCATTAATAAAAAATAATAAGTGTAAGTATAAAATACATCACATTGTCATTAACAGACTTATTCCGTGCAGCCGTACTGAAAGTTAAAATAGTCTGTATGATATCCAACATCCAAAACTGATAAGAAATATCTATTAGAAAAAGAATGGCAATAATGCATAAATTTTTAAAAGGACAATTGTTTATAACTGAATTTCGTTATCAAATTGACCGATGCGTATTTTAAAATTATAATTTGGTTTTTCCTTGTCAACTTTTAAGTACCTTCGACTAATGTAAACAGAAAACTCCAAACTCAATACAGCGGCCAGACGCGACCTCCGACATTTGAGATAATGTGACATAACAACCAAAAATGAATAGCAGGGATTACTAGCAACTGGCAGTGTGTAATGAACTAGTCAGGGATTGCTAATTACGTCATAGACGCTAAGTACGCTAATCCAGATTTGAAGTGACAAGCTCGACTACGTCGCCGCGTCCGCCATGTTTAATACTATTTGACACCGCGAGACTGAAGTGTTGTTTCTGCACTTCACGTCGGTGATAACCATTCGGTTTCAAGTTCTATCTCTGCCAGTTGAGTTAATTAATTTGTACCAAACTTAGAGTATGTTCAGAGTTCAATTAGATGCGACATTCTACAGTACATTGGTATGGTAATGTATCCAACCATTCAATCCATGTGTTGCCTCTCTGCTACTTTACTAGTTGTGAGAGTTCACAGATTTTATCACGCAATACATTCAACGTACAGTTTAACCCTGAACAAATTAACAAAATTATTATTAAGTTAACATCTTGATCACACGTGTTAACACAACATGTTTCCGGAAGACGAAGGAGCATGTTTCAATTATAAGAAGTGGCAAGAGAGTACTCACTGACAATTTCAGTAAGAAAGATCAAAACCATGGCCTTTAAATGTAAGTATTCAGCGAGGACTAAGATAGTTGTAAACAACAGCACTTTAGAATAAGTAAGCCGTTTCAAATGTCTCGGCTGTGCACTAAGCTATGAATCTGAACATGATATAATAGAGAAGATATTTAACTTCCTAGGTCATAAATTTGTAAATTTAGAAATATTTGTGGTACGATTTACAGATATCTTAGAAATATAACAAGATACAGCACAAGGATTAAATTTTATAAGACAATTGCAATTGCAAACATCGATTTATGCGAGTGAGGCGTGGGTCACGAGAAAAAATGGTGAAATGTTTTCATTTCATTTTTCAATAAATTTACTGCAACTATATTATGATGAATAAATTTATGAATATTTGTGGTATGATTCATAGAAATCTTAGAAATAAAACAAGACACAGCACAAGGATTAAATTTTATAAGACAATTGCAAGATATATATATTTATGAGACAAAAAAGATTCAGAGTGCTGAAATGCAGTTTCTTCGAAATACTTTCAATTATTCATTGCAAGATAGAATAAGCAATAAATATATCAGAGCAGAGCTCGAAGTAAAGGACATAAATGAAATTATTTTAATTTACAGAAGACAATGATGGGATCATCTGCAAAGGATGACAGAGGATCGATTGCCGAAAGCGGCACTGAACTATAAAGCCATTGGTAGAAGAGACGTGGGTCGTCCGAGTATGAGATGGGGCTGGAACAGGTTTATATAACTTAATACTTGAAGAGAAGAAGAAGAAGTTAAATTTATTAATCTTAAAGTGGAATAATTTTTATTCTTAATTACCAACACGTTGAACACTTTATAAAATTCATGGAATTACTGCTAAATTTAGATATAATTGATGAACAAAGCCTTTAGTTGTTTTACTCTCTCTGGTAACCGTTAACTTCCGCCACATTAAAGATTAACGGTGTACTAACATTAAAAAAATTAAATTTATACATAATCCCTCACGAACGTATGTGAATGTATACGTGGAATGGTGTGTGTGTGTGTGTGCAGCAGTTTTTTCAATTGGAAAAGTTGTTATTACTTTCATAAAATGTAGTAAAATTTGACAGTCAAAGAACATATCAAAGAGAGCAAAAGAAAGCGGCAGCTAAGCGTAAAGCTAATCAGTATTTACAAAATATTTTGTACTCTTTCAAGCGTATAATTAAATATCTACACAGCGACACGTTTCTCTCGTGTGTTTTGTTGTTTTTAGTTAAATTTTAAAAATCACTGTACCAAAGGCAACTAACTGCCTGAGTTGCTGAAACTTTGATGTTTCCTGTGCGAATAATCTCCTCACGCTTTGTTGAAATATTAATACATTCCCCAAGCTTATTTATTTTTAGAGCAAAGCATATGTTTGACAACTTTTATTTCCTACTCGACTGTGTTTTTTTTTTTCGTTCTGTTGAGCTGCGAACCATAAGATCAAATGTACTGAACTCCTCTAACTCTACCATGTCCTGCACAGAGTCAATCGCTCTGCCAGAGAGATGAAAGGACGCGCGCCCACACACAAACACATAACGGACCATCTTTCTGTCACGACTACAAAGTATCCGGACGTTTGTTCGTAATGTTTTTCTGAAAGTCTCGGCATTTTTGTTTGATGATGAACACGAGTAATCATGTCTAGATAATGTCTTCAAACCAAGTATGTTGGATATTTAGAGATTTTTTTAAGATTGAAACATAATTTTCCACAATGTTTGTATAATAATTTTTCACAGACAAAAGTAAGTAATAAATGTAACAGTATTAAGGTACACCAATTCAAACTTTTGGTTACCAAAATGTCTACTTGCAGTGCTAAGATATTCATCATCATCATCGTCGTCAGTATTTCAAGGATTAAACCAAGGACGGTTTTTCCCGGTCTCAAACAGGCAAAGATTAGAGCTGGTCACTCCAGCGCTTCCTCGGACGCCCCACACCCCTCCGTCCCCTAGGCTTATAGTTTCGTAGTTGTTTGAGAATGCGGCAGTCATCGATTCGGCAAAGTTGTTGCCATTAATTCAGCCGATATTGGGGAATCCTGTCAAGTACACTCATAATATTCAATTCCTGCCGTATATCTGTGTTTCTTTTATGATCATGGACAGTGTACCCTGCCACGTGCCTGAGGAATCTCATTTCAGCCGCGTGGATGCGACTGGTCTGGCCTTTCGTTAAAGTCTAACTAGTCAAACTTTGCTAAGATATTCAAAGCAAAATATTGAAAACGCATAAGCTAACCTTTAATCATTAGTCCTACATAATTTTATGGCAACTATGACGTGCAAAAATGCATTTATATTACAAACGTTTTATATTGTATATTTTACGTACGAAGGTAATTTATGAAAAATATTTCAAATATAAATCGAAGGTTAGTAGACTGGTAACGTGAGGCTGCGATATTTCAAATTGACAGCTCGTGTCAATACATTGCGTGGATGCTGTCAAGCCCACCTATCATTCACTCATTCACTCAATGCAAGTTTTGATTTCGCGTTACCCACGCTTTTCGATTCCAAGCAAAATCATAATCACTTGGATAACAGTATATCCATAAAAAAAGGTACCATTAGGCAGATGAAGTGATTTAATTCTTACGAAACATATTTGAAAAAAGGAATCTTTATTTCATAATGAACTCGTCACGTCAAAATTTCTTCTCTTCATGTTAACTGTAGCAGTGTGAACACGAGACAGAGCGTGAGTCGTATATTGAAACATTTTGATCTAAAGTAGAGTCCCTTGTTAAGTGTGTTTTAATTGACAGTTGAAGAAGGTTCTTGTCATTTATTTATAAAACACTATTCACCTCTTCATTATTAAATTTTAGTTTTTGCTCTTGAAACTTTTATATAGTTCTAATATAACAACTTAAAAGTAAGTTCTTAAAGACAATTTAACAATACATTTGATTCCGTTTTTAAGCCTTTACAGCTTATTAAACACAGAAAATATAACTATTTTAATAAAATGTTATCTTATTCCGGAAAACAACGGAAAAGTTGTAAATATATTGTTGCACGCTTCCTCTGCGTTCGCTGGGGCCCAGAAGCGCAACACACAGAATATACACAAAATAACATAGTATATCACAAAACCAACCAAAACACTTATTACTATTTACATCTCTCTACACCTAATAACATACTATCCAAATATACTTAAAGCTTAACATAATTCATAAAATGGGGGGTGGGTCTGAGTAAAAAATTTGAAACGCCAGTTAGTGAACAGAGTCGAAACCGACCCGTTTATTTTCAAATGATACGAGCCTCGAAACCTTGCGAAATTACAAAAGAGTCAGCCAAAGTTAATCTAAGTTAATCAGTCAGCACTGAGTTAACCCAACTCCCAAAAACTAAATGTCGAAAAGACTAAATAATGAATAAATAGTAAAATAAATACTAAAATTCAATAATTGTACAATTTACAACTTGGATAAACCAATTACTGGATATGAAACGGTTGCATAGATCAATACTGGTTTACATTAAATGGTGTTTAGCATACAAGCGGTGATCGGTTTATGAAAATTCTGACACTGTGGTTTCACAAAATATTCGCAAAAGGTTCTGGTTTATGTCACTTAAAGTGAGGAAACTAGTTCAGCACTCTTTTCATTATTGATTCCAGTATGACTTTCACTGGAAGCTGTTAACTGTTAAATATTACTTGACACTCCAGCGAGGTTCACTCACGGCCTGCCGTAGCTGGTCGCAACGGATGGACGTTTCTCAGCTCGTGCTCTGGACCATGCTGGAAGATCGTTGGTAGAAGGCTACGTCGAGTCTATGTACTCGTATTCTCGCTCGCGTACGGCGGACCAAGTTTTTTTAACTTGGTAAACGAGGCTTCTTACATAGTGTGTTGAAAGGACGGCTCTGTTCACAAAGGCGGTCTGGTGTCCGACTGACGAGATTTAACCGGAGAAACGGCTCCGTTAATAAAGGGAACGAAGCGACGTGACGTCAGGCGTCGGGCAAAGTACGATTCGCCGATCGTCGCATTTGATCGAAGCCGAATAATCGCAACAATATATTGTGTAGTAATATGATGATAATTGGTGGAATATACGTGAACTTCACAGGAATTTCTATGTACGTCAGGAGTACCGGTAGTACTCTTTTTAGGTTAAACGTGTGTAGCTCGTAGAGTCATCGGCACGACTATGTAAACTGTTCTGAAAGTGATCCATCTCAAATCCTGTTTACCTGCCTTAATCTATCGTAACTACGATGTTACTTTTTTCCAAAGGCAAGGCTACCCCCATACTTAGGTCCTACATAATCGTTATATGAAGTCATCTCTTTCACCACATTTGTACTCTTTTAAATCAAAAAATGTTCATTCGTAGTAGAATCGGTTGAAAATAATCAGTACAGCATTCCTATTTTACCTGCATAGAACTATAACGTATCTAAAGCTCTTTCAACCCTCTCTTTCTTTTCTGTTTTTCTCAGCTTTACAGAAAAACCACCTAATTTTTTTTTTTTAGATCCATGCATCAGAATATGGTAACACCCTACCCAAAATTGTAAACAAAGTATTCGGTGAGATAAATATAAAAATGGCTTACCGAACTAATAACAACGTTAATAAGATACTCCTACATAAAAATTCAAAATCAGTTGAGGACAAGACGGGCGTTTATAAGATAATGTGCAATGACTGTGATAGTTTCTACATTGGCCAAACTGGTAGACCCTTTAAAAAACGCTTTAAAGAACATTTACCTAAAAAAGAATTTAGTAAAACTGTGTCAAATTACGCGCGCCAGCTGTTGGACAAAAACCGTAATCATACCGATTTCATGACGAACTGTCAACCCCTCCACGTATGCAGGAAAGGAAGTTGTATGAATGCTGTCGAAGAATTCGAAATATATAAGGCTTATAAAGAGAAAAACACAAAAGAGGTCCTTCTTAATGAACAATTGAATTTCCAATCAAATCCACTGTACGACACAGCGATAAGAATACAAAACAAGGCCCATAGTGCGCGACCTACAACAACATGAGCACAGCAGTCGACTACAGTAATTCGTGGTGCGCACCAGCGATATCGCGTGTGTTCTCACGTTTTGGGGGTTTTTATGTGTTTTTTGTGTTTATATTTATATTTATTGTGATGTGTAAAGTTGTATAAAAAGATTTTTTTAATATTTTAAATATTGACGAACTTCACCAAGTGATATTCTTCATGATGGGACATATGTCCCGAAACGCGTAGAGTTTCGTAAAGGATAAAGGCCACCAGACGGAAAAAAAAAGGTAAAACTGTTTTACTATTTATATATAATTTTTTTCGTGTGTCTATTATTAATTTGTCAATGCGTTTTCTCACTATCTTCTTATATCTGTTTGATCAAATATTCTTACAATAATGGAAGTCTTGGCCACTGTTTCTTTCAGGCCCAGTCTTATACTCTCCACACTCCTGTTTTCCACAAATGTTTTGTCTTGAACAGCATGTTGTATGGTACTCGTATCTATACTTCAATACTAATAAATGCCATCGAGAATACAAAATGTCGTTACAGTTTTTTTTTACTTTCTCTCAAATACTGATTTTTCAATCTCTGAAATATATTATAAATCTTATTTTATTTTATTTTCAATGTCTATTGGTTACACTAAACGGCAAATCCATGTAAGAATAAAAATGAACTTGAGTTCGTATAATATACAACTACAGCTAGACTTAGACTGCTTAAATTGGTTTGAATATACTGAGCAAGGATAAGCGCAATTCATTAATCGAATAAGAGCGTCACTTATGATCGATGATAGAGGACGCAGAATGGAAGCTATTAATGCACGCATTAGAGAGACAGGAATACTTATACATAATAGGGAAAGCAAATAGATATAACCTTGCTGAGTCATTTACAGCAAAAATCCAAATACAGGACCTTAAAGAAACTTCGTTAAATATTCAGAATAGTCAAAACAAGTTTGAAGAAATATTATATATAATATTTTATAGCACAGAAACACAGGTATGAATGGTTATATGTGAATATCGCATAAAAGTACTTGTGTACGTAACATTAATTTTAACTAATTAAATTGCTAGATTTTAAATATTTATACACAGCAGAAGCGACAAAATTTTTGTAAATTTAAATTTTCGTTTAGTAACTATTTTGCTGTCAGTTGAGAACAGCGATTTGTTGGCTTCATTATAAACACCAAACGTTTCGCTCTTAATGTGATGTGCCATCTTCAGTGATTATTAATACTGATGATTCCCATCATAAAGGGTGAAACGTCTGGTGTTCATATATACCAATAAAACGCAGTTGTCATCTAAAAATCTTTATTGTTGTTAAATGATCATTATTTGTATGTGTATATGTGTATGTGCGCGCGAGCATTCGTGTATATAATAGGCATAGATCTAAAGTTTGATATAAATCTTATTGCGCAAAAACATATCTTTTACGTTTCTGAATTGTTTGTACCTTCGTCCAATTAAATCGAACATTGGTTGTTAGACCAACTATAAAGCACACTAAAAAAACTTATATTTAGAGCCTTTCTCAACTTTTGTAGTAAGGCGTTGTCACAGGACATAAATTAAATTTATATTTGAACCAATAAATTTATACGTAACACTTTTAATTCATAATATAAATTAATAAACTTGTACATACGGACGACAATAGGTTAACAAACCAGATCTTCAAATATCTGTGGGGGAAGGAGTCAACATCAAGTTGGATTAAAGAAGTCCAAAAGGATTTAGAAAAAAAAATAATGTACACGCAGAAGAAGTAATTGAAAGAGACGTTTTTCGGAAAAAGTGTTAAAAATGGAAGGAGTCCAGGGTAGGAGAGAGAAAAACGCAGGTTCAAAGTGGGCTGAAGACAGGAAGAAGAGACACAGTGAAAAGATGAAAGAATATTGGAGAAAAAGAAAAGAGCAAAGAGTAAAGAATTGAAATTGGCGTGTGGCCCTTAGATGGCCGATACAAAAAAAATCTACATCTAAAATTATATAATGTGTAAATTCACATGTTATTACTTTTAATAAAAATACTAATATAGCATTAGAAAACATTTGCAAAATTTATGAAAAATGAAATTATTCTGTAACATTAGTATGTTGCAATTTAAATTTATTTGCATACAGTGTTTAACTGAAACATAAAGTTAGAGTACGCGTAATCCCTGGTGAATACACGCTACACGGTCAGCGTTATTAACATTCAACTAACGGGGCTGCTTCATTTATATCTATTTGTCCATTTCAGCGTGTTAGAGCACCAATGTTTACTACCAAACAACATCCATCTCCCTCCCTCACCCTTTTTAGCTCCAACACATATTATTTGTCTCTCCCTCTCTTTCTATCTATCTTTCTATCTATTTATCTATATGTCTCTCTATTTATCTATATATTCCCCTATCAGTCTATCTATCCCTGTATCTCTTTGCTTTCATCCCTCTTGTTCCCTTATTCTAAGTGCAAAAAATAAGGAGGAAGATGAATTAAAGATTCACCATCAATATGATCATCTTCATCGATTAAACCAAGGTTGGTTTGTTCCTGTTTCAAACAAGCAAAGATTAGAGCCGGTCACTCCAGCGCTTCCTCGAACATCCCACACCTCTCCGTCCCACGGCTTATAGTTCCACAGTTTTTGAGAGATGCGGCAGTCATCCATTCGGGAAAGATGTTCCCATCAATTCAGCCGATACTGGGCAATCCTGTTGAGTATACTCATAATATTTATTTCCTGTCGTATATTTGTGTTTCTTCGATGATCGTGGAGAGTATATCCTGCCACGTGCCTGAGAAATCTCATTTCAGCCGCTTGGATGTGACTGGCCTGGCCTTTCGTTAAAGCCCACTTCTCAGACCCATAAAAAAGTATGGGAAGGACCATCACCTTGCAAAATATTAGGCGTGTTCGTTTACCTGCTGACTTAAGGGTTCAAGGATTCGCCTGATGGTCCCGCACATAAGGTTGAACTTATGCAACTTATTCACCAAGTCGTTGCTTGCATTATAAGACACACTGTAGCCCAGGAATTCAAAACTGCTAACTTGTTCCAGGACAGTACTATCTATATCAATTTTTGCCCGTACGGGATCAGTTCCACAAAAAGCCATCACCTTGGTTTTAATTGTGGATATCTGCAATCCAGAATTTTTGCAGATTCCATTTAACAAATGTATACGCATCTGCAATTTTTTTTTTCAGAGTCCGACAGAATAGCCTGATCGTCCGCAAAATACAAGGTGCCAATTGTAGAGTTACCAATCATAAAATGCTCTGCAAGACATATCTACCAGTTTTGTATAGCATTGACAATATATAAATTAAAAAGAGAAGGTGATAGTGGACAATCGTGTCGTACTCCACAATTGATCAGGCCAACTCTAGGAGCTGTTCTCGGTTTTCCCTGCTTCAATTAAGATTTTATTCTCCATATAAAGACTCTGTAGTCTATCTCTTATTAGATGTTGTGAGACCTTTTTCTTGCCATTTTTGCCCATAGTTTGCTCCAATTCACTCTGTCAAACGCCTTCTCGAAGTCGACGAAAGCTATGTATGTGGGCAGCTAATACTCTCTATATATTTTCAGTGAGCTGGGCTATTGTAAATATACAACCTAAACATGATCTGCCCTTCCTGAAACCATTCTGGGTCTCCCTTTTGCATTCAGCCGTGTTCTTAATATGTAGACGCATACATGAATTAAAGATTTCCTGAAATATGCATCCTTGATTCATTATTGAAAAACCGTATGTTTACTAATTGTAGAAAAACTTAGAACACATGTGTAAATAATCAACGGTGATTAAAATATCTAGTTAGTGTTTACACAAGTTATGTGAGTTTCAGACGTCTGAGATTTTTAAATTGTAATTGTAAAAACACAGATTTTTAAAATTTGAATTCATGTATGCATTTTCATAATGCTTATTGGAAAAGGATATACGAGTATCTTTGTCACGTCATGTTACAATTTTATTAATTTCATTAACTAAAAAATAAACTAAATTTCAAAGGGGTGTCAAAGTGGTATTTCTGTAAGCAGATCTTATTTTATATCTGTGTATATCATTGCGTGTGTACGCTTGTTTAAGAGAGTTGTGTACGGCCGCGTGTGATTCAAAGTAAAGAAAAGAAATAAAGTTTCCAACGGGAAGAGCAGGCTAATAATTCTGTAATATAAAACCAGTTGTTACTTTCAAAGTTCAAAGAGGACCAAAGAAAGAAGTGGGTGTGTATAAAGCCGAACACTATTTACAAAATGTGTGGCTTTCATGAGAATAATTGTATCACATTACATAAAGACTTTTATTGTGTTCTTTCTAGGTTTTTGTTTTTGACGTAGAATACGTCTTATCTTTCAGGCCAGCAATAGGCACCCCCAACCAGAAAATCGAGCGTTACGTTTTCACGTCACGTTTGAAGTTGAAATATTATCTAAACGACAAAAGATTCACGCTTATGTAAGATACCATTCGACAGATAAAGGAACAAAGATAATAAATAGCACATATAAGCGGGCTATTGCATAATCCAGCGCGGGGTGAGCGGGGGAGAAATAGAAATGTTTTGCGCCACTGGACGCGCACTAAAATTAGTATTTCTCCGATTTCCGATGCGATAGAACGTTGAGTGAGGTGTCGTTAAAATTGTCTCATCGAGTACTATCTACATAGTGTACCGTAACAGCGGTGATATTATTAAGAGGTTTGAATAATCGTAATTCAAGTTGTAAAAATCGTGTGTTCGGACAAAATGTTGCTGTATATGGATGCTAAACGTGCTCAAAAGTATCGTAAACGCATACAGGAGAGTAGAGAAAACCATGGGGAATTAAAAAAACCCAAAATGACCAATGCTGAACGTCAGAGGATTAACCGACAACGCTTAAAAGACAAGGAAATAAATACTGAATTCGAGTTGGATGAGGAAGAGCGCCCGAATTCGCAAGTGTGTCAGCCGATCGAATTCACCAAAACGTGGCAGTTAGCTACAAAGCACATCCACAAAACATTCTTTAATAATGAATTTGGACACGCGTGTGACGTTTGTGACAGACTGTGGTTCCAGATGGACGTAAAGTAGTGGCTGTTAAAGTGATGCCGTTGCAACACCATGGAGACCAGAATTAATTACCATAGTAACAAGTAAATAAACAAATGATATTTAGCGGCATCGGAACTATACCTTTATCCATTCATGCAGTTTTTAATGTTTTTACTATGCGATTGTATTGATATATTTTGTAATTTTGAATGTTCATCCTCTTCATTCACAGCACTTAATGAATATTAATTACTACACTTTCACATGTGAAACTTACTTTGTTTATTTTCCTCGTACGACGTTTCAGCGTGATGTTCGCCTTCCTCAGCGAGGTATGTTACAAAATGTCCGGAACTTATAACGCTTTTTTCTAGTTGATAGGTTGATTGGGGGGGTGGTGGTGGTGGAAGGGGTTTGGCGCGGAATTCCGAATTATTGTATGATTTGTGTATAATTGTGTCAAAGTGTGCGTGTGATTTAAAGTGAAATTGGTCGTTAAGTATGTTGATATATTTTGTAATTTTTTATACAGATACGTCTATATATTTTGTAATTGTCTTAAGCGATTATAAAATGTATGTTTATACGTATTTCTGATGATGCAATGAATAAGTAATGAAATATATTAAATACTACTACTAAAGATGTCAACAAGACCAGAATTAATTACCATAGTAACAAGTAAATAAACAAAAGCTATTTGGCAGCATCGGAACTGTACATTTATCCATTCCTGCAGTACATTTTTGATGTTTTATATAATATGCAATTGTATCGACATATTACGATGTAGAAAGTGTACTAATTGTAAATTTGTCCTATTGCTTAATGCAAAGCAATTATAAGGTACCATTCGACAGATAAAGGAACAAAGATAATAAATAGCACAATATAAGCGGGCTATTGCATCATCGTGCGCGTGACGAGCGGGGGGGAGAAATAGAAATGTTTTGCGCCGCTCTGCGCGCACTAAAATTAGTATTTCTCTGGTTTCCGATGCGACAGAACGTTGAGTGAGGTGTCGTTAAAATTGTCTCATCGAGTGATATTATTAAAAGGTTTGAATAATCGTAATTCAAGTTGTAAAAATCGTGTGCTCGGACAAAATGTCGCGGCCCATTATAAATAAAGTCTTGCTTGAACCAACTAATTACCTTGTGTGATGATTTTGCAAATAAAATTTTGTACTTTGTAAAACTAAATATGTGTTTGTTCATTTTATTCATAACACATTAGCAACCCTAAAGCACACAGACGTATTCTACGCTCTGAAGATTTGCGGCCGTGGCTCCGACACACCCCCCGTCGACTTTTTTCAAGTGCCTTTATACCAACAACATTTAGCTCCTTAATAAATTACTAAAACTGTTACGTCTTCTGAGAAACATCCTTGCCTTTGACGGTGATACCTTTACGATCTGTATTATCTGAATCACTATATGCAGAAAGGCAACATGTCCAAAAATGTAGACTTTTCAGGAAACAATAAAAACTGCATATCATAATTTTGAAGTGACAAAAATTCCAAAAAATTATTACATATGTGCATTATCACTATTTTTAAGTTCACATGAAAATAATTTAAAAATTGTATCCTTATATTGGATACAGACCCATTTTTAAATCATGGACATGAGTCCTTTCTCAATTATTAGGATAGGTAAAGATAAAATAGGCGTTTAATTCATTATAAAACACGTCTTTGTTTTATTTATTTATTTTAAATAGATTTTAACACACATATAAGTCAAGCCATTAAAATTATTTTATTATATGTAAAATAAGACATTTTGTTTTATTGATCAGTGCGTTGTGTGCGATATTGTACGGTTTTAGTAGGCCACGCATAAATTTTTGTTCCAAAAACATGTTGTCTATGGAGGTACATATTTAGAAAGATTCTTTAGCTCCTTTATCAATCCATCAGTGTAAATTTAATTTACCAGTGCTGTGTTAAATAAAATTATTTAAATAACGGTATAAAAATTAACATAGGCCTACATCATTAGACGTTTTTTGGGAGACCCTGCATCATAAACTTAGCAAGTCATATTTCCAGTTTTTATATCATTAATTCCAATCTACATCATCTTCAAAATTCATAATTAATTATCACAAAACAAAATCAAGGAATAAATGCACGTTATAACCAGTAAAGTTAATCAGCCTCTAAATATACAAATCAGCTGACTTCAGAGCGGTTCTGATGTTAAGTACAAGAGTCACATGTCCAGGACATGTGGCCTTTCTTCACAAAATGAGTACTTCAAGAGCTGATTGTTCCATCTATTGTATGTCGTATGGTATCGGACATACTGCTTTTCTGTACAAATCTGTGTATTTTTATGAGTATAGTATTTTCCTATTTAAATGTTAATATCTGAAAAAATGGACATGCGGTCTTTCTATATTTAGTTATGCATCTATTACAAACGTACTTACAAATTACAAAAATAAATATCCTTACGACATTACAGAACAATCTACGTGTTTGTCGAATGTTCCAGATGAATCCAGCTGAATCTGTTGTAGCGTACGTGATTCTCAGCGCATTTGCTAGACCGTGTGCCAGAATTCGCGCGGCCGCACGCACTGTGCCAAGGTCGAAATTAATTACGTCGTAGTGTAGTAGAGATAACGCGTGTAGCTGTGGAATGTTCTGGTCTGTGAACGGGGTATAAATACTAGGCGACAGCGGCCTTAGTTTCAGTTATTATCGGGCGATATTACTCTGTGCGCTCAAGTGGTTATTAGTGCCGTTCGTAATATTGTAGAGAAGTGGTGTGTTTTATAATCGGGTGGGACAATTGTAATAGAAATTGTGTTTTTATTAGTTGACATTTTATTGCGTGTGAACAATTTTTGATTTGTTGTAAGAGACTGTGTTGTTAATTACGAACTGTTTAATTGTGATAATTAAACCTGGTGATTAATTGGTGTCTTGTATTTTGTTTTCCACTGTATACGAACGACGATCAAGTATATCGTCGTAAGAATATAAATACACGATCTACTTAATAATTTTTGTAACATACTATGACCAACTTTTTTATTTTTTTACACATCTCTTCAAGTACTCAGCTCTTTTTAAATACAAAATTTAATACTAACACTTAAGGTTTTCGTGTGACACATATAGCTTACAGCATAACGCAAAGGAGTAATTAGAATACGCTACATTAACACCGATATTACAGTCGACAGTTCTTTGCCGCCTGGTACACAGTGTTTTATTGTCTCGGCCTCGAAGTATGGAAATGTATGCAAATGTGAAACAGAACATTAATTTCCACTTTTCGTTGTAGCGTTACTCTGCTCAACTAAGAAATGACAAACTAAAGAGTCGAGGTATTTGGAAAACAATCACTACACATTAAAGTAAAATATACCTGTTTTATGTTAATCTATGCTGAATCTTAAAGTATCAATTGTGACAAATTGTCTGGGGGTGAGTTGTCTCTAAGCGTTTTATATTTCTTAAGGAAATTCTAACAGAATGTAACTATACAATATATATACTGATTTTTGTATTTAGTATTTTTATCAAATGCTGCACTTGTAATACAGAAATTAACATAATTAAATAAAAATACCTTATTCCACGCCTATTTTTAAATTCTGTTAAGCAAATAAAGTAACTAAAATAAAATAAATATTTAAAACGCATTGCAATAAGCTTTACTTTATTTTAACAGTTAGTAATCTACAAGGCCGTTACTTTCCGCAGTATGTCACCACCTCCACAAATCTCGTCAGTCTACAGTATGTCTCATTTCGGCATTAACAATTTGAGATATATATATATAAATACACTTCTTCGTTCTGTAATTTTCTCTACTATCATTCTATTATTCTCTTGTAAAAGTTGTTATGTTAAAGTACAATTAGTTGAAGTCTTCCTCTCCACACATGCTTTACGAAGAGTCTGTTAGCTTTAACTTTCCAAAAAACCTCATTATTGATAAGTCTTTTTCTGAATTATTCCAGATTAAATTATTTCCTCATTCAAGTTAAATTCATATTTGTTAAATAGGACTACGTTTCAAAAGCTAGAAGTCTTTACTTTTAATCATAAGACGCTCTTGTTCGTGTAAACAGAACTGAGAACGAACACCTCCCCTACGGTATAGGGCCAGCCAATATCACTTGACTCACAAATAAGACTATAAATAACCAGATACTTGTGGTACTGTTTTTTTTTTTAGAATTTTACGCTTATATCGCTTTCTGCTGAATCGATGCATGCTGAAATATTCAACATGGTTTATTAGACATCGCTGTCATATTTTTTTATCAGTGAAGCGATACAATCATTTCAACATTATACGTTTTCATAGTTTTCAGGGAATGACAGCATGGAGGGAGAATGACAGCGGTAAGAGCAACCCTTGGGGAGAAAACGCATGTTGACTATTCTTTTCAAACATTTCAGTAGAAACTCGACTGCACGTCATGAACGGGACCGATCATGTGACAGTTAAGAGAACACGCGGGTAACAGAATACCTTGTCCTCTTCATAGTACAAAGAGTTGTAAAGAAAGTTTTATAGGAAAAATATATAAAAAGAAACAGTTTGCGTATTTAGCACATAAAATGAAAATAACTGTCGTACAATATAATTGCTTTTTATAACCTAGAAAAAGTCCTCGGACAAAATTGATATAAAATAATGTATTTTCGTTTAACAGAAATGTAGGCTTAAACAATATAAAGTAGTTGTCTTGACCAATCAACTCTTCTTTCACAGCACTAACACTTATCTAAAAATGAACTTTTTCTTGTGAAACTTACTGTTTTTCGTTGGACGCGTTTCGGCGTACGTATCCGCCTTCTTCAGCTTTGATACAGACTGCCATCATTTTGTAACGGTTGTTGTGTGGAAGGTGTAGTGGGGGTGGTGTGTGGTGGAAGGGGATTGGCGCGGGGTTTCAACTAATGTTTGTTTTTTGTATAATTGTGTCAAAAAGTGTATGTGATTTATATTGTAATTGACACAATTATACAAAAAACAAACATTAGTTGAAACCCCGCGCCAATCCCCTTCCTCCACACACCACCCCCACTACACCTTCCACACAACAACCGTTACAAAATGATGGCAGTCTGTATCAAAGCTGAAGAAGGCGGATACGTACGCCGAAACGCGTCCAACGAAAAACAGTAAGTTTCACAAGAAAAAGTTCATTTTTAGATAAATATAAAGTAGTGTACTATGACTATAACATTAAAAAAATATACACATATTAGTGCGTAACTTAGGTTACAAGTATTGATTACGTTTTCCATTTTTTTATTTTTTAGTACTTTTCCACAATTGTGCTCAATATCGTTGTTGATCTTATGAAGCGGTGATAGTCTTATCACGTTTGACCGTTTTAATGTTACCGTTCTCTTGTAACCGTACACAAGAGCCCTGATGATGAGAATAAATATTGTTAAAACCTCGACACAAATAATGTAAAATTTGTGTTGTATTTATTGACCGATCCTCGCTAAACCTTCCGTCGTTAAAGTTTAAGTAGTATTACTTTTTTATTTAATTTTTTTATATGTTTATTTCATGTACACTTTACAATTTTCCCATCTTGTCACACACACATTCTGACATACCTAAACAGTTATGTTATCAGCAAAAAAAAAAATGAGAAGGCGGAGCCACAAGAAGATAAATCTGCTCATAATTAAATACACAGTTGATTATATTCTCGTAGATCAACAATTTTATTTAGAGTTGTGGCTAAAAAACGGACTGTAACATAAATATTTGCTCCTTATCGTAGTGACCGTCAATCAATGAACTTTTCAGTGAAGCGTTTGTGAGGATCAGTCAAAAATATAACACAAATTTTAACATATTTGTGTCGACGTTTCGACAATGTTTATTGTCATCATCAGGACCTGTGTATGAATACAAAAGAAATGTCAAACACAACACAACAATTATTTGGGTGAACGCGTTCGTGTATGTGAGTGTGTGCGCGTGTGTGTGTGCATATATGTATCACTGTATAGGTGAAGGAGTTGAGATAGTTTGTTTACATCTTCAAATGTTTTCTTTAAGACAATTATAATATCACAGAACTTATTTTTTACACTATTACAATTTAATTTACTATAATGTAATGGTATTTTTTAATTAACTAAAAAAGCAATAATCAACAATTAAATATTAAATTGGTACAGAAAACTTTTATACATATACCAGTCAACATATAGCATAGTAAAATATATTATAACTAAAAACATATTAAGGGATGTTCAACTATGTAATTACTAAAAGTTATTTTTAACATGTTAAATAATCATTAATTTAGAAAAATATAAATTACACAAAAACTGTAGAACTTCACGAACTTACATCAGATAATTTACATAATGTTACAAACACAAATTTATGGTAAATCTATCTATCAAGTGAAATTGGATAATACTTATAATCATGTTGTTGTAAATTATAGTCCAGTGTACTATAGAATATTGTAAAATTATGTATATGTCCACAATTACACCCTCTAAAAAAAATAAATATTTGAAACAATATGTAACTTACGTACAACAATATTATATTTATACAATAGTTCGTTTTGAAAGTCGATTCTTACATCGTAAAGAAAAAATCTGATTACTGTGTAACAACACAACACGAGTGCCGCAATACACGCCGAATACCGCAATACAAAGTAGTTTTTGTAAAGTACTTCAACTGTGTGAAAACATTTCTTATTGCTGCGTATTGTTTCTCGTGCAAGTCTTGAAATTATTGTGGCTTATATTATTACGGAAAATGAATTTGTACTGCATCTGAATTATGCGCGTATGTGAGCATTCACTGTATGTGTGTGCGCGCGCGAGTGCGTGCGTGCGAGGGGGAGAGAGAGTATTCGTGTGGGTGAGCACGCTTTTGTGAGTTTTATTACTTTGTTAGAAAGTTTGAGTAGATCCTATTTTACGTGACCTTACTTAATTTTACCTTAGTTCCCCGCACTCTCTCGCAGTCTCTCTCTCTCTCTCTCTCTCTCTCTCTCTCTCCCCCTCTCTCTAACACACATACACACACACGCACACTGATCTCTCTCTTCTCTGCGCCTCTAGAACGCCATTTTGAAGAACGCATTTGGAATATTAAGTCGTTATTGTCTACCTTTAATTTCCCTTGCCAAAGTAAGTAGTAATTTCCTCGTAGGCAATTATTAAGGTTCAAAATTACACACGGTTTCATAAAATTTTCCTTATACGATATACTCGTACATACATAATTTGTCGTTCTCATGAAATTTAATTTATCTGTATTACTTAGAGCGTAAGCCTCGGGTATACGTTCACTACAGTGAAATCATCTGTCATGTGACTTCTTTACACAAGACCGCCTTCTCACCAAATTTTTGTATTCCTTCATATAATTTAGTGCCAAATTTCGAAAGCCCGCCATAAACCATTCGCACCCGGCAAAAAGGTAGAATTATTTTACGAAAGTAGAAATTATCATTTACACTGTGACAGTTTGCAATAAGTTCTTAAAACATCGTATGCTATTACGAGTATCATTACAAAAATTAACGTTTCCCCACATCATATTCTTGTAATATCTAAAGAATTTGACGCTTAGCGAATACGGTAAATTCGAATAAAAATGTGAGATTATTGTGAGATTATCTGAATATTGTAAGATTAAAAAGTAGGATTAATTTCAGTGAACAAATTATTTTCATTCTTATCTGCAATATTCACAAAGAAATAATATAATAATGGGAGAAGTTTGAGCAGATGTTAAACCATAATTTAAAAGTGGCTGCTCCATCTTACTTCTACATCGCCTTACTCATTCTGAATTAAAACTAAAGAGATTAATAAAAAAAACAAGAGGCATCGTGTCATTTAGTCACCTAATTTGTTATTAATTTTAAGTACCAGAAATATTCAACTATTTACTAAATTACTAATCAAGGACAATGTAGAGATATTTACAAAATCAACAATTAAAGGAGAGACACATTGTTAAACCAATGTGTTTATCATCTGAAAACAATTCAAACGTTTTTATTGTTAGAGTTTATTTGATTTCATATGAGGATCTTAATAAAAATTATGGTTTTAGTTGTTTCAATAAGAAGACTGCACCTTTTTTATCGACTTAAATATATTGTAGGTGATAAGAAATATTTCTAAAAAAAGTAGCCTTTCAATTTATTATTACAGTAATATCAGACGACTTAAATATATTGTAGGTGATAACAAATATTTCTACACAAAGTAGCCTTTCAATTTATTATTACAGTAATATCAGAAAGTCACTCTGATATTAATAACAAAATTAAAATTTTAAGACTATGAACGTTTTTACTATAAATTCTATGGAATCAACAAGTAGTGCCAATTATTAAACTCTTAATTACCGCAAAAACATAATTATACACATAAGAGTGTAAGCTACGCAAAGTAAACAGAGAAGAAACAAAACACAGCAGAAAATAATCGGAGAGATTTCTTGTAATGGCAAACGACAAGCTTAAAAAATTGCGACGAAATTACGAGGTAACAGGCGGGTTCAGAAAATTTACACAGGTCACTAGTTACACGTGTCAATTTTAAGCTTCATTTCAAAGCACTTTGTCCTTTCCAAATTAATTAGTGTCCTGTAATCAATGAAAAGCAGCACATTGTAGCTGTTCTAATGGCGTACAAGGGTAAACAAGTATATGTCAAGAGTCATCAGCTACTTCTCAGTAGGTGAACTCTTTTAATAGAAGAAAACATACTCTGGAGACAAATTAATAAATGTAGAAAGAAATCTACAGTGTACATTTATAATACATAATAATATACACTTTTAACATGTTAGTGTTTCTAGGCTGGGGGTCATTCCACAAAATGCGTAATGCGTCAGCGAAAAATGTGACGCTTCCACACTTTCGATTCCCCACAGTCTAGAAATCTTTTGTTTACAAAACATTATCATGCTTCGATGTTTCGGTTTCGTCAAAATTCTTTATGCGCACGCGCGCGCGCGTGTGTGTGTAAGGGGAGAAAAAAAGAGAGAGAGAGAGAGAGTTTTAATTTATACTAGGAAATGCTCAAATGATCTGTCTGCATACGTAATGCTTTTTGAAATGAAGGATTATCAAAGAATAGAAATATTATAGGTATAAATTTAATCAATATTAGAATTAAACGATTGTAACAAAATTTGAATTAAACATAAAACAGTTTACTCATTCAGAAATCACAGAAATAATGGTTCACCTACTTTCAAGGTAACATCTATGTAATTTATAAACAGTTTCAAGACACTACGTCATCGACTAACCCCAGACAGTGATCATTGGTATTACACAAACCAATCAAGAAATCTTTGATGGACAAGCAGCAGTGGAAGATGAGAATTAAAGCAATTCTGTAATCTTTGGTTCCGGAAAATGCGTAAACATTGTACACCCAGAATAATAGTAATAATAACACACATAATAATACATATTTTTCGAATTCTCTTGAAAAGAAACAAAAGAAATTGACTCGACTTTCAGGAGGTAATTGAAGGACATTTACGTGGGAATGACGAGAAAAGTTGTTGGTACTTCACTATAACAGGAGGAATGATTATAAGAAGCAAAAACATAAAGCATGTAAATTAACATAAAACTGACCAAAGCTTATGGCTGAGCCCTGTTAATCACGGAAATGTAGCATGGACATCGTATACATAAATACGCACGAGAGTAAACACATAACAAATACAATTGTATTATCACAGAACAAAGTTGACTGCAAAAGGACTGGAGAACGTTTTCTCAACTATATTGGAAATTTATAAGAAGGCACTTGTTGATATATTGAACAGGTTATTTTAGTATATTGGTATAACAAGTCCAATTGCACTTCATGACCGTAGTGTTCATCGACTAACCCCAGAGAGTGATCATTGCTATTACACAAACAAATCAAGAAACTAGGTACTTTTGAAAATTAGTTAATAACGGTTAATAACATTCAATAATTGCCGTTAAGATATTTGTGTCTATACCACGTGTTTCGTTTTGTATCTTAAAAGTGGCATGTTTCCGAATCGTTTCAGCTGCACTTAAATAATTTATACCTTGCCTCAAGTGTTCTTGAACCTTGTTAGCGTTTATGACTAGAAACGTGATTAGTTTTCTAAAATTATTAGTCTCAGAGATAGTAAAACTAGCTGAAGGTGTGCTTTCTTATGATAGCTAAGTGGTCCGATGTAACCGCGTCCTAATACAAGTGCCAGCAGGAAAATAACTTTGCATGAAAGTAATTCTGTGGTAATGAGAGTGAACGCAAAAACAAAAATTGGAGACGATATGAAAGTAAAGTTATGTGTGAAGTTGAGATGTGTATGAATATCAAATACCGTATTAGAGTGAACTCTGTGTCTCTAATGGGGGGGGGGATAAATTATGACTGAGTGTGTTTGCGTTAGTGTCGTTAGTTTGTCAAGGCCAATTATTCATGACCCTGTTCACAGACAGACTGCTATCCGCTCACAAAATCTATCAGACATTACAGACCATTGGCGTACCTTGGGGCCTAACTTTGGGGGGGGGAGGCTTCATAAATTCAAGTGTGTAGTGAGACCATCTATATAATAAAATTAATAAAATGTATTATATTATTAGAAAAGACACGAAGTAAAGAGAGCAAATTCCTAGAAATACAGCTGCCTTTATTACTCATTACGATGTGTTCCAAAACAAGTCTTTGTGTGTGTAAAAGGCACGCATTGTATTCCAGTTAATTTAGGTCTCTAGCGTTTATTTTTTTTTCAAACAGAAATATTATTTTACGTATAGGCTATCATTCAAATCTGTCAAAAATTCCCCTTATAAGTTTCTTCGAAAGAAAGAAGAAGAATAAATTGATACTGTGCTCGCACGCATAGAAACTGTCTCCTGTTTGACTATTTGTTAGTTTTTATTTATAACAACTAGAAACAACATTTTATAATGCTCGGAACATTGGGGGGGGGTTGCCCCCCTTGCCCCTCCCAAGTTACGCCTATGTTACAGACTTTGTAACTTTATTGCAATCTGGTTTTCATCGTTGCGGTGTTAAGTCCTCTAAAGACTACGTATTATTGGCTTTGTGTTTAGAACTTAGTACTTTTCAAGTAGTTGTGTTATAGTGACATCAAAAATATGACTTGTTAATCATCGCTTACGATTAGTGAATTTTTAGTTATTTTCAGCTAAAACGTGTAAGCTAAAACAGTTGGTTGTCTATTCACAATGCCCCTTGATGGGTCATCAAAAGGCGGAAAAGAAATCTCGTTGTTTACAGTGAAGATTGCGAAACAACCAGTAATACAATTGAACAATGTGATGAAGGAGACCAACAAAACTCACAGACATACCCACTGAATCAAGCAACAAAACGTATTACTGTAATAAATAGGAAAGCTTCGTTAAATACTTGAGAAACCAAAGGAAATGCAGTCCAGAAGGAAAACTCTCCACACCGGGAAAAAATTAAAACATATGAGACAATGGAACTTTCTCTTGATGATTTCGGTAAGTGTGTAGTTAAGAAATATTTTTCAGGATTTTTATAAAAGTCAAAACGTTGTGCCCACTGTTAAAAAAATTCGTACCTCTCGTGAAAGAAAGAATCCATTTTAAATCATTAATGCGAGTGTTTAAAAGTGTGGAATTCAAGTAGAAGAAACGTAAAAGTAAAAGAAAAAGAAAAGTGTTAATTGAAAAACCAGAATTTATAATGATGCGTTACAAGTACCTTGTGAAGAGTAAACGTTTTCGGGATTCTGAGAGAAAAATATATTTTTTGGATGAAAGAAAAGTGAGCGTCGAGTGAGTTCTGATAATGTAATGTGAATCGGTATTTCTGAGTAGTAGTCATTTGTTGACAATCACTACATGTACGCGTGTCGACGTTCTCTAATCCACATTCCTCTGAAGGACATAGAGTTCAGTCTAAAGAAAATCTGGGTAGACGTCTCTCGATAGACTGATCTACGGAAGACACGAATTATTGAAGAGAACGAGAGAAATAGAATTTACAAATAATAAAGAGCGTTTAGAACACAGAATTATTAGCATCAACAAATATGCGTGTAGAAAATAAATTATAGATTACGTAGTAGTGTAGAACATGTACAGTGCAATTGTACGAGTGAAATATGTTATTATGTAACAGAGAGTTATTAAGTTATCAGTTTATCAACAGCGATATAGTATACGGAATACGTTGAGATAACAGGTGCAGAATACAACGCTTTCTCTAAACGGATACTGATGACTATTAAAGGCAAGAAATTAATTAACTCGACTGGAGTATCAGTTCTCTTTGAAGCCAGACAGTTACAAAGGGGATAAGTGAACAAAGCAGTACTTACGTATCGTCTGTACAGGTATCATAGTTTGTGTATAACTGGAGTAGCGTATTGTCCTTAAATCTGGGTCACGGGGCACACCACGTGCTGTCTTTATTGCGGACAACAATTCCTCGTTTGTTACATTAACAACTATACTGTGTTGACGATTATTGTACAGTAAGTGCCAGTTTCTATCTGGCAAAGACAATTGTAAGGCTGATAACATACATGTTTCGCTTACATTGTTGAAATTGTTTTCTGCAGAGCTACAGGTCTACTGTTTTTATTGATAACAGACGTTTTGGCCACACCATCGGAAGCCATCTTCAGTGTAAAACGATCGACAAATTGGCACGGTGAACTGGCGAATAATGTGTCAATTTGTTTTGTATAATTATAGTTGTTGTTGGAGTGTCCCAATGATGGTTAAATAATTGAGTACATCATATACACATGTAAAATTAAATATACAGTGTTACAATTATTATAATAATTAAACAGAACTCAGAAAAATTAAACAATAATATCCGTAGTTTGACAGTGCCTCGATTTGTAATATTTTCATAAAATTTATTGATGCGATGAATATTTCTGTAAAATAGAAACAGCTAACGCACACGTTAATGAATTAGCTGCCTGGATTCTGCTTGTTAGCTAATCTCAAATTGATGGAGAATACGCTGTAACATTTTATAGATGGGAAGGGTCGCAATTTCACACCTCGTGGAGTCTAAGTTACGGTTCTCTCACCTATATAACTGATATGTCAATAACATATTAGCAATAACAAAATCAGGAGAAAATATTTTTGTGTGTTAATGGAAGAGAAGTAAAAATTTAAAAGCAAGATCTTTAGGTAAACCACATTAATTATCGGAGTAAATAAGCGACCGATAAATGTCGACTGTTATGTACAGTTTTTAAAAATACGTTTATAAAGAGAAAAAAGGAAATAAGTATGAGAGTAAATGTGATACAGTACAACGAACACTGAGAAACAAAACCAGAACTGATACTAAGAAGTTCTACGAAGTAATTGCGATACCTGTTCTTACATACGCTAGTAAACATGGATGATAACTAGGAAAGAAAAGGAGCATGTACAAACTGCTGAAATGAGTGATTATCGTCTAAGACAGTGGTTCCCAAACTTTTCTGTCCACGGACCCCCTCAAATAATTTAAAAATTCACGGACCCCTTCTGGGTTCTGAAATAAAACAAAGAGTAAATATGGTAGAAACTCTTATATTTTAATTAAATCGTATTAAAATTAAAATACTCTTAACTTGCAAAATTATAATATTAATGATATCAAACATAGTTTAATGTGAACAATGAAGCTGCATTTGAACAATTAGCTCTGCAATATTGGGTTTAATGTCTGATAATTTCAATATTAAGTCACTCTCGACATCAAGTTTATCTCTTAAATTTGTCTTCAAGTACGTGAGCAGGGAGAATGCGGTTTCACAAAAATAAGTAGAGGGAAACACAGTTAAACGCTTCAAAGCTTTTTTTGTGAGTTCACGATAGTCAGTGATTACATATAACCAGAAGTCAGCTAGCTGTAATTGCGAAAACTGTAATTTTAATGAACTCTCAGTTGAAAGTTCTGCCAATGAATGTTGTTTTTGTAGTGTAAGAAAGAGGTCTAGTCAGTTCTGTTGACAACCAGATCTGCTACACGACATGATTTAAAGACATTATTAAAGCTATTAGTTTGAAATTAATTTTACAATTACAATTAGTTTGAACTAAAAAAAAAATTAAAATCTACTAATTGTTTTAAGATTCTAAAATTTAGATTTTAGAGCATAACTGATCGGAAAACATTACGGTATATTCTAATTTTTCTTGGACCCCACTTTGGGAACTACTGGCCTAAGGAATAGAATGCGTAATGACCATCGAAGCCCAGGAGTGGGTATATTCGCCATCAATGATAAGATAGTAGAACGAAAGCAACAGTGGATGGAGCACGTCTGCAGAACGAACTACCAGAGGCTAGTAAAGCGCGCTGTACACTACGCGCTGGCAGAAGATCTGTGGGTAGGCCCTGGAAGAGATGGCTGCAGTGAAGACGGAACAGACTATAAGCCTACACCATGAAATGACAACGCCGTTTATAATCGTGTTCTCTTATGCATGTAAAGGAAATAATATGCACCAAAGTCAGTGTCAACGCAGAGATTTTCTGACAATTCCAAAACAAAATGTCAAGGTAAAATGCTTCTCTTCCCGGCAATAATAATCAACCTCGATCTTACCACGAGGACATTGTAAAAAAATAAAGTGTTGTGTTCACTAAACTTAATTCTTTTATATAATTTTAATTTAACTGCAGCTGGACGACGAATTTACTGTTATTTTATTTCCTTTATTATTTCCAGGATACACTGCCATCCATGACTTATTTGAATACATTTATAATATTTAAAATAAAAATGACTTTTAATATAATATAACAACAATCTCTCTCTCAAAGGGATTTTCATCAGCTATTGCCGCATACCCACACCTAACCACCATTTATTTCTGTCCTGTGCATCTTCTTCTGCCAAGTTATGATGTTCCATGGGCTTTCTCATGTTTTCATACCAGGACAGTCTAGGTCCGCCCCTTTTTCCTCTGCCTGGGGGCTTTCACTGAAATATTTCCCTCGGGCATCTCTGTACATCTATTCGGAGTAAGGCGCCGTCCATATATTACGTCACCACTTTGGGGGGGAGGCGGGGTTCGGCTAAGTGTGACAAATGGTGACAAGGGGGAGGGAGGGGGTTTCAGCAGTTGTGACGTAACCACTTTTTTATTCTTCGTTTTATAAGGATGAGTTTTGTAAAGAAAACCCTTTTTTATGCAGACAGGCATTTAAATATTTACATTTTCTTCGCTAATTTGTACTGGGGCGTAGAACACACGCACACAAAAGTTCGATTTCCTCGAACTCGGCTACCGCGTGTTTACTCACATCATACATTCTTCGCTGCTAGCACTGTGTTGTCGGTGTCTCGATTTCCCCAAATTCGGCCACCACGTGTTTACTCACATCATACGTTCTTCGCTGTGAGCACGCTCTTTGTTTAGTCTTCTCTTGATTTCGTGTCTCGAGTCCTCCTATCGCGCGTTTTGCTACGCCTTCACTCCCATCATACATACCATCATTGTGGTCGTTCGTAACATGAATCGCGGCAAGCTTTACGAGTCTCTTTTCGACGCGTATAAGAAGGCCTACCCTGACAGGCCGAAAGTGAATCTCCAAAATGACTGCAATACCTTCTGGGCGGAAGCAAAAAAGGAGTGCGACAAGGATGATTCGTCTTTTGACGCTAAGATTAGTGCGAAAGTGAAAGAGCTTTTGGTGAGAGGGACTAATAAGAAAGTCAAGGGTTTGTTTTCGTATTTTACTATACATTCCGCGGATGTGAAAACCGCAACACATGCACCTGCAACAATCACGGCTCCGGCTGCGCCGACCAGTCAGCTCACAGTTAGTGATACACCTAAAAAATGTGACATCGGAGACTCTGAAAATGAAAAAAGGCGTACACCTTCCCAGGATGTATATCAGACGATGATTGCGAATTTGCAAGCCAAAATTTGTACTGTACGTAATGAAATTGATAGTGGTCTTCCATGCGACGACTCTTCTAAAGAGTTGGAATCTCTCAAGAAGGAACTGAACAGCGAAAAAAATGCTTTAAAAAGGAAGCAGTCGAACGCAGCGCGTCAAAAAACGTGTCGTAAGGGGAAAAAAAAAATCGACGAAGAGGAACAACCGGGCCTTCTAAAGGCAATCTGTGATCTCGCGATGTTCGGCGGGGGAGCCCAGGTAAGACGACAATCTGAACAGGTGCGAAGCTGCAAGACGCTCGACGATTTAAAAGATGCTTTGGAGAAAGCCGGATTTCATTTAAGTCGGAGTGGGCTATATTTGCGACTGCATCCCCGTCATTCTGACACATTGGAAGGTAAGTCCTCAAACTTCTGTACTGTTAAATTAGAAAATATGCGGATTTTGTTGTATTTAATTTGTTTGTAATTTGTTCAAAAGTGTTTTAAATTATAATATTAAATTTAATAACTATTTAATTTGTTTAATAGTTTTAATTAAATTAAATACGGTACTTAATTTAATTTAATGTGTTTAAAAGTAGTTGTAATAAAGAAATAACTTATAATTGCTGGTACGTAATTTTTCATTGAAGATCGCCGACTTCCAACAAAGAAGGGAAAATAAGGGGGGGGGTCTGACCCACCGTGGTGACATAATATTATGGGGGGGGATTCGCCGAGTGTGACAAATGGTGACAATGGGGGGGAGGGGGTCCAAAATGCCGAATTTTGTGGTGACGTAATATATGGACGCCGCCTAAGTGACCGAACCACTTTAGGCCTCTTCGTTCTACTCTGTTCATAATTGTAGCTTCTACATCCATCCTTCTTCTTATCTCCTCGCTGGTTATTCTCTCCCTTCTTGAGACTCCGACACTTCTACGGAGATAATCCATTTCCACGGCATTCAAGTATCATATAACTTCTGTGCTCAACGTCCATACCTCACAACGTCCTATGAAAAGATTTCATACACAGAGGAGTACAAGTATTTAGGGGTAAAACTTACGGCCCGTGGGAAGCAAGACAAAGAAATACAATCCATAATTAATTTTATGGCTATTTCTACATTAAACGGAATCCTGAGATCCTGAGGGTTAAGCAAATTACAGTAGAACTAAATCCAAAATACTGAAAACAATTGTTAGAAGTATCATGACTTACAGCACAGAAGTTTGGACTACCAAGAAACACACAAGAACAAAATTAATGACAGCAAATATGGACTTTTGGAGACGTTTGGCAAGAGTATCCCGACTTGGGATAATTAGAAATTAAGTTATTAAGGACAGAATGAATGTAAAAAATTCAATTGTTGATTTTATCTAAACAAACAAATTACAATAGTATGGCACAGGAAAGATTACCATGGAGAGTTATGGAATGTGCCCCACCAGAAAGAAAGAAAATACCTACCACCGGGACAGAAGAAATGCAAACTATATTGAGGAAACGAAAAATCAAAGATCTTTGGATGGACAAGCAGCAGTGGAAGATGAATTAAATCAATTCTGTAAACTTTGGTTCCGGAAAATGTGTAAATATTGTACAGCGGGAATAATAATAATAATAATAATAACACCAATTTTTTTACCTCTCTTGAAAAAAAAATAAAAGAAATACACTCGACTTTCAGGAGATAATTGAAGGACATTTATGTGGAGACGACGAAAAAACTTGTTTGTACTTCACTATAACAGGAGGAACGGTTATAAGAAGCATTAACACATGCATGTAAATTAACATAAAACTGACCAAAGCTTATGGCTGAGCCTTGTTAATCATGCATATGTAGCATGGACATCATATACATAAATACGCACGAGAGGAAACATATAACAAATAAAATTGTTCTATCACAGAACAAAGTTGAGTGCAAAAGGACTGGAGAGGTTTTTCTCAATTATATTGGAAATTTATAACAAGGCACTTGTTGATATATTGAACAGGTTATTTTAGTATATTGGTATAACAAGTCCAATTGCACTTCATGACCGTAAAAGTTAAAAAATTAACACGATAAAAATAGAATTGAAATAAATAGAGGCATATTGTAAGATTCACGTACTGTTCAAATACTAAACAATATTAACTTTAGTTAACCTTACAAAATTATTTAAGTAGAACATAGCACAGGTTCAGTGAATGAGGCGACTGCTTATGTTTGATAAATTAATATTAGAAAGAAAAAGATAACTGAAGGAAGTGAGAGACGGCGTTTGATAATAGGTAACGTAATTATATACACGTAAGACCTAAAGAAATTGTAAATATTGCTTTGCTATACGGCTAGCCTACGACCTGCGGTTTTTAAGAAACGGTTTCCGTTAATTCCTGCTGAAATAATGACTCAAAGTTACCACTGAAAATGTATGTACATAGAATTGATCATCAGGAATTGTAAGGAGTATACTCGTACAATAGTAATTGGGACTTAAATTAGTTAAAATTATTTGTTTTACAAAGTGATTTAATTAGGTATTTTTAAATTAGGCAACTTTTAATTTTATTGAATTATATTCACCGAATTCATAGGAGTACGGGGTGTGTTAAAAAAAAAACGAACTTTCTGAATACCATAGCAACCCGCACAAACAACCCACTGCGAATTTAAGCGCGCCTAGCGATAGTTTTGGACAACAAACTGCCGTTTATTCTGTTCCACTATCAGCATTAGTCTTTCAGGTATATCATATTGAGTGGGGACTTGCGCACGCCGACCGCCGGATTACTGACAAAGTGATTAAGAAAGACCGTGAAGGACAACGCGTGCGTATGAAACTTTGTGCCAAAACTAGGTTGGAACTTTACAACGACATTCTGGTTGTTCAATAAGCATACGCGGACGCCTGTATGAAGCGAACAATTATCTTAAGCATTTTTAGAGAGGGAAAAAGCAACAGTCGGTGCAGATCAAAGCGAAGTCGAAGATCATGACAAGACAGTTTGTGATGTGGTAATTGTAAACCATCGTTTAACTGCCGAGATTTTCTGAGGGAATGCGCGTGCATATAAGATGGTAAAATTAAATTCTGATAGAAAAATTTAAATGTATCGTATTACTGGAAAAAATTCTTACTGCATTTGTTGGCGACGATCAGAAAGACAACCGTTTTGAAATCAGTCAACAACTGCGTACCACTGCAGATGGTAATGACAACTTTGGAACGCAATGGAAATTGCTGTGTAAAGATTTTACAAAGTTAGTAGCAAAATTTTAAACACGAGTTGTCTTAAGATCTTCTTTCTTACTTCGTTATAAATCCGCCGGACGGTGTGTGCCTATACCCACTGCAGCGCGTGTAGCTCGAAGATTGATGATCATGACGGGAAGGAAGAAACGGCATTCCGGCGTCAAAACCAGTACTTAATTGTGCAGCTCGCTCAATGCGCAGGTTTACGTGCTACCCAAATAGTTCGGTCTCTTTTGAACACACCTCGTATATGGATCTGTATAGATATCGTTATTTTCACCTCTCAATTTGTTTTCATCGCTGTGGTTGCCCCGTCTATTTTGATGCTTTCGCTTTTCATTGTTTTGTCTACTTCATCCTTCCATCCTCTGCCAAATATTATTCTTATTCTGTTTTTAGAATTGTAATCTGTATCGCTTCAGGCAGGCTAGTTTCATTTAATACCCTGATATGTCCATGTCAATATAATTACACTTAGTTTAATTTTTATGACAGACCCGGCTCATATTCACCTCCTTTATTCCCTCCCAACTAGTTTTTATAAACAAAAAATATTTGTGAAGAAAGTCACTTTACTTTTAGAAATTTTCATACAATTTCTTTTTTTAACATGATAATGTTTTTAGGCTGGATTCCACAAAATGCGTGATGCAAAATGTGTAACGTCATCGAAAAATTTAACGCTCCAGGTGATGTTAATACTAAATTTTTCCACACTTTCGATGCCCCACAGTCTAGAAATCGTCGCTCGGGATCCACGCAGTATAATTGGTCTATCAAACTTACTGTATTCGGCATTTCCTCACTCACTCTTTCTTGTGGATCATTTTCCAACCATAAAAGAATGTTACATAATGTTACGGTCTGTAGTCGTGAATTGGTCAGAAATCCGTACGATCATCGCTGAACAGAAGAGTCTGCAGTTTATGCACATTATACGTTTCAAAAGCCTAAAAACATTATCATGCTTCGATATTTCGGTTTCGTCGAAATTTTTTTTTTGTATTTCAGTATCTAGCATCGTAGATTATTATTCCACAGTCCATGGAATGCATATTCACTTTTAATCACTCCTCTACAATTAAATACATTTATTAAAGAAAGGTATATTTTTTCAACCAGTTTTTGTTTTTATTTTACATCTGCTGTTTGGTAACGTAAAATCTAAGTATTTAAGTTTGTTTGTTCCTTTGATTTCCGGTCTTTTTAAGTTTCTAAACTGTTATTATTACATATTCACTCGCGTTTAAATTTTAGAAAAAACAATAAAACAAACCGCAGAGTTAGGTTGAGAGATGACGAGAGAGAATGAATGGGTGAATGACGGAATGCATACAGTACAATATTCTACATTTTTCATCGCACATAATGTGAATAATTTAGAACACAAAAGCTACAAAACATACGGAAACAGGCGCGCGCGAACGCTAACACACACTCACAAAATCGCATACGCAAACACACGCAACACAATGACGATTAAGCCTGCTGTTCACCGGGAGGATTTTAGAGACGTGGTTTTTCATACCTCAGTGAACAACTGTGACACAATACGAGCGCAGACAGTTGCTCTGCACGCGAAAACGTGTACAAACCTTTTTTGATCAATATGCAAAGTTAAGTTAAAATTCAGCTTGTAACATTAAAACATATTCAATATTCTGCGCAGTAGTTAATAACCTATTCAATTATATGGTATCTGACATATAAAAGTAATAAAAATACTGTTATTTCTCTTCTTCCAATGGCTACGTTTTACCCACTTGCCAATTACGGTGGATGTGTTAAATATACAAATACGGCTGCTTTCTAATTTGTTTTTTTCAATTAAAATAATAACCTTGGTGTTACGTAACAATTATTAATGCAAAATTGATGTTTGTTGTACGATAGAATGTATTCTGTTTTCACCTGCTGTTCATGCAGACGAGCACGGACACGTGTACAAGCAAGTACAAAATTTATAATACATTTATTAGCTAGATCTGTATGGAAATTGAATCGCTAATAAATGATAAATAATATGCCTGCTTTCTGGTATAAATTGGGTTCTGTAAGATCAAAATATACTTGCATATGTAATAGCACTAAATAAGTATACACATGAGACATGAAAATGTACATTCATTTTCTATAAGTCTGTAGAGTTCGGTGTAGTCGTTTTTAAGACTTAAAAAGTTATGAAGAACGAATTTAAATAGTGCTACGCTCGTTACAACAAGTGCCAAACTACTGAGTAATAGTGACAATAATTTATCTTTTTTGAGAAGCTTTCTTGTTTTTTTCTCCATCTGCCTTTCACATTCATCAATACCTTTATTTTCTTTGTAAGTTTTATCATCGCATAATTGACACCTTTATGTTATTTAAATCTATTATCTACTAACTTGATAAGAGTATTCTTCTCCTTAGGGTCTTTAGGTTTTAAGCAATTTAGGATTTTATGGTATTTACAACTTTAGTAGTCTTACTTAACATCGATAATTTTGCTCATGCTAACCAACAGGTCTGCCAACCTGATTCGAATAAGTTACGCCCATCACTCTATTACTCTTTTACTATTTCTTTTTTTTTTGGCTATAATTGCGTATTATTTTGGGAGTCCTGATGTATTCAGACAGTCTTCCCGCTTACTCGGCGACTTTTATTGTGAACAGGAAAACTGTTCTCCAGTATCTTTACCTTGATATTATTCTACACGCTGCCCTTTCCATTTCGTAGAGAGACGACTTGTGTCTCTCCTCTCCCGAACACAGAGCTCACTATTGTTAACGAAGCTGGGGTAGGTACAGCCTTTCAAAATTTTACCTCAGTCTGTTTTTTCTACGAGAAACTCGTTTGATGGTATAACATATAAGTTGAGACTCACTGAGAATATTATTCACATCTCTGTCATATTCAAATCTTTTGCATTATACCCAAGGCAATCAAAGGTGTTAATACCCACGGTAATCATAACTTTATAATTGGTAATTATTTTGCTGTTGAAATTAAACACAACAAGCTTTGTGACATATAAAATCGATGCTCACTATTTTCTTTAAGCTAACCTCAGAGTTTGTCTACCTTTGCCGTATTCAATATTGGTTAGGTACTTAAAATGGTTTCTTCTTAATTACACGTATTTTTCAGTAACTAAAAAATGGCAGATAGAATAAATTACCAAACACGTTATCATTCATCCTTCGAACGATTGTTACGTTATATACAATCTTCAGCGGTTTTATTTATTGTCTGCTAGGTAGGTTGTATTCATACTATATCAAATAAGTGTTCATACTAAATTATTTGTATGAATATGGGGTATGCCCAAAAAAGTGGAGTAAAAGTTTGATAACTTTGCCAATTCTACGCGGGATATCAAATTGAAGAGAACTCTAACGAAAATCTGAATATAGTGTATGCCTATTTATGAAAATTTCAAAATTCGTTGACTCCAATTAAAGGCACGGATGAAATTAACACGCATGTTCCCGTTTTACCAGGAGAACTACATAAGAAAACGGAGCGTTGAAATTCGACAATGTTATGTATTTTATTTACTGAAAATTATGAATACTTATTTACTTAATTGATTAAATTCCTAGCAAAAGTTAATTTCTATTATACGTATAGTCATAGTTAACGTAATATGTATGCTTAAGTTCATGTGTTTTGAAAACAAAGCAAACATCTTTTTTTTTTTTAAGGACACTACAGTCATTACAAAGACGCAGAGCGATTGCAATTAACTAAAAACAGCTTCCAGAGTCTGACGTAACTCGCGCATGCTACAGCAAACGCCGCTATTTGATGAATGACTAGTTTATTCAATTGTAACCAGTTGAACACAATTTGAGCCAATTGTAACTTGTGTCGCCTTTATGTTTGGTGAACGAGGGAAGCGAGTTGTCATATGTGACTCGACCTGTTATCATTTAACTGTCTATCTATCTATTTGGAGTATGTTTCACAAGAACTTTAGATCGATAAGATTTTCGTGAAACTTTGACACCCGTATCCATAGTCTTACCCTACCGAACACTATTGTTTGTGAGATTGGTCCACCACAAGTAGTGGAAGGCAAAATTGTGAGGGGGTTCAAGTTTTGAAAAATTGGAAAAGTCCGTGTAGGGTATAAAAAATAAAGAAAAGTTTAAACAAATTATAAATTTAGAGTTTATTTGTAAAAATATAATTTTTCAAGACGCTTAGAGTCAAAAGGGGTAGTAACATGTTGTTAAAATAGCAACAATTCAGTTTATATGTCAAACTAAAAGAAACTTTAAAAGATAAATACAATTTAGTGGTTAAGTCTAATTTTTACTAAACTTGTATTGCAACGACTAACACGTAATTATACTTTTCATAAGCGCTTTCAAGCCTCTTGGCTCATTATCAGATGGTACAGAACAACCTACCTAGAAAACTTTACTCCTTCGTATATATTATCTACAACTCAGAAGCGTCAACTTTACATAAACAGACATAGCAGCTAAACACCCTTGTTACGCCTTAGCCAGAGAACAATCAGCCGAAACACCACCCCTTGCCCCAGTACTTTACAATTGCTGCCTAGGAACTAAGTATCACCTTTCTACCAACCTTTATGTTCTACACTTCTCTCTTCCAGTTCACTATATGCCTGACATTTTGTTGAAGAAAACCATAAGTTTGTTAATCCATTAGAGGAATATGAAATTATATAGGTTGAACATAATTTTATGCAAAGAAAGTTGAGAAAAAAAAAACTTGAAATATTGAAGGAAAGAAAGAAAATTTTAATATATTAATTCAAAGGTAAAATTTGATAATGAAAATATATCTTATCACAAATTAAGGAAGAGAGAAATGTATGTTTGTATTTAAGTAATTACTCACACAATGTTATTTTTGTTTCAGATTATAACCACTAACACAACTTTATACATTAAACAAATCTAATTTTTTAGAATATTAGCGTTTGCTGTATTATTGCTTTACAACTGTTACATTACGCGTAATAAAATATATTATATTGTAATATACAATAAAAACGCCCATGTCTTCACAAAGAATTCCAAGAAAAATCCTGAATTACAAGCCAACCGGAAGAAGAAATGTTGGCAGACCGAGACGGAGATGGTGAAGCCGGAAAAGTGAACCTGGACAGATATACGATGATGATGATGATAAAATAAAAAATAGTAGTGTTGTCGGGATTTTCTTAATTTTTATGATAAATGATGGTGCATTATCTAATATTAGATAATAAGTGTACTTTGTTTAGAATAATGAGCGAGTTCTCCAGCTCAGCGAGATGGAATATAAGAGAGCGACGGCTACATATTATCAGTCTGCTAAAATAAATTAACCATTTCGTGCAACGCGACAATTAATCACGGTCAGGATTGCAGAAAACAAACCTCAAGTTATTACGCTACTCACTACAAACGTAAAGGAGAGACAGAACGTATTTTGTTCGGCGCATTAATAACTCGCAAAAGTATATTACACTGTTACACAACGCTACGTTACCACTGCTAGACAAACACGCTACAAAATCAGAACAGAAGAGAAGTAAGGAATTATTGTTTGCTCAAGCTTGCGTGAAACACATTTGTTTGTGTAAGATGTAAATCACAAGAGTGTAATGTGTTTGTTTGTTTGTGTGTCGGGCGGAAAACAACCAGGAATACACGACTACGTGTATCTTGTCTTTGTATTTATTACTGTCGTCAACAGGCTCTCACATTATGTACGTAGTCACACTTTGAAGACTGTGACATATAAATTGTATAAAATATTTGTTACCGTGTATACGTGTTCACTGCTGTCACAACAGAATTAATAAAATACATTTTAAACTTGAAATAATTAATTTTATCAGTTTTAGTGCAATACTAAAGAAAGATGCATTTAACTGCATCTAAAATACGTGAAATAAACATTCATAATAACGAATAGTACTGAAATACATAGTTCTCTTCTTTTACCTGTAACTCTGACAGGTAATACAATTTTATCTAATTATTTAAACTAAGATTTTTATAAAATATTAACATTGAAAATGTTTATAAGGACGTGTCGCACATTTGCGGCCGATCGCTGGTGCGTGATCGAAAATGGGAACCGGTGAGTTTCCATAGAAACTACTTCTTTGTTGTCAATAACGTAGTACACATATAAAACTTCGCTTATGAATGTGACTACATTTAACTTATAATCTGTACATCGGCAAATGAAAAATGAATTCATTGATTGGTGAATGAACATAAATATATATTTTTTACATTTATTGAAGCATTTTCAATGGCCTTCTCTGTGCATTGCATTTGAGCAATGCCTGTAAATATTTTTATTATATTACGTAATAGTTTTTAAATAATTCTTATAACGTTTTTAAGTTTTTAAATCGTTAATTGTCGTTAATCGTTAATCGTCAAGTTAATTTTCCTACATTAGGAGTATATTAGTAACTTCAGTTTTAACCCATTTAAAACATTTCGATAGGCCTATGTATATAAATATTTGCGGATTTCGAACAACATTTACAGTCGTTTCTCGCATTGCAGCTTCCAACTTTACGATCGACCCAGTGATCATACTTCAGGTTTCTCTGTTCCATTGCATGCATTTTACCTTCTCTGTCTACATATTTCGCGTCCTCCCTCTCTTTCTTCCTTCAGGAGTGTTTCATTCCAGTAATTTGTTTGGGCATCTATCGTTACTTATTCGCCACACACACCCGTACGATCTTAATCTTTTAACATGGTAATGTTTTTAGGCTGGGGGTCATTCCACAAAAATGTAACGTCATCGAAAAATGTAACGCTTCCACACTTTCGATTCCCCACAGTCTAGAAATTTTCGGTCTCTGTCGTTTTAACATGATAATGTTTGTTATATAGTAAATCTATTTGTTATATAGTAAATATTTGTGATATGCACATAATACGTTTCAAAAGCCTAAAAACATTAACATGCTTCGATGTTTCGGTTTCGTTGAAATTTCTTTAATATGTTTTGCATCAAATGTGTCAGTTATATTGGTACATATTCATTATATTCTTATTTCTTCATTTATTACCCTACCCAGCAATGTAACTCTACAGCATCTTCGCCAGTAACCCAATTTCATGACCCGTAATCTTTTTCTCATATTTTCTGTAGCGTCGCAAACTTCAGCCTCGTATGCTACAATACTTTTCACTGTTGACATACATATTCTGATTTTTGTTTCGGGTCTTATTTGGTTGCTCCAGAAAATTAAATATAATTGTCTCGTCACTTCTTTCCATTGTCTTGTACGATTTCTTATTTCTGTTACATTTGTGCTCTTTTTGTAATCATTAGGCCTACACTAAGGTATTTGTATGAATCTACTCCCACATAAGTAGATACCTATGGTAACTCCGAAAGTGGGTTACCAATAAAACAGTTTTAATAATATATCTTTTTTCAACATTAGTATTTCTAAATCATTACAAAATCACGAAAACTTTTAAGGCGGTAATTTTTCTTTTCATTTTTGGCTTTAAAGAAAAATTCATCAAATCACCGAGATTCCGTTGTCTGGGACATGTCGAAAGAATGCTTAAAAGAATGCTGAAGGGAAGATTGTATACTACTAGTACTACTAGACGTAGAGGAAGACCAAGGATGAGATGGTTGGATGACGTAACAGAAGATCTTTCTACCATGAGAATCAGTTGGTGGAGAAGAAGGGAGGAGAACAGGGAAGCGTGGAGCAGTATTGTTGAGGATGATAGACCATCAAAGGCTGTAATGCCACAGAATACGAAGAATAAGAAGATTTTTGGCTTTAGTTAGTTGTACAAATCAAAATGTGACTTATAATGAATAATGTTGTTCTATAAACACTGTAGAAATATAGATATTCTATTTTTAAAAATTGTAGCTGTGTTCTAAAAGATATATTAAATAAAAGAAATTAACTCGCAATCCTAATTTTAAAGCAGTTTACAAGCAATAATATTTACTCTTCCCATCTCCTTTATCTAACACGAAAAATGTACAAATTTTTTAATTTACGTCACCACCTTGCATAGGAAATTATATAATATACAGTAGCTTTTCCCACTGCCACCAGATATTAACCCAAATGGAAACTTAAAGCCTGTTGAGCAAAACAGATCCATAAAGACAGAAGCACAATAATTTATTGGATATTTATCGTGTTCGTAAGAACGCAACGATTTTGTAGCAAGTTAAAATTTGTTAAAAAAAAATTGTCTGATTCTAAACGACTTTCTAAGTATCTTTACAAAGTTTATAATGTGTACGTACACGTACGCTGGTATCTATTTACTTAACGATGAACATGTGCATTATTTCAGGTTTACATCGATGATTTACATTAGATATTTATATACTGCAGTGAGTTTTTGTGTCTGCTGTAGCTGAGCAAACGCATTGTGTGTCTAAAAATATAACAGCGAGGAGTACGCGATAGTTGTATTTATTTACTGGTCTGAATATTTGCTTATTGTAAGTAACTGCATACAGCGCAGCTGTTTGGCTTACGCGACGTCAGCAAAGCCGGTAAGTGGTGGTTGCTTCGAGTTCGCCAACTGTTTGCTGTCACGTGACCGCGTGTAACGCAGTTCGAAAGTTGAACGTTCTTAATTAACAGGTGTTGAAAAGTTTTCACGTTCTCGTTTGCGTTTGAAAGAACTGTCACCGGTGCGCGTACAGGCCGGCGTAATCGTTAGTCTTCGTTCCGTGTAACTGCAATTCACGGGAGTAACATTAGTAAGACTCCGCTATTGCATGGTTCATTACACTACACGTTCTGATATTGTAACACTTACCAAGTGTTATCATTACTTAAGGTACGTAAACACGTACCGCTGTACTCTTCGCATAAAATAAGGCCTTAAGTTTCTATATCGACTTTAAATAAAACAAAGTTTTCAGACAATGAATCGGTATTTTAAATCTGATTAGGTGTAACCTGAAAACGGTAGACATGCCGAAAACGTCTGATATAAGGGGACTAGTAGTCTGTTAATTAAAAGCAAAAACTTTTCTATTGTAGAAATGGTGTTACAATTATAGTGTTTATTCACTAACAGCTTAATCAGCATCGAAATTAACTTCATACTTATGGTGATAAGGATTTTATTATAATAACAGAAATTATTATTACAGTTAGCATAATAACTACTTAATTTAATATATTTTATCTAAACTTAAAAACAAACTTAAGAAAAACAATAATGATAATTAAATCCTTAAATTCGTAGTGGCCGTCGATCAATGAGTTTTTTCTGTGAAGGGCTGTAAGGATCAAACACAGGGTATTGACCGTCGAACACAGTTGTGTGTCTGATGTCGTAACAGCTCAGAAACAATTGCCCTGATGATGGACAGTAAATGCTGTTGAAAGTCGACACAAATAATTTAAAATTTGTGTTATTTTTTTACCGATCCTCATAAACCTTTCAGCGGGAAAAAATAATGGTAATGTTTTAATAACACACACACACACACACACACACACACACATACACACATATATATATAACTCGCTAAATGACTGCGCACACTGCACACTACACATGCATCATATTTCGCCACCGGAATACGACGATCAGTGTTGACAACATCAGAGTAGAATTTATTAATACAGCGTGACACCGATTGTGGGAAACTGTCACAAAGGCTTCAGAAATATTGTATCTATGTTTATTTATTTATTAAAAAATAAAACAAATTTGCGATACCAATATCAATATCAAGTTACGATATCAATATCGTAATATCGTAATCTGGGGAAAATATCACACCATAATTTAGAAAAAAATATACCCTAATCGAGTATCTTATCGTATCGTATATATGGAAGCGGTCTAAGACTTGCTTAACAGTTTGATGTAAATAACTGCTCTGTCTCCCTTCTCGTTCTTGTATCTGTCAACGGTTAGCATGTGTGTGTGTGTGTGTGTGAGTGCGTGTGTGTGGGGGGGGTCTTTCTAGAGACAGGCTTGAATCCATATCGTAGTGATTGTAATTACTTTATTTCTGCCTTACTTTAAGCTTGTGTAACATTTCAACCGCCTGGGTTTATAAATTAATACTTACAAACAAAAATGATGGGTTTTTATAATAAACAAAATATTTATGGTATATATAGAAGTAGTCTAAGATTTTCTCAACAGTTTGTTGTAAATAATTGTTCTTTTCCTTCATATGTACCTGTCTATGATTTGCACGTTTGTGTGATCTTTCCAGAGATAGGCCTGAGTCCATATCTTAATAAACGTTTATCTTACTTTATTTCATGACTTCATTTCTCGTTTACTTTAAGCTTGTGTAACAATTCAACCGCCTGAGAAACATTACCCATTATCAGGTATATTTATCTTTATTCTACACAACCTTAATAATTCCGTAAAAATTAATAGTACGTTGAAGTAAACATTAATGTATTACTGCAATTTGAATACTACCACACACTACACAACCTCAGGCGTAATGCTAAATAATAACAATTAGTTGAATTAATTTGGCTTGTAATTAATTTTCCGACCGGTGTTAGCTTCCACTTAATGAGTCTACTATTTATTAATATTGAACCTTTTTTGCGTACGTAGTGTAGAGTGGCCGCCACTAATTGGAGCCGCAAGGTAAATAAATCCGTTACTAAAACATTATTAACCTTGTTATTAGGTAATTATTAGTATTACATTGATAATTTTAATTTTTATCACAGTGTAAGAATTTAAAAATATTGTGAAAAACAGTTTTTATTTTATTTTCTCATAAACGTTTTGTTATTATGAACACCATAAATGTTTCTCAGTTGTGTTAATGTTGTATTGCTCCTTGTTTCTGTAGTTTGAGTCATAATGTTACAAGTTTCTAACGATGACGGATAAAAACGTTAAAATACGTTTTACTAAAGAGATTAAAACAAACATTGACTATACTACACACATTACAAATAACAATATGCACATTTAACATTTATATATATATATTTTCTATATAAGTAACTCGATGTTTCTTGCAGTAATTATATAATTTGTGATGTTTTCAATTTGTTTCTTCTGCACGTAGATAATATTGTATATTCTTTTAAAAAAAAAGAATATACAATATTATCTACTTCCAGAAGAAATAAATTGGAAACATCACAAAAAAAATATATATATATATATATATATATATATGATAATACTACCTAGCTACATATAACAAATAGTCAAAACATGGAACTGACAACAGAAGCACCTTTTATACGACGTAACAATGAAATTAAAATTAATACCAACATTTTGCAAATAAATGATTACATCAGATTAGTAAATTTATTTAAATTTTACTTTAATTGAATTGATAATTATGTCTTTAAAACCTTTTGAAGGGTTTTAGACATTCTATCGTTATATGAGCTGATAGAACCATTGAGATGGTTCAAACGAAAACGTGCATTTTATAATATACTGTTTTTTTTTTGTTTTTTTTTTTACGTTGAAGCTGCTAAAATAACCTTGACTTTGACCTCAATGTGTAAGCAAAACGAAAGCGTATCGCCCCCAGCACGTGTTCAGTATAAAATATTTAACACGTGACACAGAAGGGACTCATAACGTAAGTGAAATAAGAAACCCATTCCGTACGCTACGGCAGTATCGAGGGAGCTCATAAAATACTGTACAAATGCCTCAGAGTATCGTAGAGCCCATCGTAAAAAATATAAAACGCCATATTTATACAACTGTTTAGATTATGTGTTTGTTTATTTCAAAATAACATTCGTTATTAATGTATTTTACTGCTACTCAGAGCTGACGTCTTAAACTCTAGGCATTAAACTAACCTAGACCATTCTTTACGTCTTAAACTAACCTAGACCATTCTTTAGGTCTAGGCGGTTCCACTGCGCGCTCTTATGTTCAAACATAACGTACTCTCTTACTAATCTTGGTTAACTATTCTCAAGAAATCGAGTAAAAGGAAATTGTTTTCAAATATACTTCCCATAAAACGTGGTTGTCAAAATTTTAAATATCTTCAGATCTTATACAACGCAATAATTATCATCAACGTACTGTAAATAACCATTTACTTAGATATTAAAGTGCCATTAACGATGCTAAGTTTTTTTTAGTCTGTTGCTAATATTTTGAAAAATAATTTTCGTCAAATCGTTCCTCGTAATTGTGTAATTTTTATTTCACTATATATGTTTTCATTCATTATATATTATTTATCCATTCCGTTCTAAGGCATCAAGAAGAAATCATAGATAGAAGAATCAGAAGGAGTTTGAATTCTGATCGCTGTGGCTTCACGGAATCGTTACAGAAACCAATTCCGAGAAAATTAGTAAAAATTCGTCGCGAAACGCCCCGAACGAATACATATCACGTTACATCCGGGAATATCTAAGAATGCCATTATTATGTATGCGGAAGTGCACCCCCCCACACACACACACAATAATGTTTAATAGAATTTTTATAAACATTTTTAAGCTATTTATTATTTAGGAATATTTGTTTTATAAAATGTTTTATTTTACTAACATTTTGAAATTCATTCTTATTAAATTGCCTTATTTATTACTAAATTTAATTAAATTATTCGTATTGTATAAATTAACAATCAATAAATTTTGCAAAACGCGAAACACGTGGTGTAAAAATAGCACGTGACCAAGACACGAGAACAATAAGGATGTGACTTGTCAGAGTATTTAATAATTTTGTTTACAAGCCCATATTTTTCGTGGAGGCCTAATTGTTTATATATCTCAAAGTGTTTTTACTTAACAGTTAATGCTGTGATTTTAACGTCATAACTTGACTTATATTTGTTGAAACTAATTAGTATTTTTTAATATTCACAAAGTTTGAATCACAAGATCTTACTTTTAAAATGGACAACAAAAGTTGTTCCTTCAATTTTGTCTGTGAAGGATAGAATGTAACACTACAGGTTTGCCTTAGTCAACAAGTTTTTATACCCAATTAGAGTTTACTCTTATCGGCAGATATGCTCACGAGAGTCCAAAGTCTGATTTATCCCCGACCAGAGATTAATTACTGTACCTGCCAAGATTATGTGTTTTATCACAGTCATATTTCTTCCACTACATTTTCTCATTGAATTGAAATTTATAGTTGCCTCAATAATCTTCTTTTTGGTAATAAATGTATTTTAATTTCGTCTGACGTAAATGAATTCGTCTTTGTAATTATAATATCCGAAAATATAAGATAGTCTTGCCTCGCAGTCATTAAACATTACTCTAACCGTATTGCGTCTTTCGACACAATAAAAATTTGCTTTGAAAGATACTGTGTAAAATAGGACCAATTTTTATACATTTGTCGTATTCATTATTTTAAAAAACGTAATTTCTTCGTTAGTTTGTTGTGAAATATGATACACCTTGTTCATGGTGTTTGTTAAGCCTTACATTAAGAACTATAATTGAATAATCGTTATTGCATTTCTTCTCATGGCGTCTCCAGTTAAGTGAAACAGAAACTCGTGTAATGGCATTAGCTGTTGTGTTGACACTCAAGAAGTCAGCGTACTACTGTAATGTAACAAGTAACAGTGTCTGATTAACATACGTCACTGTATTCACAGCAGACGCGAGTTATATTATTATCTGTCACGACACAAACGTTTTAGCTACGTGCAGTTTAATGTATATGAACTCCTCGATGATATCGGTTTTCACTTAAATGTTTTACACTAAAACAGAACATGCTTTCATGTGTCTTCCATAATCAGAATCATTACAGCGTACTTAACCACAGTACTGTGGTCCTAACGTATAGCACGTCACGTTAGCGTTTACTCGATTTCACTGAAGATGGCAGTCGATAGCACTGCCGAAACGTTTGGTTTTGTAATAAACTTTGGACCGCAACCAAACAGCCAGGGAAGTAATTTTAACCAAAATGACTCCGGCCGTGCAAGCTTTCGTAACACGTTATCAAGATATGATTACCAATTTTAGTTACGTGAATTGCGGGTAATAATTTTTGTTTTAATTTTTAATTTAAACATTTACATTTTAAACTACATTCATCGTCGGGAATAGTTATTATTTTCTGAATCGTAACATTTCGATGGCTTATCCTGGCGTTGAGTCTGTATGTCTTTTTATTCATTATAATAAAAATAGGTACAGGGATTATGAAAAAACAAAATACAAGATTACGCAAACTAAAAAATCAACCAATAAAATAAAATTTATAAATTTTACTTAAACTTGTAACCGTATCAATCAGACATAAATCGTAATTCTTGTGCATAAAGCATCAAAAATTATACATAATACGAAAGCGTAATTTCGAAACTAAATTTATTTGTTAGGAATAAAAAGTAAACTCAAATGGATGCCGCGTGTTATTTTTAATTTAGAATTGCAAAGCCATGCGACTGCTGGAAACGTGTTTCCCTAACATTCCTGAGCGTGATGTCCGGTCATTTTCATTGTTTGCATTTGGCTGATTTTTTAACGAATTTATGCCGTGAATCTTAAAACTTTTTATCACATGGGAAATGTTCAATGTAAATAATTCATTAATAAGTAAGAATGTAACCTGTGTTCCCCTTAACGTAACAGATCTGATAGTGATCAGGTGTTATACAGCCTAGCAGCGAAGATAAGTTGGCAGTTTTATTTAGTAAATTTAACGTAGGTAATGGGGATGAGTAATTACAACAAAAATGTTGTCTTTTACAATTTACTCAACGGAAAACATAACTTTTATGTGTAAAAATTATTTAAAAAAAATATATCTTTTACTTACAGTTAGTTAATAACATCCATAATTCAAAGATGAATTTATTAAAAAAAAAAAAAACTGTCACCAACGTGAATTATTTATTTTCAATAATAAACACCTGAGATAAAGACGTTTCGCCCGTAAAATTTAAAACAAAACGTTTTGTGAATGTTGCCAACAATATCGCGAGTAGTAATTGTAGTCTAACAAAACAATATCGGCAACAATTACTACGGCGTCGTTCACAACACAACACGCGAAACACCGGCCACCGGCTCGAGCGTCGCGGCGACACGTGTTGTCTGTACGTGAGCGTCGGCACTACTGCGGCGTGGCCGTACCGTACCGTCCTCAGTCAACAAGGCGTCGCGACGCGCAGTCCCAACAACTCACAGGTGGCATCCACCCTTCTCCTCCGTTCCGTTCACCCCAATACGCTGACGTATACACACCGCTCGCTGGCTCGTCTCATTTTTTGTTTCCTCACTCTCTTTAGCCGCGACCACCTTCAATCGCTTCGCGCTAATGCACTCTACCGTAACTGTTCTTAACGATAACTGTATTCTTTTACGCCATTCAATTTTGTACTTACGTCATCTAAGCTTCATATCTTCTGTAGACAATGAGGCAACGTAGACATCATTATGTAGACAATGAGGTATCTTACTCAGTATATCAATTTAATTAGTCACTTTAGTAGCATGTATGCATGCATGACCACTTTAGTGAGCATGTATGCTTTTTATAAACTTACGTTGATGATACAAAGTGACCTACGATTACATTTATCATTCGCTTAAACATTAAACATTTAATAAACACGGAAGTCATATACTGCTTTATTATTACAGAAAAGTCATCATCATCATAATCATGTTCAAGGATTAAACCAAGGATGATTTGTTCCGGTCTCAAATAGGTAAAGATTACAGCTGGCCACTCCAGCGCTTCCTCGGACGTGCCACACCTCTCCGTCCCCTCGGCTTATAGTTTCAGAGTTGTTTGGGGATGCGGCAGTCATCCATTCGGCAAAGATGTTCCCACCAATTCAGCCAATACTAGGCTATCCTGTCGAGTACACTCAGAATATTCAACTCCTACCGTATATCTGTGTTTCTTCTATGATCATGGAGAGTATACCCTGCCACGTGCCTGAGAAATCTCATTTCAGCCGCTTGGATACGACTGGCCTGGCCTTTCGTTAATGTACAATTCTCAGACACATAAAGAAGTGTGGAAAGAGCCATCACCTTGTAGAATTTTAGGCGTGTTTCCTTACTTGCTAATGGTCCCGCACATAAGGTTTAACTTATGCAACTTATTCACAACGTCTTTGCTTGCATTATATTGTAAGTCACTATAGAAAAGTCTTTGGAAGAATAATACTGACTGATACTGACGTCAATGATTTTGTCTCAAACATTTTCAAGTATTGTTTTGGGTTATTGTCATGAACTCCGCCGTCCTTTAAAACGTTGCAAACCTTAAATCAAGAGAAAATGGGGTGCGATGTCTAAACAAGGCTGTCTGGATGTAAGATGCCTTGGAACGATGCGGTCTTTAAAGAAAATCATCCGCGTATCCGAAATGTCGCATTGTCCACTATTTTCTCGTTAATAGATGTATGCCAGCTTCATGCAATGTGTAACTTGCTCCATATGCAATACCAGTTCCTTGACCAGCAATTTCAGTGGCAGTTAGAAGAGAATTTGACATCAACAATGAAGGAGTGACACATTCAATTTTTAATTTTTCTACTTTCACTATAAGGAGAAATTCCATTGTTGACTATTTCTTGTGATCGAATTAATTCTTCACTTTACCGGAACAACTTTGAGCAACTCAATCCAAAAGGCCTATCGAGTAACAAGGAAAGTCATAATCCATTACACTTTCAAAATAAAATAACAATCAAAGAGAGTAATGCCTACTTACTGTTTGACCTCCAGTATAATAAACATAAAAATAATTACACAAATTTCTATGTCAACAGAGATAATGACGTTGATCGCACTTAAATTAATTATCTGCGAGCGTTTCTATAGATACTTTACTTTTAATAATGCATTTTTTCAAAATAATATGTAGTGGTGTTCTAAAAGAAGTGAATGTTTGTGGTTAGAGGATTTATTTTTTAAGCTGGAATGGTTTTGGGGTTTTCTTTCTGTTTTTGTTTCTAAGATCCAAAAATGTTTTCATAATACGAATCTAACAAGAAGAATATATGTGTGCGTGTGCGTGTGCGCGCGGCCTGTTTTTTAAAAATCAATTTTATAAAATTTGTTTTGAAAGATTAAAGACGTAAAAATTATTATTTTTGTTTCTCATTAATATATCAGGGCTATTTATATTATACATTGTAGTCTTTACCATATGAATCTATGTGAGCGTTTCCATCATACACAATTTAAACAACTTTAATTTAATATTTGGCTACATACATCTCATAAGATAATATTATATTATTATTATGCAGCTGGTATAAATTATCGTTTTGTGATTATAAACTATAAACAGGTGATTACAGTGATGACGATTACCAATCTAATTGTTGTTGTTACTCATTTATTTTTATTATTACTATTATTATTATTATTGGTAGGAGTAGTAGCAGCAGCAGCAGCAGCAGCAGCAGCAGTAGTATTAGTAGTAATAGTAGTAGTAGTAGTAGTAGTAGAAGTAGTAGTATGAGGAGGCTAGTAGTAGTAATAGTATTAAGCTAGTACTAGTAGTAGTAGTAGTAGTAGTAGTAGTAGTAGTAGTAGTAGTAGTAGTAGTAGCAGTAGTAGTAGTAGTAGTATAGTAGCAGTAGTAGTAGTAGTAGTAGTAGCAGTAGTAGTAGTAGTATAGTAGCAGCAGCAGCAGCAGTAGTAGTAGTAGTAGTAGTGTAGTAGTAGTAGTAGTAGCAGTAGTAGTAGTAGCCGTAGTAGTAGCAACAGTAGTTGTAGTAGTAGCAGTAGCAGTAGTAGTAGTAGCCGTAGTAGTAGCAACAGTAGTTGTAGTAGTAGCAGTAGCAACAGTAGTTGTAGTAGTAGCCGTAGTAGTAGCAACCGTAGTTGTAGTAGTAGCAGTAGTAGTAGTAGCAGTAGCAGTAGTAGTAGTAGCAGTATAGTAGCAGCAGTAGTAGTAGCACAGCAGTAGTAGCAGTAGCAGTAGCATATATATAACATCGGTTATAGCGTCTGTCGTCGATGTCCGATTTCCAAACTTTCTCTCCAATATTTTTTGTCCTGACAATGTTCTTCTGTCAGATTCCTCGCACTTAGAGCTTTCTGGATACTCTCTCTCCATGATCGTCTGGGCCTTTCCCTCTTCCTCTTCTCCGGGGGTAACCATTCCATGATCCTTTTTGGCAACCTTCCTCCTTCCATCCGTTTAACATGTCCAAACCAAATTAACTGTCTTCTTTCTATTTCGTCTACTACTACATGTTTCACATTTATCATTTCTGTAATCTGTTCATTTCTTATTTTCTCTCGCCTGGATACTCTGCATGATCTCCTTGGTGCATCCATCTCTACAGCTAGTAATTTCCTTTTGTCCGCTTCTGTCATTCCCCAACTCTCAGCACCATACAACAGAATACTCTTTACGATAATATTGTATATCTGTACTTTCCTTCTCTACTTATCTGGTCATGCCACCATAACTAGAGATGGATAGCCCTCCGTTCCATTCCTACTCTCTCCTTTATTTCATCTGTATCTCTGCCATCCTGATTTATCTGTTCTCCTAAATACATATATGCCTGGCAATTTTCAATTTCTTCATTATTTTTCAATTGCAAGTTGGTTTCAGTACCTCCCACGCATAAATACTTGGTCTTTTCTAGATTTATTGACAGTCGCCAGCTCTCGTATTCGTCTTTGAACTTCCGAGTCATATACTCCAAGTCCTCTTTGTCTTGTGCTACTAAGACCTGGTCATCCGCAAATTGTAATGTGAAAATATGGGTTCCATCTATCGGAATTCCCATACCTCTGCACTTATTTTCCACTGTCGCAATACTGTGTCTATATATATTTTGAACAATGTCGGGGAGATGCAACACTCTTGCCTTAGACCTTCCGATACTGTAAACCCTGCTGGCACGAACGTTTTCAAATATTAAAATAGTAAATATGCCTTACGTTTAACCACTAAACTTGAAATGAATATATTAATATATTCATAAATTATTACAATTGTTTGCACTATGTTTGGTATTTCAGCGAATTCCCGTTCATAAAAGTCAGATGAAATATAACAGCTTTAGATGTAATTTACTGTTTTAATATGCTCTTAACTGACCTGATCTACTGACATACTTTTATTTACAAAGGTAAATTATTTGTGACCTGTTGTAAGTGCGATATGTTTTATGAGATTTAACGTAAATACGTATCAGCGTCAACGCACCCGCGCGCGCGTGTGTGTCAGTGAGTGAGTGTGCATGTGTGTGGTCTCGCGCGAGCGTATATATAAAAAAGAAGGTTATCTTCTAGGTGAATCTACCTGTAAAATGTCGTCGCTTTGATGTGTTACATTGACGTTCATATCATAGCCTCCGCTCCTTTCGCTTCGAACACAATTCCCTTCTCCTTCTCACGTTGTTGTTGCTGTTGTATCTACAGGAAATCTGTCACGCTCTACTTGTGTCGACAACACATGTTACGTCATTTCTTTGTGAACTGACCGCAACCTGCTCTTTCCACGTTTTATTTTGTATTACGCTCTCACACGCGACGCTGACTCTGTTTACTTTCGTGTCCATCATAGTGTTCCAAATTTTCTTAAAAAAATCCTTTCAGAAAGATCCTTTTGAAAAGTGATTTCCTTTCCTTTAATCCCTTATATATACATGCGTACGTTTGTATAGCTATAGTTACAACGGTGTCACGGATCGGCGTAGTGTACAGTGGAAACAAAATATAGACGCCAATGAAGTCGATAACTTTTAGCTTTACTTAGTCATGCAATCAACAAGGTACTCTCATACAATAATGCAAGTTAAATTTAACCACACACAATAATAATGTCATCTATTATATATACTGTATGTAAATAAATCGGTTCATAACGTTATCCTACGTCTTCCGATCCCTAGTCTCCATTGGTCTCGATCTAACCAAGATTCTTCTTCCAATTCCCGGTCTCTCATTGCCCGATTAATTCCTTCTCTCCAACTCAAACTAGGTCTTCCTCTTCGCGTACGACCATACGGTGTCCATCTCAAAATTTGGTTGGGGAGTCGATTATCCGGCATTCTTTGCACATGCCCAATCCATCTTAGCTGTTTTGTTTTTATGTCGTCGACAACAGAGCACTGTACGTACCCCCATTATCTCCCAGATTCTGACGTTTCTTACTTTTTCCAGTTTTGACCTCCCTGCCGCTCTTCGCTAATAATCCATTTCAGTAACTTCCACCAACTTTTCTGTTCTTTGTGTTATTGACCATATTTCACACCCGTATGACGTAATTGTTTTCACAGTTGTATTGTACATACGATGTTTATTTTGTTTTAATATTTGTAGGTCCCACAATATGTTGTTCAGCAATGCTATTGATTATGTCATCTATTAAAGTTTTAAATTATTCTAACATAATAATCACTTTCCACTAGTCCTCAACAACCACTCGATCCGCACTCTACAATAACGCCAGGTGTAACTAACTTATAAGTCAGTCGTTATTGCTTATATAGGACCAGAGAAATGTTCCAGAATAATTTCTATTCCTTTGGCGGCGTGACAGCATATTTGCGTAGTTGCAAATCCTCGAACAGTTTGGAGTGTACTTATTGCGCCCCCTTGACAAAGACACGGCAGCTACTCGGCCAACCAAGAACGTGCAGAACTTTCACGTAACTGCACGTGCCTACTTTTCGAGAGCGTCACGTAATATTGTAGCAATATACACCTCTGTGCGCCTGACTCTTTAATGCAAATGCTCATACACGGATTTAAAATGAAATATTATATTTATCGACTAAAATCAAATGGTCCGCTCATTTCCCGTAAGCGATGGTTGGATGTCTTCCATTGAGACTGGCACAGGCTACTAGCCTGCGACGTAAAGTATGACGATTTAAAATGAAATATCATATTTATCGACTGAAATCAAATGGTTCGCTCATTTCCCGTAAGCGATGGTTGGATGTCTTCCATTGAGACTGGCACAGGCTACTAGCCTGTCACAGTAGGATTGAAGTCGACAAATGCAGCGAAGAGAATTATTTGGTAACACGTGCGGAAACAGGAGGGTACCAGAGCGGTCGCCAACTTGTGTGACAACAGATTCGTAATCAATGTGTCAACAATGGTCTCTGTGAGAGGCCGGTACCTGTACCTCATTTGAAAAAAGATCTCGTGCTTGAAGGTTTTGAACAGGAAGAATTGGCTGCAGTCAAACACAATTTAAAGCCAGAAACAGGAGACGTGCTGGAAGTAAAGACAATAGAAGAACTCGGTTTTGGGAAGATGTTAGATGTAGAAGAAGTAAATCGCATAAACAAGGTGTTTAGCAACATACTAAAACCGACCTGGGAAGGCAAAACAAAACTGAAGACGAGGCATTTCTGGCAGTAAGCTCCATGAAATTCTAATCTCAAACATAAATAAAAACACGTTGAATGTATTTGCCAGTTTGGGACGAACAGGCTGAAGGAGTGCACAGAGTTGCAAGTTGCAACCTTGCAAGTTGTGTTGCATAATGCACTGACAATGAAGAGTAATCAACAGGATAGCATAAATTTTTAGTGCAGCACGGTGTTACCCGATTTATCTGAAATGTGTACTTAGAAGCTCATGAGAAATTTAAAAAAAAATTGGTAGTGTTGATTGTCCTGGAATTCAATAATTTACCCCAATGTTTTAAAATAACTATCACTGTGCACGCCTTGCAAGAGTGTACAATATTTGCGGATACTCACTCACGCACGCGTAACACACGCGCATATATTTAAGCTGAATGTTATGTGGGAAAATGGTGAGTATAGATTGTGATACCGGGCTGTTCGGCCGTGCCATTGACAGCCACTATCAGTGGAAATTATGAGGTTGCGCTAACGTAAGGTGACACGTTAGAGACCAGTGTACTATGGGAATGGCTAGCGACCCCGTGAAAGTCACTTATACATTTTTTAGCTCTCACGATGACATATTTTTTCGCTACCAACCAATCAGGAATCAGTTTAAACCTCAACAGCCAATCACAAGAAGGCAGTATGTGAGTGGTTGGATGAGAGACTGGACCACAGCTAAACAGCCCGGTATCAAAATTGAACAACATATTTACGACTCCGGCCGCGAAAGCCTTCGAAGTAATATGGTGAGCACAGAGCTTGGGCTGCCTGCTTAGGGCATAGGGCACCCTGTTATGCGTGATTAGTATTACAAACCTTAAACTGTATGTAATATCTGTAGAAAAGACAAACGTGCGCGTGATGTAGGCGCCAGTTTTCCAATGAAACACCGTGTTCGCCTCTCGAATCGGAAACGCTTAACCTTAGTCACATAAAGCACCGTCTTCTGAAGGGCCCAATCCAAATTTTCATCATCTCTCACTGTGGCACCATTCATAGATGTGTAAAATATTCTGCTGCACTGGACATAAAGGATAACGTTGAATAATCATCTAAGTAGAGACATTATTATTAGTAAAGGATATTGTGTGCTGGTTCAATGATTCCTCACAAGGAAGGAGGGGCCTTTTCTAACAAAAAAACGTCGTCTGCGACGAGAAAACACAGCGACGCTACGCTCTCACACTCACCAAACAAGAAATACTAAAATGTACTGTAAGTTTTAATTCTTTCTCACGGAGGATACATTGTTTCCTAGTCTTACAGTTCACGTCGATGTTACAATTTAACTAGTGAAACTTGTAATAAAATAACTCTTGTATTGTAGATATTCTTACAGTATTCCACAGTTGAGAACTCTACTTTTCACTCCGCAATTTTCTTAGCAAATGCTTCTAGATTACCTTATGTATCCGATTTTGCAATTAAATATAATAGACTATGTTCACAAAGTACCTAAAATGTTTTCTCATTTATTTCTGGTGAGGAAATAAAATTAAACTGCTTCCATTTCCTGGAAATAGTGTTATTAAGTTCTCCTATTTTCTCTCAAAACAACGTTTAATTTTCTATGTCGTGTTTGTACGCTACGTAGTATGTGTTTCTTTCCCAACTGTTCCGGTTTTTCAGACACCCGCCTTTGATTTTACTTGTCTCTGTTTCTTTGTTATTACTCGTTTTAAAAACTCTACCATATTCTCAGTCTTTCTTTTAATTCGCTTAATACATTATTCTTTTTTCTTTCTTTATTTATTTTAATCTTTGTCTTGCTTAACTTTATCTTTTCTCCTATATAAAGTATCCTGTGTTACTTTTGATTTCTTCTCACTTGTTACACTTAAAAATGTCTATAAAATGAAATAAATACAGTACAAATACAGATTAAAAAAAAGTTCCATAAGAAAATATAGAAGGGGAGGGAGAGAGGGAGAGATTCATACAGAGTGGCAGATAGACAGACAGACAGAAGGGGCGAGATAGAGGGAAGAAGGAGACCGCAAGCAGCAGGAATAATCAATTAGATATATCACAACATTTTAAATGATAAGGTGGATGAAGGATATTAAAAAAGGAGAATAGGAGAATGTAGGAATGCTAAAAGGATTATATGATCATCATCAATTGGATGGATTAAACCAAGGATGGTTTGTTCCGTTCTCAAACAGGCAAACTCTAGAGCCGGTCACTCCTGCGCTTCCTCGGACGTCCCAAACCTCTCCGTCCCTTCGGCTTATAGTTACATAGCTGTTTGGTGATGCGGCAGTCAACCATTCGGCAAAGATGTTCACGCCAATTTAGCCGATACTGGGCAATCCTATCAAGTATACTCATAATACTCAGTTCCTGCCGTATATCCGTGTTTCTTCTAGATCATGGAGAGTATACCCTGCCACATGCACGAGAAATCTCATTTCAGCAGCTTGGCTACGACTGGCCTGCCCTTTCATTGAAGTTCAGTTCTCAGACCAATAAAGAAATGTGGGAAGGGCCATCACCTTGTAGAATTTTAGGCGTGTTCCTTTACTCGCTGACTTAAGATTTTGAAATAGGATTATACAAGCAAGATATTTACAAGATTATAAGGCATAATGTGGTTAGGAAGTCTGAAAAGCATGATTGGGAAGACGATAGAAAGAGAAGGACGTATCTGACGTTAAACTGTGGGGAAGGAATAGGACATGAATGCAAATAAAGTTGAAATGGTAGCCTACGATAATGCACCAAAGTCATAAATTGATCTTTAATATTTAGGTTTAAAATTTTAGGCAACTATTAGAATAAGCAAAGAGAATTATAACGATAGGACGTAGTACACAGAAATGAACTTTATGAAACGAACTCGACCATGTTCTACCGATTTCTGTGAACCACCGGTAAAAGGGTAGCTCGGTTAATGATAAAGGAAGACATATTAAAACTTATCTTATATTAAAACGTTTAATTGTAACGTTTCATTAATATGGACATAAAGTTTTCTTAATAACAAATAACTTCTGTTTATGTAGTTTATTTCTACGAAACTTACGTAAAACGAACCAATAAATCTATTTCCAGGATAAATCTCATACGATTGTGAAAAATAAAGAGAATATATTTTTACAGGATAAAAACTTGAAGATTTACTAATTTACTAAACAGAAATATAAGTTCATACAAACAGCCAACCTACAGACCACCTTGCTACACACACGCGCGGACACGCGCGGTTCGTAATATTCACGAACGCATTTAAAAAAAAAAAAAATGTATTATAAAATGCTACATCAGTCTAGGCACTCATACATATTATTGGCTATTATTCTTAGTACAAATATTAAAAGTACGGACACTGTAGGGCTAAACAAAGGAAGTTACAAATATAATACAAATAAATGTTCAAGTTTTATGTATGCTTGCAGCAAACGTGTTGGACAGATAAGGCAGGAATATGAATCCCTAAGGCAATCGCTCGGTACTGACCCGTTCTACTGGCATGCTTTCGTTTATTGGCTTAATTATCTGTGACCTGTTTATAAGTGTGTCTGTGCGTACGTGAATCTATGTACCTTTGTGTGTGTGTATGTTTTCAACAGAGGTTACTTCCTAGTGGATTATGTGCAAACACTACCCCTTTGATCTCTATATACTGACATGCATATAATCGCAGATTTCCTCTGAGGGATTCGTCTTCCATCTCCTCACTTTAAATTGGCTGTTGATGTATATGTATACACGGCCAATCCGTCGCGGTCCACTTGTTTAAACAGCACAGACTACAACATTCCTTTGACACCTGACCACCAACGTGCTCAATTTCCTCAATAGAGTTACAAACAGGGTTCTTTCTTCAAACCTTTACACGATCCATTCAGCGGCACAAAATTTTTGTGATTAAATGCAATTTTTTTCAGATTTTCTCTTTTAGAAGTTCATCTTTGTTAAATATTTTTTTCTTATTTATGTATGAGTGCAGATTAAGTCTTGTCGTGAGCGGGCGCACCTGTGTTCTTGACCATACACTACACATCATCACATCATTGTAGTACAAGCACACCCGTCGTTTCATTCATATCTATACATCTGCTTTCAAAATACGTCTCATCAAACAACACCCTCTTCTAATACGCCACCCAAGATTTTCAGTGTGTCCCTGCTTTTTCTTTTGCTTCTAAAAAAGTAGCCACTACAAATTCTAAAAAAATGGCACACTGAAAAAATAACCCACAAATTTAAAAAAAAAGCAGAATACAGAATCAAATACAGAACCACAAACAGAGCACTCACTGTCAAAACACACACACACATACAACAACAGAAATTTTATTTACCTGCGTTTACAAATTAAACAGCTCAGGATGTAACAAATTCTACATAGGCCAGACAGGACGCAGCTTCAAACAGAGATACATTGAACACATAAAAGCATTTACTCCCTACCACTGTATCCAGATTGCAAACCACCTCATTGAGGCAGACCACACACACAGCTATTTTATAACACACAAAAACCAATTTTTACGATTTCTATTATCTAACAAAAAGTATATGCGGTATTCATATTCACTATACATCGATGCCAATAATAGCATAATCGAAATATCGAGGATGATTGTCAGTGCGCGGGTACTTATATACTATATAAACATTAAATATTGCCAACATAACAGCCAGAACAGCTGACTCAGTAAACAAACATTACAACAACTGACAATTTAAATCGATATTATATTGATAATTTTGTTATTCTATATATTTAGAGCGAAACAACTCGATGATTCGTTAGTTTTTATATTAACATATACTCAAAAGCATTGTTCGTTAATTCAAACCTCTGAAGACACCGATCCAGGCAGTGAAACGTGCGTGAAGTTAATTAAAAGATAAGAATACAGTCTACTTCCAGAAGGAATATCAAATAACAATTTGATAACAACATGTTGAACAGTATAATTAAGTGATATGATTTTATGAACATTCTCTTTCAGGATGTAACGAAATAGTACATTAGAAAGTGAAAAAATGTTACCTGTTTCACTAAAATAATTTTATTTAACCTACATTAAAGAAGGAACAAGATCACTGTGCTCATTAGTAGTAGTAGTAGTAGTAGTAGTAGTAGTAGTAGTAGTAGTAGTAGTAGTAGTAGTAGTAGTAGTAGTAGTTGTTGTTGTTGTTGTTGTTGTTGTTGTTGTTGTAGCAGCAGCAATAGTATTATTATTATTATTATTATTATTATTATTAGTAGTAGTAGTAGTAGTAGTAGTAGTAGTAGTAGTTGTTGTTGTTGTTGTAGTAGTAGTAGTAGTAGTAGTAGTAGTAGTAGTAGTAGTAGTAGTAGTAGTAGTTGTTGTTGTTGTTGTTGTTGTTGTTGTTGTTGTTGTTGTTGTAGTAGCAGTAGTAGTAGTAGTAGTAGTAGTAGTAGTAGTAGTAGTAGTAGTAGTAGTAGTAGTAGTAGTAGTAGTAGTAGTAGTAGTAGTAAGTAGCAGCAGTAGTAGTAGTAGTAGTAGTGGTAGTAGTAGTTATTATTGTTGTTGTTATTGTCGTCGTAGTCGTATGAGTAAAGTGAAACAAGTCTATTTATCTATAAGTTAAAATAATAGTTTGTTAATTTCGACAACTGGGATTACTTATTTTAAGTACGACATAAAACGTCCGGAATATGTGAACATAACCGACTCGTATTTATGTTAGAGATGACAAATACGCTGCTAACGTGTGGCTAAACTCAAGAGGTTCCTAAAACCAGTCCCTTGTGTTGAACTGTAACTAGTCATAAAATACTACATCAATTATATGTCTTATGTAAGTCTCATTATAATTGGCATTATTTAGTGATATACAATCACTCAACCTTAAGCAAATTATATTTTAGGAACTCAAGAGGATCCTAAAACCAGTCTCTGGTGTGAAACTGTATCTAGTGACAAAATACTACATTAATTATATGTTTTATGTAAGTCTAACTATCACTGACATTATTTAGTGGTATACAATCACTCAACCTTCTTAAGCAAATTATATCGCAACTTTGTCGTGCTTACTTACTGAACTGCTACCTGTCATGCTCCGGCCGAGGCCTTTCAGTGTTTCCACCATTATCAAGACCTAAACCACGACAATTTGTAACGGTGGTGACAATGGAAGGTCTCGTCCGAAGCATGACAAGCAGCAGTTCAGCAAGTAAGCACGACAAAGTTGGAATTACAGAGACTGCTAATTTAAATATTCAAATAACAAGATGAACAAATTATAATCATTAAAAATAGCCATTTGAAGTTGTATATTTCTATGTCTTCTGTAATTTCTTTATTTATAAGTCGATTTACTACAATCAAGAAGTAGACATAAAAACCAGCTGGAAGAAAAAGCTTAGGGAGACCCAAGAAAAGAATAAAAGATGGGAATAAATCCTATGAAGCAGGAACAGGTCCAAGGCCTAATCCTTAAAGAAGAAGAAGAAGAAGAAGAAGAAGAAGAAGAAGAAGAAGAAGAAGAAGAAGAAGAAGAAGAAGAAGAAGAAGAAGATTTGTCATTTGGCAATGTCTTGAAACGTCAAAGAGATTTACTAACAATTTATTCTTCGTTAATTCTAAAAATATTGTTTCGTAGGAAAAAATAATAATTTTGTATTTAGAGTATGGCGTAACGTAAGGAAAAGCAAACGTCTGTTGGTAACGATGTTTTCCTCGTTTTGTGTGAGTGAGCGCTCTCGTCTGTCTATGTCAAGTCCTCACTGCATGAATGCTATTACCGATCTGCCGGTTATTGCTTCTTGGATCCCTACATCTGCGACTGCAGCTTTAATATCCGCAATTCTCAAATCCCATCAGCATTTTGTTTTCGTTTCCAACGTTCGCCAATACCGTAAACTATGTTCACTGCGAATTACTTGTCTTTTTATGACGTCACCGTTGGGAAATCGTTTGAAATTGAAGTTTTGTACGTGTTGAAATTACCGTGCTCTCCTCGGACCACTAGTCAGTGGAAGGTCAAGTGAAGTCAATGCCTGCAAGAAAGACACGGAGCAAATCCAATAGACTGAGCATTTTTAATCTCTAAATTATTGTCGCAAAAACGTGAAACACTAATCTGGAATATGACAATAAAAACTGTACAAAAATTGGCAATTTCATTTAAATAATTTTCTTTAATCCACGAGAAGGAACAAGTTAACAGTATTCAGTAGTAGTAGCAGTAGTAGTAGTAGTAGTAGTAGTAGTAGTAGTAGTAGTAGTAGTAGTAGTAGTAGTAGCAGCAGGAGCAGCAGAGCAGCTGCCGTAGTAGTAGTAGTAGTAGTAGTAGTAGTAGTAATAGTAGTAGTAGTAGTAATAGTAGTAGTAGTAGCAGCAATAGTAGCAGTAGTAGTAGTAGTAGTAGTAGCAGTAGTAGTAGTAGCAGGAGCAGTAGAGCAGTAGTAGTAGTAGTAGTAGTAGTAGTAGTAGTAGTAGTAGTAGTAGTAGTAGTAGTAGTAGCAGCAGCAGCAGCAGCAGCTTCAGAGCAGCTGCAGTAGTAGTAGTAGTAGTAGTAGTAGTAGTAGTAGTAGTAGTAGTAGTAGTAGTAGTAGCACTAGTAGTAGTAGAAGTAATAGTAGCAGCAGTAGTAGTAGTAGCACTAGTAGTAGCAGCAGTAGTAGTAGTAGCAGGAGCAGCAGAGCAGCTGCAGTAGTAGTAGTAGTAGTAGTAGTAGTAATAGTAGCAGTAGTAGTAGTAGTAGTAGTAGTAGTAGTAGTAGTAGTAGTAGTAGTAGCAGCAGCAGCAGCAGCAGTAGTAGCAGTAGTAGTAGTAGTAGTAATAGTAATAGTAATAGTAGTAGTAGTAGTAGTAGTAGTAGTAGTAGTACTAGTAGTAGTAGTAGTAGTAGTAGTAGTAGTAGTAGTAGTAGTAGTAGTAGTAGTAATAATAGTAGCAGGAGCAGCAGAGCAGCTGCAGTAGTACAAGTATTAGTAGTAGTAATAGTAGTAGCAGCAGCAGCAGCAGCAGCAGCAGCAGAGCAGCTGCAGTAGTAGTAGTAGTAGTAGTAGTAGCAGTAGCAGTAGTAGTAGTAACAGGAGCAGCAGAGCAGCTGCAGTAGTAGTAGTAGTAATAGTAGTAGTAGCAGCAGCAACAGAGCAGTAGTAGTAGTAGTAGTAGTAGTAGTAGTAGTAGTAGTAGTAGTAGTTGTTGTTGTTGTTGTTGTTGTTGTTGTTGTTGTTGTTGTTGTTGTTGTTGTTGTTGTTGTTGTAGTAAAGTAGAACGTAATGTTCAGTGAGCAACAGACAGTGAAGATGCACAATGCACAAACAATTCAATACGTTGTGCAATTACCATAGCAAACCACTCTAGAAGTATCGAGACCATAAGGGGTACTGTCTCCGTCACCACTGACTTTGTAGGAAGTAGTAGTTGGCGTCACGAGAGGCTTCTGTACTTTATGTTTAAAGAATATTCAAAATGTGCAGTGAAATTTTTATTCGTCTTTTCCTTTTCTCCGACCTCAAAGTTAATACGCTGACAGCGTGAAATTCTCGTCCTATGAAAACTGACATCTAAAATCAGAACACAGAAAACGCACACCTCGCGTTCACACACGTATGTGCTTATAAAGGCAAGCGAAGCATGATAGAATAAGCCTATACCACGCGCCGGTTGCCAAGAGAAGAGCGCCCACTGAAGCACGTCGATAAACACGGTAAAGTTCCAACGTCGGTGACATTTAAAACGTACTGTAGATTGACTTTGAAGTTACGCCTCCGACCAGTTTGTGTTAGCGCGTTAGAACATATAGCCACACACACGCACAAACACGCACATACAAATTACAAAGCCCACACACGGACATAATTACAACACACAACGTTTTAATATGGTGTTTAGTTACCGACTAAACTTAAAAACATAAATCACACACACTTTTTGACACAATTATACATAGACCAAACAATAATTCGTCGGATCCCCGCGCCAATCCCCTTCCACCACACACCACCCCCACTCAACCTATCAAATAAAACCGTTACGAGTTACTGGCAGTCTATCTAAATCCGCTGATGAAGGCGCACATCACGCCGAAACGCGTACGGGAGAAAACAAGTAAGTCTCGCAAGTGAAATTTCAATATTCTATATTATTTAAAAACCTTCTTATCATTTACTAAGTGTTGGTCACCATACTGATACCGTTCTGCTAATTTTGTCTCGTATTTTCTTTTCTGCGTTAATTGTTCTTCTAAAGTCTTCGTTTCTTATCGTGCCTACTCTATTGCTACCTCAGATTCAGTCTTCGCTACTTCTTTGTCACTCCATTGTCACGGCTACCTAAAAAATTTGAACAAACGCAGTCAAAGAATATAAATCTTTGGTTACGATCGACAAGGAATCGTCATAATAGATGGGGTTCAATGTAGAATAAATGTAGCAGCATCGTATTATCACGTTTTATGCAAACACTGCGTAGAAAATGCAATTTGACTTGCTCAGGGATGGGCCACTACATTTGCATGACAATGCATGCCCATATCTTTCTCTAGGCAGCCATTCGAAAACTAGATGTATCTAGACATACCGGCATGAAAACCACACAAGTGTACGCTTATGCTGATGACATAGCTATTATCAGCAGAAATAAAAGAGGGCTAGAGGAAAATATGCTAACATTAGACAGTGATGCGCGAAAAAGAGGTTTAAGGATAAATAAAGCCCAGACCAAAATACATGTGACTTCAACAGAATGTCACAACAGCCAGGCACATCAATCAGTTGACAATTAAACATTTGAACGTGTCCAACAATTTTCTTATTTAGGTTCACAAATTTCTCAGAACAACTCCTGCAGCAATGAAATAAAGTCCCGCATCGTACGCGGCAACAGGTGTTACTGCTCTTATGGAAAGCTTTTCAAATCCAGGATGTTAAGGAAACAACTTAAGCTGACTATATACGAAAGTCTTACACTACTGGTAGTAACATACGAATGCGAAGCCTTGACATTAACCAGCACAGACAAGCAGCATCTGAGAATATTTGAACGTACAGTCTAGACATGAGTTCACCAGACTTCTCTTCTCTGCAAGTTAAAAGAGGCCGTGCGGGGATAAGGTTTATGCTTTCTGGAAGAGCGTTCTGCAGAGATTACAAGCGGGGACTGAAAATAAGTGGTGCCTTCAATGAAGTAGAAAATATCCCGACACGCTGGGATCTGGTCACTGAGAAGCAGGAAGACTGCATAGAAGGATTGTCTCCCTAAAGGTTCTATATTACCTAAAATAAAATATAGATGTTAAGCTACGTAAATAATGGTGCGCATTATTTATGAGATGTCCCTCGTATGTGTGCCCGCGTGCGTGTATGTTTGTCCGTATATTATATACACATAATAATAGTGTATATAAATGCACGCACACACACACACACACACACACACACAAATGCATACATTTAATATAAATACAATTATTATTAGCAGTTATAAGAAATTGTATTCATATAAAACAAAACAAATAATAATAATCATAAGAGGAGTAAGAAGTGGGAGGAGGAGAATAAACCTAAAACACTAACTACATTGTCAATCAAGACAAAAATAATTATAAATAAGTGTAAGAAGTAGGTGGTTTATAATTTAATTAATTTATAATGAAGATCAAATTTTTAAGTTAAAGTTTTAACATTTATTGTAAAGAAATTCCTTTGAGCAAACGCAAAAATTATATCCTATTAGGTTTCCTGATATCACGTGCAATATAAATCGAGAATAAACGTTATTCTTTATGTGTACTTTTACACTAATTTATTGATATCATGCTGCGTGTTTTGTTTTGAGCAATTTTTGACCACACTAAATAAAAAAAAAAATTAAACGGAAGAGGAGAATCATACAAAGGCATAAAGATTCAAACATTTTGAAGTAATGACTATTCAGTAAAAACAGACACCTAACCTAACGTCACAATTTCTGTCATTACTATCAAACACGGTGTAGCAAAAGAGATTATACCTGTACGTAACTAGGACAGTCCGTGCGATTCCCTAAAACCTATTAAAAAGTTTTAGGAGAACTAGCAAGTAAAACCTCAAAGTTCGTAATCCCTTTGCTTATGCAGAAATGCTTCCTTACGAACATCAATTACACCGACATATGTGGCTTGTGTGTATGCGCGTATGTGTGAGCATGCGCGCTTGCGTTTGTGTGACATTTCCATTAAATCTGTTTAAAAAGTGTACCATCCTTGTGATTTATGAAACACTTAGTGCAGCGTTCTTAGCAAAGACGCATTCGTGTTTTGTCGGTGACAGAAAACATGTTATCAGGTCAGACTAACGACGTACCGTTTGTCAGGTATTAATGAAATGTATCACTAATCCTTATCGGTATATTGCACAGTGTCACTTACATAATTGTTTGAACGACTCAAAAACATTACAAAATAATTTATAACGTCTGGTGTGTGGTAATTAAACGACGTGTTGGATCAGATAACAATTTGGTTCGTAATAAGCTATAAATGGCACGTTCCTGAACAAATAAATTTTTCAAATAATTTACACAAGTCGAGATTCATTCGTCATAGTTAACCTTGGACTACGATCTGTGTAAAACGTAATCAATAATTACGTTAGTTAGATTTATTTGTCCTTAAACGCTGTATTCAACATTATTTTATAAATTTCTTATCTCAATGTGTAAATTTTAATTTTCTAATCTAAGCGTTTACAGACATATTCTAAGCGTTCTAATTTCCTTTAGACATTTTAAAATTAAATGCATCCAGTAGTTTGTACTATATTAATCTTCAAAATACAGTACCAACAAAATATTTTTAATCCAACGTATGTATATTTTATATCAAATTAAAAAAAATAGACAGTTCTATACCAACCCGTTCCAGAGATATTTAAATATTTCTGACAAAGGAACAAAATGTTTCCACAAAAGTAAGTTTAAAAACTAAATAAACGTATAAACAAAGAAGGTTGTTTATAAAATGTATAAATTTTAATAAAGGAAACAACAACTGCTTTTTTAACGAAACGGTGAATGTCGAGTTTTTGCTCAAAAATTACCTTTTAATTCCTTAATTAATTTTCTTTATTTTGTATTCATTTTGGCGGTAACAGCAGACATTCGAAGTTACTAATTTTAAGGAGAAGCAGCAGTAACTGGCACGAGGATCTAACTTATCATCACAGATTTTTACTTAAACTATTCAAAAATATCATAAATACCACCAGCAAATTATAGTGAATTAGAGCAATAAACGGTAAACTGAGGAAAAGTAGAGAATGCTGAGACTTGAGAATAGTGTGAAAAGGTTTTAGGTATGTCTGAAGTAATTAGGTTAATCTATTTTTTAATTATATAAAATAAAACTAAGAAAAGAGGAAACTGTTTGCTGTAGCGGAGGTAATTGGCAAAGGAAGCTGTTGTAGTACTAAACAGCGAAAATCTAAAACACTTCAAGATAAATAAAAGCGCTCACTCGCGTGAGTGTATATGTCTCTTGCATACACTGACACATATAGAGTAGGGAAAGTGAGAAAGTTTCTAGTAGCGGACAAGAAGTACGATTATGATTTTCATAATTTTATTTTTGACAATTAACTGTTATTTTATTTCAAAGTGTCTTAATTATATTAATCACTAAATCTTAAAATAAAGCCATATACACTTACGGATTTTGAGAAAATTATTCGTTACCGTACACTGTTTGAGAGGCTCTCGAATATGAGAGGCGTCAAAGGAAATTTGGAGAATTTATCTGACAGCACTTAACTCGGTAGCGTAAGGAACATTTGTGGTGTCATTAACAGCAGCTGTTCATACAATATCGGATTTAGTTTCCTCTCTTAGGCGGAATTAATTTAAACATTGTGTATTGTGAGACGTCGAAAATGCAAGGGTGACGCACATATTACACTTAACTTACGTCTGTTGTGACATGTAATGCAATCAACTGTAACAAAAGTAAGTTTATTATATTTTTTTATTAGAGCTGTTTTATTTCAGTTTAGACTTTGTACTGGAGAAAACATTTTTTATAAGTTCACTAAAGCTACTCTAGATTTTTTTACTTTACATAAACTTGTTATATATATTTATCACAGCTGTTTAGTATGCCTATAATATATAAGAACAAATTACACGTAACCCTTGTAAGACGTAACGTGGGTCAGAAAACTACAGCGCGGAAGCCAAACACAGCCCTACCGTCCATTTGATACGACCAAGAAGTTGATAATGTTTATAGTGTTAAAACATTTTATAGGCTATTCGTTATGATATATTCATACGAAAAATTTTCGTTCAGCTTTCGCGACTAGGGTAATATAACTGAAATTGACACGCGCTAATTATTCCCTTGTAAATTTTAGGTTCAATTGTTCTAAACATTTTCAAAATATTCCCATATTTTGAAATGCGTAATAAACAATTTGTCTGACCGGTTTACTTTCCGTTCAAATTACACGTACAGATTTAGTTTTATTTCGTAACTAAGAAATTATCTAATGACTGGTTTCTTTAAGAACGTTAGCTGGCCACTGGGTTAGAGAAAAAAAGGCGTCCCAGTTCCTAAATATTTTTCAACGGTAGATTTTTGGATAGAAAGCTACTTATCACGCCTGTGGTTCTTAGCCTTAAGATGACATTGAGTCGGAAGGTAGATAAAACATGAATCTTTCCCTCCTACCAAGCTCAAAAGCTGTTACGGAAGAGTTAAATTTATTTTGCAAAATAAATATACGTTATTTAATTGTAATGATATTATTTACTTAAAATGGAATTTAAATTAGCTATTCCAACTCTAATCATCCCTTCTTTTACGTGAAATTAATGTGTGTGGTTTCACCTGATATAGACTTTATTACTAGTATTAGGCTAAACACTGCTACTCAAAACTAGTCGATTCGACGTATTTGTAGCCATCCTATTTCTTTTATCATATTTTTATCATTCGATCACACACACACACACGCGCGCGCACACACACACACACACACAATACATATAATAATAATAGTCGACATAATGATTACACATTATGAATCTCAAAATTTTAAAGTTTGGAAATTAGAGATTCTGTATTTTCAATGACAGAAACTTAAAAGTAGCTTAGATTATGCCATTAGAATCTATTCCTGAGCTCTTTGGCCGAGGTTCAATGTTCTATTCTACAACAGACGTTTCGGCAGTACCATCGACTGTCATCGTCAGTGTTAAAAATCGAGGTGCACTAACGTAGGGTGGTACACGTTAGAGACCACAGTACTGTGGTTAAGGCCGTGAACACCACTCAAACTTATAAATTCGCCAAGTGTCACGATACAGTCATAAATCACCACCAGCTAATCAGGAAGAAGAAGGCATATTAGAGGCTCGCAACACACCATGGCCAATTTATAAGTATGAGTGGTGTTCACGGCACTCCCAGCGGTACTGTACTACGGTACTGTGGTCTCCAACGTGTACCACCCTACGTTAGTGCATCTCAATTTTTAACACTGACGATGGCAGTCGATGGTACTGCCGAAACGTCGGTTTTAGAACAAAACCTTGGACTACAAAACAGCCCACGAATGGATTTTAATGACATTGACTCCGGCCGTGTAAGCCTTCGAAGTAGCTTTAGTTTAGTAGCTTTGCGACTGTAGATGTAGACAGTGTTTAAGCTACAGACAGTTTAATGAAATATGAACATTGGTCGGGAATCAGCGAATGGTAGCGGCTTAAATGTAAGAAATTTACTTGCGGTCTTGTCAGTTGCCAGAGAGCGGATTCCTTCTTCAACACATTTACCCATGTCCAGTAACGAGCTTTACAGTGCGGTAGCGTGTTGTTGTGTGTGTTATCATGCGATGGTTGTAGCATTGTTAGTGACTGATTTCAACTTGTTTCAACCAGACTGTTGAACATCCCTAGCAGCAGGGATGGAGAGAGCAGGATTGACCTTATGCCGCATCAACGTCCAGGTATGTCGAATGTAGGTCATGTGAAGCAAGCTGCCTTTTCCTCATCTGCCTGGGTCATGTCGATAGTCACACTACTTATGACCATATAAAGTAACCACTCGTACTGCATTTGTTTTCTTATGTAATATAAAGCACGTATTACGCTCTACGCACAACAGAAAATAACAGTTACAGTATTATTAACGTCTAACATTATACGTGTAGTGCACTAAGAATTTTTGAAAGAAGAATTCTGAGGCTGATATTTGGACCGGTGAAGGAAGGGAATATGTATAGGATCCGAAATAACGGTGAAATAAATGAGTTGATTGGAGGACAAGACCTGGTGAGACACATAAAATCAGCTAGAATTAGATGGCTGGGACACGTATCCCGTATGAATGTTACGAGGATGCCCAAAACTATATTAAGTGGAACGATATTGGGCAAAAGAAGAAGAGGAAGGCCTCGAAGAAGATGGCAGCAGGATGTGGAAGAAGATCTAAGAAAGATGGGCATTAGGAACTGGAGACTGAAGGCAGTGGACAGAGATGAGTGGAGACGGGTCGTAGCGGAAGCCAAGGCTCACCATGGGCTGTAGTGCTGGAGAGTAGTAGTAGTAACATTATACGTGTAAGATTTAACACTCGTGTTGTTAGCTCACTCAAGTCGCTGTAAAACACTTTGCAGAACTAACTGATCGTCAATTCAATTGCATTAATTTCCTCTATGTTTATAACGCATCTCGGCAATATAAACAGACTCTGTAATCGTTTACTATACATTTTAAGATCATAATTGAATTGTATGTTGATATAAATGAAATTTTCTGATTGTTTAAGAATTAGATGTTGATGAATCAGCAATCTCCAGCTGGATGCGCGTACACAAATAAATTAAGGCGCGTCACCTTACCGACAGCTTGTTGGTAACGCTATATAAAGGGCAATAATGTTATGTGAACTTTTTTGATTTACTCTTAATAATTGAGAATCCGACGTTTAGACCAGAAGGAGAAGCTTTTTCTAAAAGTAGAAATTATTTGTCCGAAATAAACTCAATACTTGGCGAGCACAAAAACACCGATAATGTATGCGGAACGTGTAATTAACTATTACTGAGCAAATAAGCCTAGTAGTCAAGAGGGATAGTAGCTGTTTACCGACAGACTCATAGCGTTTACTGCTGCGATATTTCAGTACAGTCTGCATTTTCTCACGCAAAGAATTGACAGGTCTGAATATATGCATCCGTGAGTAATTGCAAGTGTGACCCACATAGCCTACGTAAGTACCTTTCCAAGTGGCACAAAGCCCGCTCAATTCATGCTGTGCTAAATTAACTTTCTTCACTGCGTTTTGGCTATAAATTAGGTTAACTCACGAATTACAGAAGAACTGGATTCCGGAACGTTGTATTTCAGAATAAAATAACGCACTTTTCAACGTCGCATAGATTATGTAGTTAACTTCCGTTAATTATTTAACGCCTCCCTTGCACAGTAATAACGCAGATTGACAGGTAACGTATTTCTCATGGTCAAATATAAGTTTCCTTGTATGGACAATATTGTATTCTTCCTTATGTATCCAAAACAATTAAATAAATACACGTCTAAATCTAACATTTATTTTAACAGACACACAATTAAGAAAATTAAACGGACGTGTGAAAGCATTTTAAACAACGAAAAGTTGCAAGAAGTCTTAAGGCTGAAGAATGCTAGATTTGGGTTGAGAGAGTTTATGAAACTAGAATAACGACCAACGGCCGGATACCCTGGAGTAGTATTATGGTAAAGTTACTTGTACAAAATTTACACTAATGAAAATTAGTAGAAAGCGAAATTGGAAGCCCCATAAAAAGACATTACCAGCTAATAAAGTTGATAGGTGTAAATATAGTTTCTGTCTGTATGGCGTCGATTTAACAAAATGTTCGAAAATTTGATGAAATCCAAAGTTATTTTGAGTGTAGGTACTATGCGACCAAAGCAAGTATTAATTGGTCATAATGATAATAATGTCCTATATAATATCAGAATTCTAATTAAGTAAGATAGAAATACCCTCCAGGTGGTCTAGTGGCTAGCGCGGGCGATTGATGAACTCGTGGTCTCGGGTTCATTTCCCGTCGGAGGCTCTGTACTAAGCGTCGTGAGGCATAACTGAGTAGCCGTCTGAGATAACAGCGGCGACTCCTGGCTATAAATACCGAAACTAGCGGCGGGCGGCGCGTTGAACTCCTGGCCATTGCAACCGTCACACTAAACACAAAAGCCGCTTGGTATGCCTTGGTCCTTTAGGACTATTGAGCAAAGTTTTTTTTTTTAAGATAGAACTATAATTTTGAACTTTGAAGGCAGAGAAAGTGTAGCTAAGAAGTCAATTTATCAGTATTATTCTGATAAAGTACAAATGTGAGTGTTTAGATGACCGTAGAAAAAGTGTAGTTATAGGTTTAATAACCTATTTACAAATAATTATTGTGTAATAGTCAGTGTTGTAACAGTTGTGAAACTACAGAATATGATAAACACCATATAGGTCAAGCAGGTGAATCACGGTTGTTGTTGGTTTAACAAAATGTTATAAATACCTGATTAAACTTTGTTGTTCGCTGAACTGTGAAAGATTTTTTTAGGACAAATTTTACCGAAATCACTGTGTACACAAGGGGTCATATTACACACACACATGCACGCACGCACACGCACACAGGAACCCTGCTGCGGTGGGAGTTGAGCAACGGCGTAGAGGGAAACACAGAGTGGGCAAACGGGCATTATTGTTGATAGAAATCAGTGGTTTGCAGCGCCGATGGCACCACAGCGGGATGGAAGCAAAGCACAGGCGATGTGTGTATGTGTGTGTGTGTCCACACAGGATTAGCACAAAGTGGCATTTATTGCTTTTCTCCAAGCAAACTGTACACTTTGCACCCTTTCCTTATTACTGGAACAAAACGCAACCAATCACGCACACACAGAATACTCACGTTTAAAGTGTACGAATAATTAGCGGAAAGGAAACAAACCATTGTGTTATTGTTTTTAAGACGCTCCCGTTGTAAGAGTACTATTTAATTGAAATAACAAGTAATCTAGGAAATAGCTTAAATAAATGACTGTCATGTGGTAAAAATGAACAAGTGTTATGTGACAATCGCGGTTCCCGAACGCAAGACCTTATCGCTGAATGTCTGGTTACAGCAACAGCCGACATTTATGTTGCAAATAATTTTTATCTTAAAAGGATAGCAATTAATAAAAGAAATAAATCCATAGTAAGAGCTATGGAGATGGATTACTGGCGGAGGTGCTGTAGACTAACAAGACTAGATATAGTGAGAAATGTAGATATAAGAGAACCGATGGGAATCAACCTTGACATTATAGAAACAATAGAAGCAAGAAGACTGAATTGGTTCGGACACCTAAAAAGATATCGCATGAGAGATGGCCAAGGAAGGTATGGGAATGGACTCCACCCTCTAGAAGAAAAAAGGAAGACCTAAACAGTCATGGAGAATGGACGTCGAAGACGCAATGAATGCAAGAGGACTTACAGAACAGGATTGTTTAGACCGGTGCCAGTAAAAGCTATGATGCGAGAGGCGGCGCCAGCCGTAATTAAATAGTATAAAAAAATTCCTAAAATTAATAATTATATGTGAGACGTTTCTTTATAAAACAACTAATATGACTTTGATCCGCCTAAACGTATTTGTAACAGATCATGTATTTCGTTTCTTCATTGATTAGGTAAATATTACATAATCATTCCCAAAATCCTGGTAGGTAGAAGTATAGAGGAAATGTTTCTGTAAACCTTAAATTTGCTCATTTACGCTATGCAGGACCAGCACAGGGTCGTCCGTATACAAAACCATTATATTTCAGAACATCTGTACTTTTGTTTGGTCTCATTAAGTATCTGTGATACTTCAAAACACGGTTGTTAATTCATTATCCCTATGTCAGGAATAACGTAATCGTGAAAGGCATACGCTGGACCAGAGGTTGTGCGGGACTAAGGTCATGGCCGTCGCCCGCTGTTGTGTATGCCCGTCACCCCGAATTTATTATAGAACTCTTGCCTGGTGGACCACGATATTCTGCATTCCTAGATGTGGCCTCCTCCCACCCGTGCGATTTCAATTAGACTGATCTAACAGAGAGTGAGGGTTGTGCGAGGCGAAGGGCATGCCCGTCGCCCGCTCGTGTACTACGTTCCGAGCTCCAATAGAGCTCCTGGCGTAGGGACGACTGATAGTTCTGGATTTGGGTGTGGCCTGCTACCGGCCGTGCCTCACCTTGCACCGAGAGAGCAAATTAGGGGATTGCCCTCAAAACGAGCACTGCGGCGCTAAACCCTTCTGAAAAGTGTCCGTTGAGGAGCGTTCTGGGAATGGAGACGAATGGATTGTTGGACGGTCTGGTAAAGGGATACGTTTTATTCTATTTGCTTTGGATTAAAGTTGCACAGTCTTAATTGCTCAGTCTTGTCCAACAATTTATATTTTTTTTTTTTATTTTACACAAACGTAGATTACATAAAATTTACCATATCTTACCAACATAATAACAGAAACGATTTGCAGCGAGCATAGTTTACGCTAACAGAGTTCGTAAAAGCTGAAACGTTTTGCGAACTCCGGATATTAACGTCGCAAGAGCAGACGTTGCATGAAATAAACGAAATGCAATTCCATGTAACGAACAGACGGAATGTGAGAGTATTTATGAAGCAACTACATGTAACTGGATCGTACACACGGTTCTAGGAGAGACCCGTTCGCTTTTTTCCGCAATGCTCACTCAACTTTATTGGTGTCACACAATCATAACGTACGTAATCTCGCTTAAGCAAATTTAATTTACCAACAATTTTTCCCAAGTGCTGGTGAAAAATACTCTACTTGAATAAGTAATTTGTTTCAGCGTAAATTCAACTTATACAGCGTAAAATTACATAATAATACAATTATGATTTCCAACTTACCAGATGTATATAGTAAATACATATTGGCACTTGTACTACTTTTATTTGCCAACTTTAATTTAAAAAATAAATCACTTTACGCTATTTGTTATAATTTTTATTTAATAAATTTATTTGATTGATAAATTACTAAATTTTATTATAATAGAATTCATTAATGTATGACTATATTTTACTTTTGAGTTTTATTATTTGATTTTGACATCACAATGTTTATGCATAATTCATTACTTCAGCTGTTTGATTCAAAGTTTTAAAATAAAATATTATAATTACTTACAGGCAACATTTAGCAAAACTCAGATTATTAGACTCTAAACCGGCCTCTCTTAGAAGCTATGTTTTCAACGTATTTATTTACTCTGGGATACTGAAACCTTTGCTGAGCCATTTTGTTGCTGGATCCAAATCGTATCACATTACAATCACCTTATGTAACTGCCCCACAGTTCGTCTCAACCATGCCGAAATACTGCAACAATCAGTAGTCAAATATCTAGGATTCCATTTAGACGCTAAACTGACCTGAATACGCCACACAAAACAGACAATAAAGCAAATAGATTAAAGATTTAAGGAAATTAACTGGATGGTAGGCAGAGAACCTAACATATCCATAAACAAGAAACTTCTTTATACAACTGCCTACAAACCCACATGGAATTACGGAATCAAACTTTGGAGCTGTACCACCAAAGTACAATTGCTAACATAGCGATTTCACAGCAATTCCAATCAAAAATCCTACGACCAGTCAAACATTCTGTATCGACAGAAGATAGAGAAGACTTTGTACACCCGATCTTTAAGGGCCACGAGGTGACATCGCTGGATGGAACAACTCTTCACGCTATCTAGTTGTACATTTCTCACTTGTGCACTAATCAGTAGGTTACTTTAAAGAATGTATTTTCTGATACTGTTAATAAACAAATAAATAAACAAATTTTGTTGCTAGACGCGTTTTTCAGGACACTAATTTTTCTTAAGAAATTAGGTTACTACAACTTATATCCTGTTTTTATGATATTGTTATTTTACTTTTTCTTAGTAGGCGTTAAATATTCAATTTCCGGTGATTTTATTACCTAACTCACTACAGACTTATACGTTACGCCTGTAGTCAGTTGAGTTAACACAGAACAAAAAAAGTATTGAAATTACCTTTCACGTAATAGTATTTAAGTTTTCACAACCAGAGTATTGAGTTGTGGTCCCGTATTGAAAACCCCAAACACTGGAATTCTATCTCTAGAATGATTCGTTAAGGTCTTAGTCTCATCTTAACGTTTCTTATTTCCGCAACGCTCAGAAGTGCCGACGCATTGGAGCAAGACTACTCATTCAAGATAACTTCACGGTAGAAGACAATAAGTCCGACCAGTTTTGTATCGAGGACAAATCCTACAAGACAGTCATGAACGTCTAAACTGAATGTAGTTTTTAAGTAATTTAGATGTGATAAAATTTTTGTAAATTTGGTAAAAACATTAGTCTCAACAGAACTTAGTGGAACATGAATTACATCTTGTTTCTTGAAATGTATTCTTCTCCCCAGGTCATTTGCATCATAAAATAAATTATCCTTCTGTCTCAAAGAGGGCTCTAATTATACGTTTGGGAGATTTCACATAGGCTGTCAATACTTTTTGAATGATGTCTCTGGTAAACTATTAGCTAAACATGATTTGTGTGTAGGTACCAGTAGTTCGTTCATCCTTGCATGTGTGTGTGGGTGTGTTTAGTTATTCTGTGGACGCAGTGGACAGATTTTGACATTTAGATATATTGTGAAACTACTGTATTTTTAGGTTCATAGAATAGCAATGGAAAGTGATAGTCGATTTGTCGTTGATGAATTAAAGTCCATTGTGTAACAATAGATACTTCCACTTTCAATTCTTGTTAATAGCGAAACGACAATTGGTAAAAACATAAATCACCACAGTATCGATATGATCAATTCAATACGTTTAGACCATAACATACAGTTATCCTTATCCACGATGTACGTTCATTAAGATTAATAATAGTACAGTACTTGTGTGGAATGTGTTTGAGTATTAGGCAGAGCAAAATTCTTAAGCATTAACAAAATATTGTATAGACTGATGAGGAAAAATACTAACTGTAAGAATACAATTAGGTATACAAAGATCAAAGAAAACTATTCCTGAGTATATACAAAAAATAAAATGACCAGGGCAAGTAATATGAATAAGTGAATCTTAAATCCTCAAACATTTCTAAATAAATAATTAGAAAAGGCTATAAACTAAACACAAGACACAAATAAAATAGTTATTTTGAATAAAATGTAGTAGAATAATAGACATAAGTGTTTGAAAGTTTACAGTTATCAATTCACAGTTTATTACTTATAATTATTTTCTTCAAATTTTTTGTAATTTCTTTAGGTGAAGCGTTATCAGAGAAATAATTTTGTAGTCGACGTATTTAGTTATTTTAATTTTTATTATTAAATATATTTTTCCAAAAAGTTTTTAATAATAGCTCTTTATTTAGAAACATGCAAACACAAATGTAATTAAGAAAGTTGTGTTGGTGTTTATAATCGCAAACAGAATTAAGACTATTGCACACCACTATCGAAAAATTATTCCGATTAGCGCTTTCAAGCTTCACAGCTCATCGTCAGATCGGAAATAACAATAATAGGACTATACAACTTCTATATACCCCCACTTCTTGGCCTATGTGGAATGCTTTTGAAATAAGGGTGAGTGACCGCGCCCATAGGCGGTGATAGGGAGGGATGAAAAAGGTCTTTACCTAAGTTGTTGTTTGCGTTGAATATAGAAAGAAAGAGGGAAGGTTTTGACAATATATCGCATTGTAAAACTGTACCGAAAAGAACTGAGAAAGGTTTCAAAACGTTAGGTATTGAAAATAATGTAGGCCTACTCACAAAACACACACACACACAAATACACTCGCACAGAATGTACTAGAAAGATATATAAAAGTACCGACATGGGTGACCGAACTCGCTAGTTAATAATAGACAGAAAGGGTTTAACTTATAGCTTGTTTACAAAAATGTGAACGGGTGGTAGGGCAAGTGGGGATACAAAGAAGTTGCCTATTCCTCTTCTTGTTATTTCCGATCTGACGATGAGCTGAGAATCTTGAAGGCGCTAATCGGAATAATTTTTCTATAGTGGTGTGCAACAGTCTTAATTCTGTTTGAAAACACAAATGATTTTGCAACCTGCAAGTGTGAGAGGTGGAACTTTTTTGCTATAAGATGTAGTAAAGATCTAATGATGAGTATACGATATTAGGGAAACCAGAAGGGAGTTAACTGCACAATAACTCTAAAAGACTAATATCTTTAAAGATTTGTTGGGACAGTGTGTAGCATTATACGTAGAACACTAAAGAATAAAACAAGGAAAGAAATAAGAATTATATAAAACAATTAACAATTGCAGTGCCTGTTTTAATGTACAGGTGCGAATCATGGGCGTCTATAAGGCAGGTTAAAAACCTAATTCGAAATTTAGAAATAATTTTTCTGAGACAAACAAGTGGTTGTACAAGGCGAGATTGTTTCTGTGATGAAGACATTAGGCATGAACTACAGGTATTGTCCATAAGCGATACAATCCAGAAATGTATCTTGGAAGGGTTATAACATCTACACATACTTAAGGATATATATGGCTACCTAAAGTAGCATATAAGCATATAGATCCTTCGGAACAAGGAATTTATGAAGATCCAAGAGCAAGATGGCGAGATATACTGTGAAAAACCGAACGCGTTACGTGTCTACTCTGAAGAAGAAGATTTTTTTAATAGATTTTCCTTTCTTCACTTTATCGATTCTACGACATTCAATAATGATATCAGGCCATCGTTTAGTTAAAAATGAAATACCATTCTACGGAGAAATTATAGCATAGGTAGCTGCTACAATTTACACTAAAATTTGTGCACAATTATAGATGGCTGCTTCACCTTACAGTAAACATCAATACTAATAGCGGTAATAGTTTTAGGTGAGGACGCGAGGAATTCGCACTTTTTATTTGCCAGTTGCAAAAGAAAAGTATAATTACTTATAGCGGTACAACAATGACACACAATGCTGCTTTGAGTTGGTTGCCTTCTTAGCGATCCGCACAGAAACCGAGCATTATTGAAAAAAAAAACGAGTACCGTACTAGTGCAAAATGACTTGTGTCACAAGAAAGACAGACATGTATAGTAACAAGCAACCCCGCCTTAATTTAAGTTGGGATTTTACGTGGATTTCACAAAAGCAAGAAAGGTTAGTAATTGTTAGGTTAGTTTGCATATTAATATAACAATGTCAATTTTAAATTATTTAAGTCAAAAAACTACATTGTGTTTCGCGTACGCAGATAAATTAGATGGGGAATCCACGTAGAAAATGAAAAAACAGCGTTTTACATTATTTGGATACAACAATTTTTTTTTTTTACAAGAATCGATTTTGTGTGAATTTTTCACGTCCGCACCTAGTTTTGACCTGTTGTCTACGTAGAAATACAACAAAAAGTATCCTGTTTTTGCAGAGTTCTGTGGCTGTTAAAGCTTAGGTTGTCATTCGGAACTATTACCCTAATAGCTAGTACCTTAGCTACCACCTTAGCAAACAGAAAACACCATAGCTAACCCATGTTCGTATGATCATGCTTTAACCTATAACGTATACGAAATAGCAATCTGAAAGTTACCAGTCTATTGGCAAAGCAAGAAGAAAATTGCTTTCTAAATGTCCAACGAAATACATTTTATTGAGTCACGTACAGAGTCCAAACTCAGTATAAAGAAGATGTAATGTATATTGTTACGTCTGTCTACTGATCGTCGTATGGTACAGTGAAAAACAAAATACTAGACACCAATTACGTCACTAATCAACAACTTTAATTATCACAGTTATAATGTTACAAGACAATACACAATTATCACAATTAACAAGACAGTTTCTTACAACAACTCGAATAAAAAGAATTCACACGCAATACAAATGTTAACTGATATATAAAACACAATTGTATTGCAATTGTCTCGCACAATTATAAAACACGTAGGCCTAATACTTCGCCACAATACTTCAAACCGCACTGTGTATATCGGCCACTTAAACGCACTGTGTAATCACTGTGTAATCGCCCGACAATAACTAACTAAAATAATACGAACCGCATTCCAATAAATCGCAACTCAAACTGAAACTGAACGTCGCTGAGTACTTGTATTTATACCCCACCGAAGTATCAGAATATTTCATACTACGCGTCAACAATAAAAGAAAACATTAGAGCGTAATTCATTGCGGCCTTGACACAGTGCGCGTGGCTTCTGGTACAGTCTAGCTAATGCAAATCACGTATGCACACACATTACAGCCGGATTCCCCTGGAACATTCGATAAACTTGTAGAACGTTCCGTATTACGTAAAACTTATTCCGCATTACTTAACAATATTTATAAGTCGTACATAAACCAGACGGTTACATTGAGGAATCACATGTAACAACTGGCGGAACAAGCTATAAAAAGTAATAAAGACATCTTTACATTTCAAAGCGTTTGTAATGTAAGTTTGTTTATTTATTGTAGGCACAATTTACTGCCCTCATTCCCACTTACTCTCCCTTACACTCTCTTACTGTCTCTCTCCCCGTTTCACTGTCACTCCCTCCCTCGGTCAATCTTTCTCTCCATTCTAGTATATTTGTACACTGCCAGAATACAATTTACATATATTAAATGTGCACCACAGCTTCTGCAAACTGAATTTTGTAATGACAATGCACAACAATTTCGCAATCTCACTATTGTATTATGTAGTTGCTTACACAAAAACTCAGAAGCAACGAGGGATATTAAACACACTCTGCACACTACATAAGAAGATACGATAATAGCCAGCCATAACAATTTAGTTCGCTGTTTAGTTCCAAGAAAGAGTAAATTTTCTATTGATTCAGCCCGCAGTCGACAGCTCACATCCTAAAGAGAATTTAGAAATGCATAAGAGCCAAACAAACAATTCAGACTTCAGTAAACGAATACGTTAAATTTTATTGGGGCAGGCGTTCCCGGACTCTGCTCCCTTCTACGTAAATTCTACACAGTTCTAATACATTTATGTGCCAGACTATATTCTTTAATACAAAATTTTTAATTCCTTGTTAGGTACATATCACCGATATTTGTCTTTTCGTTAGCCTCTCCAAACAACTTTACAAATTTGTATATAAATTGTTATAAAAGAAAATGAGTTTCAATAGCATCAAACAGGAAAGAAAGCAGCTCAATGTACGCAGCAGGATATGATTATAATGACTACGAACACTAGTCTATGAATACGAAAAATGTAAATGTATTTCAATGGGAATTAATACCTATTAAAATGATAAAAAACGTTTTCCAATTTTTCTTAGAACTATATTGTCTTTTAATAGATGATGTAACTATTCTGGTTGTAGAAAATATAGATGTAGATGTAGAATATTCTTGTTGTAGAAACTGTAGATGTAGATGTAGAATCATCTGGTTATGGTTTCTAAAAATGTAGAAAAATTGAATTCAAATCTAAATTGAAATGGAGTTCTTATTTTGTATATAAATTTTTATATAGCTTTACAAATGTATATATACATTTTTATAACAGACAAAGAGTTTGTGAAACATCAAAAAGAAAAGAATGCTGCTCAACTTACGCAGGAGGAGTATGAGAAAAAATATAATAAATAGTGTTTTAAAATAATTTAGAATTTATAAGTATAGCTGCCCACGGTGACTAGAGAGATTTTAAATTGAAAAATGTTTAGATTACTGCCTATCAAAAATTATTGTTACCAAGTGTAGCTATTATTTAACTAAGCATGCGCATACCTTATGTTGGGTATTTTGTAGATAAAAATTAAACGTATTTTTGTTTTGAATGGTACCGCAACAACATATTCGGTCACCGGTGTATCTATTACGTTCTACCCACTCAAACTATACTAATCATTTGACACTAAAGTGCGATTAAGTGGAGAAACAAATGTTTTATTGGGCAAACTTCCCACGGATTATACCAAACTATTTAACTAAGAACCAGTTGTCAACAATTCAACAAATTGAGTTTTAATTTCGTTGGAATTAATAAATTCAGCAGGTAGGCCTAATTGTCCGAAGTCTTAGGCAGTAAGACTTACTTGGTCCAATGACAAATACAGTTTTTTCTCTCTGAAAAATATTTTACTTTTATTCAATTAATATATAAATGATACTTTTAATATTATATTTTACATCTGTATAATGGTTGTGTTAAATGTAGTTTACTGTCTACTGTTAGCTGTTTGTTTTTGAAACATCTACAGCTAATCTGATAAAATATTTAAAGCAATACTCATCCTTATTTTTAAAGTTATATACGCTTATACACGCTTATAGTCCTTATGCACGCCTTCATATTCTTCATCTCATTGGGTGATTCCATATACGCTCCTGCTTTTAATGAGTTATGTTTATTCAGTCTTAGAGTTAACTGTTTGCTTTTTGTGAGAGACCATCCTGAGCCAATGTTTTTTTTATTTATGATTTCTCTATCTGGAATTTCTGGACCTGTGTTGTAAGGAAGTCATTGATATAAATATCATAAAAATTTAAGCCGTAGAGCGTGGATGTCCCTTGAAATTCTCCATTCCCCAAAGACTGGTAGATCTGGTAGATGCCTTGTAATGTTAGCGTAATGCCTTAATTAATACTGTGTTTACTTGAGCATATCCTCAATGAAAATCTTCAGTTTATCTCTACACAACTCTAAGTAAACTGAAATATACCAACGTCGATGTGTTCGTGTATTCAGATACGCAGACACCTAGAGGTCTGCACATTTCTCCGAAATATTGTGCCTCACACTCACAGGAAAGTCGGTATATTACGTTCTTACGTTCTTAGTATCTTATGTAGAAATAATTGGTATGATTTTACTGAGGAAGTCACCCACGGTATTACAGGAGCGACAGGCAGTTTTCTACCAACTTCATCGGATGTACGGAATAACGACGTATCTTTCAAATTCCCTTGTGCAGCCCTGTAAATAATCTTCTTCACGTACTGGTTATTCTATAGATTCTTACTAAAATCGGAACAGATGTTTCAGCTTCTTCACGCTGAAAACTTTATTCTGAGCAAATTCCTACTGCACGATAGTACAACGTTTTGATTACTGATCTCCCGTCTTCAACTGATCTGGTTGATTATTATAGCAGGCAGTCCGAATAGAGAGGTTAACTTATAGAAATCACCCATGGCTTAGGAGTTTTAAACAACGGATCAGTCGGTACGGACCCGGTATGAACAACGAAGTAAGGAAGTTTGTAAACTCGTACCCAATGCTGCTGGGTTGCGCGTCGTGAGACGACCCAATGGGTTCCTAGTACCGAGCCTCCGGTAGGGGCTCCTGCCTAGTGTTCCTGTCCAGACGGAATATTAATTAATTATTTAGTTAGTGGCCGCTACAACGTCATGCTCGTACTAGGCCATCCTAGTACAGTATTTGCCGAGGCCGTTTCCAAGAATCACCTGGACGTGTTCGGTACTTGCCAAGGCCAGCTATGAGAGGATTTGTCTGGGTCCTCGCAGCTCGGACGTAAAATTTACGTGCAAGACGCCTTGCGGTGTCTTCCAAGGAGCGGACACCGAGTCCTCTTCTCAAAAGTCGAGAAGGGAACCGATAGGGGGCTTTGGCCGCTAGCCGAAGACCCCTATCGAGAACGCTTTGCAACTTTCTTTTATGACGGTTGCGAGGTAACCCCAGACGGAAATTACGTAGGTAATGATCGGCAACAGGTACGCGTTGACAATCAACTTACCCAGCTTGCGGGTCATAGCCTTGTTGACAAGTATCGGAAACAGTTGCGCGAGACGAGCGGACGCTTTCTTTCGCATCGTCTCAGCGTGGGCACGCCAGGTGAGCCGACGATCTAGGTGGACACCGAGGTATTTAACTTCTCCAGACCAGGACAAGTACGTTCTACCGAGTCTCACTCGGCCTCGTGGTTCTTTCCGGCGCTTCGAGAATAGCACCGCGGAGCTCTTTGTTTCGTTGACGGCAACTTTCCAGCTCTCCGTCCACGACGTATACGCATCGAGCGCGCGCTGGAGTCGTGGGATAGCCCTGTCAGCGTTCCGATCAGTGGTTTAGACCGCCGTGTCGTCGATAAACAGGGCCATCTGGACTCCAGGCTCTCTGGGTACGTCGTTGACGAACACGGAAAACAGAAGAGGCCCTAACACGCTACCTTGAGGTACCCCGGCTGTAATGAGTCTCTCGGAAGAGACATGGTCATCCATTCTCACGCAAAAAGTCCTCTCCGTCAGAAAGCTAGCAATCAAGCGATGGTAGCAATCTGGGAGCTGGATTTCCCGGAGCTTGAACAAGAGCCCGTCGTGCCAGACACTATGAAAAGCCTTCTCCGCATCTAGGAAACAGGCGACATTCTGCTCTTTCCGACAGCCGGCGCCCGTGATGTATTCCACCAGTGTCATCAGGTGATGAGTGGTGGAATGCCCCACACGAAAACCGAACTGTTCGGGGACCAGTACATCGAAGTTTCGTAGATGGTCTAGGACTCTCCGTTGTACACGACGTTCGAGGACCTTTGATGTGGCTGACAGTAGACTAATTGGCCGGAGGTTGTCGGGACGGGAAGCGTCCTTTCCCTGTTTCGGGATCACTATGACCGTCGCCTTTCGCCATTTCTGGGGAAAATAGGGCAATCTTAGACACGCGTTGAACAACGCAAACAAGAAAAGTATTCTTTGCTCCGGAAGTTGAGTTAGAGCGGCGTTCGAGACGCCGTCCGGGCCAGGAGCTTTTCTCGGTACGAGTTCAACGAGCCGATCTGAGACCTCTTCCCTTTTAATGGGTTCGGGCTCCGCAGTGATCGGAAGAGACAGAAAGTCTTCCACTTCGTTCTCGACTTCTTCATCGACGTCCCAGTCCATGGGCGGGTTAGGAGCGAACTGTCGCTCGAAACACGCGCCCCAAGTACTCGCCCTTCGCCTCCGGGTGAGCCGGGATTTGACCTAAAGGTCCAGCAATGGCTGGGATACGAGGACTCGTACCCACAACTAGCGCATTTAACTATATTAGCAGTAATTTTAATTAAACATTTTAATCTTGGTTACAAATTATGGTTTGTCTCCTAAATGATTAAGAGTTAAGGTACCTATACCATACTCGTAAAGCGAACTGTCCTTTTGACTCAGCAACCAAATTACTCATTCGTAGTTAACGGGAACTGTTTGAGCCAAGCAAGGAAAGACATTCCTCAGGTTTGGTTCAATACTACACGTGATCTTTCCACTTAAATCTTTTGCTATGTGCAGATGATGCGGTTATAAGCTTACTACAAAATAATGAAGCAGACTTACAGCGTTCTGTGTGCAGACTACATAAACTGGGACGACAATACTATAACCTAAAGATATCTACCAACAAAACAAAAGTTATGGCTCACTACGGAAAATTCCCGGTACTCTCAAAGATTATTATTGAAGATAAAGTATTGGAACAGACCTCAAATTTTAACTATTGAGGTTGTGATATAAGTTTTGAAGTTGATATAGCTATACAAAATAAAGGCAATAGATTTCAACACATATGTGGAACTATAAATAGAACACTGAAAAATAAGACGAGACGTGAGACGAAATTAAAATTCCGCAAAGCAATGGCTCTTCCAGTGCCACTGTATGGCAGTGACTCCTGGATTACAAAACAAACAGATAAAAGCAACATACAATCAGCAGAGTTGAGATTTCTAAGAAAAGTTAAATCATGTGCAAGAAGGGATCATATAAGAAATGAAGATATACGGGAAAATTAAATATGTATAAACTACATGAGATAGAATACCAGTAATTGCAAACAAGTACAAGCCTTCTGGAAAAAGTGATGTATGAAGACCAAAAAAGGAATGGATCTGACAATATGAAGTCGTATCAGGCATATTGGCTGAAGTGCAGAATAGGAAGACTTTACGTGAGTCTTCCGTTTACCGCTCTGATTCTTCGTAAGTCGCCGGACGATGAGACGATAAACGGAAGACACATTGAAAATTACGCCCGAAACGGCAATGGAAACGTCTGGTTTACAATAAAAGGACCTTGGCCCGACACTCCGGAAAATAATTCTACCGAGTCCATAGGTTACGTTCGTTCTGATCAATGAAAGTGTAATTACATTCCGTGCGTCAGAAAATCGAATTATTTGCTGCCTACATTTGTGTAAATGGAAAGGGCTGGAAGTGAATGCATCACTCTTACTTTAACGACCGCATTGATTTCATCAAACGTACGTTCCTAATGCATCATTGCGTGTCGACGAACGGTTAAAAAAAAAACGAACTGTATTTTTAATGTCGTTATCATTGGTAAGGTGTGCAAGTGACTAAATTGTTTGATGCATGAAATCATTTTTAGTCACTGTTGTTTTATCTTTATGTCAATATTGTTTCAACAGTATTGTAACAAAAAAGTGTTACCAGATACGCTTTACTTTCGTAATACATGCGAAGCATTAAATTACAAGCTTTTCACGAAATTGTTTCTATGACAAGCAAATCTACGGGCGCAAACACAAATGTGCATGTATATGTACACACATTATATTGCAGAGTTTCACAAACATTACTACTTGAGTAGTAACTACAGTCGATTACATTAAAAACTTTTGTTGATTCTAAGCTCCACTGTTACTCTGACGTTCCATGTTTAACCGATCAGAGAAACCGTGTAGTTATAAAACAAATCATACTAAATGGAAACTTTTGTATTTCTTAAAAGGCGGCCTAACAGTCTTGCCATGGACTGCTTTCATAAACAAATCTGTAAACCAAATTCTAGTTTTATGTAATCTTATAGCGTACAGACTTTTTTAACATGATAATGTTTTTAGGCTGGGGGTCATTCCACAAAATGCGTGATGCAAAATCTGTAACGTCATCGAAAAATGTAACGCTTCCACACTTTCGATTCCCTAAAAAAGCCTAAAAACATTATCATGCTTCGATGTTTCGGTTTCGTCGAAATTTTTTGAATGCTTAGGTGCAAAAAATATGGTTGAGGGAGAGAGGAAGAGAGAGGGAGAGAGGGAGAGAGAGAGAGAGAGAGAGAGAGAGAGAGGGAGAGAGAGAGAGAGAGAGAGAGAGAGAGAGAGAGAGAGAGAGAGAGAGAGAGAGAGAGAGAGAGAGAGAGAGAGAGAGAGAGAGAGAGTTTTAATAAATCTAATTTTAAGTACGCTTATTAAATTAAATCGAATATGTTTCACTGCCTGTCAACATTTATTGATCAAAGTGCACGACGTTTACGATCATCGATAATTAAAATTTATTATAATCCTAAGAAGAGGAAGGGAGCTGGTTGGAACTTTGTAACTTGAGGACTGAAATAGAAGAGATCATCATTTAGTTATTGATACATAATTAATTAAAGTATATGATTAATGATCTAATTAATTTATCTGATTTAATTTGTGAACACCAACTATTTTTTACTGTATCGGCTATCTAAAGACCACATGCCAATTTCAAGTCTTTACTCTCTGTTCTTTTCTTTTTCTCCGATATTCTTTCATCTTTTCACTGTGTCTCTTCTTCCTGTCTTCAGTTCAGTTTGAGCCTGCGTTTTTCTCTTTCCTACACTGGACTAGTTCCATTTTTAACGCTTTTGCTTGAAAAACGTCTCTTTCAATTGCTTCTTCTGCATGTATACTATTTTTTTCTAAATCCTTTTGGACTTCTTTAATCCAACTTGATATTGACTTCTTCCCCCACAGATATTTGAAGATTTGCTTTGTCAACCTATAATCGTCCATTCTATATAAGTTCAAAAAATAATAGTCTTCTTTCCTCATTTTTTCTGTTATATTTTCTATACTTTGATATATTTCATCATTATAATTGCGAATTCATTGTAAAAAACTGAATTTAGTACTTGTAGGTTCGAGAATATAATTTGAATACTGTATCTGTGTTTTGAAATGTCCGAGTGTTTTTCATAGAAGGGCGGGGTCTCATCAGCATCGTCACGCAACTGTCACTGTTTGCGTTGAGTCACGTTAACAGTCAGGAAACAGTTTTACGTTAGCGTTGTCAGTCCATGTTTCGGTACATTAAATTACTATTTCAAATAATGACTGTAAAAAGTGCATGCTTCCATGAATAACTGACAACATATTGAATGAGGCAGATATGATCTGTGTCTTCTAAAACAAGCACCCGGCGCTAGACGTAGACGACATCTGGTGAGAGCATAGTTATCGATGTCATGCTTCATATTACATTACTACTACTGACATGTAGTAACTGACATGACTGTAACGAAAGCCCAGGGCAGTCGCATCCGAGCGGCTGAAATGAGATTTCTCAGGCACCTGGCAGGGTATACTCTCCATGTTCACAGATATACGGCAGGAACAGAATATTATGAGTATACTCGATAGGTTCGCCCAATATCGGCTGAATTGGTGGGCGAATTGTGATGACTGCCGCATCACCAAACAACTATAGAACTATAAGCCGAAGGAAGGGACGAAGAGGTGTGAGACGTCCGAGGAAGCGCTGGAGTGACCAGCTGTAATATTTGCCTATTTGAGACCGGAACAAGCCATCCTTAGTTTAAACTTTGAAGATGATGATGATGATGATGACTACTGACATATCAGTAAATAAACAGGAAAACATAACGAATGTGGTATAGGATATAGATTGGCGGGAAGAATCAATGTCATTATTTTTCAGTAGAGCAAATTTAGGCCATACGATAATTAAGGAACATATTGAAAGGATATTTAAACAAGGTCACGTATAAGGTTCTTCTTTTTTTTCTCAAATATTCTTTAATCTTTTCACTGTGTCACTTCTTCCTGTCTTCAGTCCACTTTGAACCTGCATTTTTCTCCCTCCTACCCTGAACTCGTTCCATTTTTAACACTTTTGCCCGAAAAAGCTTCTCTTTCTATTGCTTCTTCTGCGTATATATTATTTTTTTCTAAATCCTTTTGGACTTCTTTAATCCAACTTGATATTGACTTCTTCCCCCACAGATATTTGAAGATTTGCTTTGTCAACCTATTATCGTCCATTCTATATAAGTTCAAAAAATAATAGTCTTCTTTCCTCATTGTTTCTGTTATATTTTCTATACTTTGATATATTTCATCATTACTTCTTAATTTCCAAACTTCAGAAGTTTTTCGTGGGCCTAATAGTTTCCTAATAATTCGTCTTTCTAATATTTCTAGTTGTCTAATGTACAGACTTTATTTACTGATAAAATTACAAACATCTGAGACATCTAATATTTAAGCGCTTTTCTATCCATAGTACGTTCAATTCGTCCGTTGGCCAAATAAAATATTAAATCATTGTAAATATAGTTTCACCCAAACGAGTGGTGTGTATATAATGTATTTTATACAATTTACAATTAATAAAAGATAAAGGAGTTATTTTATAAATAAAACCTAATTTTTACTTAAGAATAGCTGTTAACATTTAAATGTAATTCGCATTAGATTTGAATTTAGGTTTTATTACCTTGTTGTATACTTGTAAGTATGTAAAATAATTGTTCATGTGAACTGTTCACGCATACGACTTTGACTTTACTCATGGTATCAAAATGCTTAAGACCGTACGTGAAAAACATAGTAAAAAGTATAAATGAAATATTGAGAAACAAAAATTCTATCCAAAATGTAAATAATTTTATAGATAAGATGGTTATTGAAAGCTCGATTAAACAACTACGCATAACGAGTGAAATAACGAAAACTACTGGACAGTACTAAAGTAACCCAAAGCAGAAGTGACTGGATATTTACGAATAAACCATAGAGCACCTGAACTATACAGTAAAATACTTTTTTTTAGCGTACCGTGTCACTTATTTTAAATAATTATATATTTACCCTTTTATCCACTCACGTGACACAAAGGTTCGTCTAATTATGACGCGTTTCGGGACTAAGTCCCATCCTCAGATAACACTGATTTTTAATATAAACAACTAATACAATATAAAATCGTAACCATGATTTTGGTTATGTCAGTTAAATAAAATAAATTATAACAATTCACATGCTTCGTATAACAATTCACATGCGATTTGAAGTTTTATTTTATTTTATTGACATAACCAAAATCATGGTTACGATTTTATATTTTATTAGTTGTTTATATTAAAAATCAGTGTTATCTGAGGATGGGACTTAGTCCCGAAACGCGTCATAATTAGACGAAACTTTGTGTCACGTGAGTGGATAAAAAGGTAATTATATATTTATATACAGTAAAAGACTGATAAAACAGTACATATGAATTTAAAGTTTCAACGGCTAAAAGAATCGGGAGATTCAAAGTATTTAATCCCAAAAAACCGTGGCAATAGAGTGTAAAGACATTGTGAAGAGAACATTCCACAGAACCAGGCCTTTGCCACAGTACTGTGGTTTTACTGACGAACACCTTGCCAGTTGTTTCTAAACCGTTTCACTGAAGATGGCGTCCAGAAGTGAGGCCGAAACGTCTGATAATACATCCGTCAGCACGATAATTATAGACCACCGCCTTACAACCCGCATCTTAATTTGAACAATTATGACGCCGGCGGGCGTTAAAGCTTACGAAATAGGTTATTCCAAAACTGTTATCTTCACAGGAACTTTGAGCTGGACATTGTAAAAGACTGTAAAGCTGTCAACATACCGACGCGCAAGTATGTCAAGGAATGTAAATTTTTAAAGCCTTCCGTAATCGGTAGGGAAGGTGACAGACAACGTGTAATCAAATTTTCGCATAAATACGAAGGCTATTTGTTTTTCAACCTCCGATAGACCAATAAACAGACACATGAATGACGTCAATAATTTTATTATACACAAACGTTTTATATATATATATATATATGTAAACTACTTTTCTACATAGTCACCACCATTGTTGAGGTACTTATCATACCGAGGCACCAACTTTTCTATGCCCATGTTGTAGAATGTTCGCTCCTGAGTAGTCAGCCAATCTGTCACACTGGACTTTAACTCATCATTGGAGTCAAACCGCTACCCACCTAACTTTTTCAAGTCAGTGAACAAATGGTAGTCACTTGGTGCCAAGTCTGGGCTATAAGGTGGGTGATCAAGGAGTTCCTTGTGGACTTCGAGTCTTGTGGACATCTGTGAGTTGTTTGGAAACCTACCGAGCACAGAGTTTTCTATACCCAAGCTTCTGAGTAAGAATATCATAAGGAGCAGACCTAGAAATTTCAGGAAATAGGCAGAAAGTTCAATAATTGAAAAACAACGGCACTCTCGAACCATCCTGTCTACCCTTTCAACAACGTCATCAGTAGCCACGGACTTTCTTCCTTGCTCTCTTCCATCATGAACATCAATTCGCCCTTCTTTAAATTTTCGACACCATCCCCGAACTGAAACATCACTCATCACATTTTTTCCATACACATTACACAACCTTCGATGGATTTCTGTAGCACTATGACCTTCAGCTTGAAGAAATCTGATAACAGACCGAATCTCACACTTGAAGGCAATTTCAATTGTAGTAGTTGCCGTAATTAAACTGTCGTCACCACAGTAATAGACAAAATAACTATAAAACGACTAATTATAGGTTAGAACAAAGCCTCGAAAACATTAATCAACAATCAGTTTGTTCCTATAACAACAGAACTAGGTTTGCCAACTCACCGGATGTTGAAAAAAATAGCCCTCGTGTCGTTAAAATGTTTGAACAATCTTTAATACAAACGCATTGTCTTGATCAAAATAATTGAATATATTTTTCCGATACTGCGTTAATCGGAATCTTAGAAGAATCAGATTAATTTATATAACGATAGAAAAATCGATGGAAACTGCTTCTTACTAACATTTCTATGAAACAGTGGAATTCGTTGCTTTTAACTCGGTTAGGGGTACGTTCTGCTCTCCACCCCTTTGTTTATCAATTTATAAAATTTTTTTCTAATAAAACCCATTGTCTTCGGCAGGTGGTTGAAGTGATTAGACAACCAAGGAAAAAAACAATCGACCACGGCCAAACACACCGGATATAAATCCTTTTATCAATGACTCGGGCCGTGATAGACTACGTAAAAAATTAATCGAATTCGTATTACGACAGTTCTTCGAATTACAAATGAATTATATATAAATAATAATAAAAGTCTTAAAGTTAAAGAAATACCAGTAGTCGGTAATAGAAATAAGTAGTAAAACACTAGACACATTTATTAATAACACTCACTTGTCGCATTGAATAAACATCCAGTTTGTAAGAAAGTACGAGGGCAGTTGAAAAGTTTGCGGAACGACAACTTTAGCTTAGCAATAAAACTGAAATTTTTCGTGTGTTGCAAGATTTGTATTTATGTCAACTACTGATAATTTTCAAATCTATCAATTTATTCATTGTTTAGAAGCTGTTTAAAATTTACGTGTCTTGCGTGTTTTGAAAAAAGGACAAAATCAAATAGCGTTGTGTGATTCTTTTTTAAAAATTGTTCAGCGCCAACGGAAATTCAAAACGAAATTGTAAATGTGTCAGAAAATGCTGCGACATCAAAACCGACGGGTTGTAAGTAGGTATTTGAGTTTAAACGTCGCACTGGAAGCCCAAAAAATGCAACAACTCCAGATGCGGCAGCCGTCTTGCACAACGCTTTTTCACAACAAGTTCTTGAGTTAATGTATGATGCACACGCTCACATGTATCTGCGTATGATTATATCAACAACGTCGTCTACTCGTCAATCTGCGGTCTTCCAACACCCTTTATGTCATGAAAATTTTTCAATAATGACACTTTTTTGTTGCACTTTTTGGACGTTTACATCAGAAAGTTGGGATAGCCTTCATTGCTTGTACGACCACGTTTCAACTCAAGTGTGCCCCACTTACCGTTGTTTCTGAAGGCGCAGCATCTCCTAACACATTTATAATTTCATTTTGATTTTCCATTGGCGCTAAAACGTTTTTAACAGAGTATTCATCACAACACGATGTTTGATTTTATGCATTTTAAAAACACGCGTGACAAGAAAACTTCAAACAGCTGGTAAAAAGTGAATAAATTGACAGATATCCGGAAATTAACAGGTGTTCACGAGAAATGTACGTCTTGCAGCACACGAAAGATTTTAGTTCTACCACTGAGCTATAGATGTCGCTTCGCGAACTTTTCAACTGACCCTCGTAAACTGGCAGCGACCGCTCGGTGTTGCTTAATTTTACAGACATCCCGGCAACAGTTTACGAGGCTGAAAATATTAAAATAAAATGTTGACACGTTTGTATACTACTGCTACGTGTTGTATTGTTGTGTTACCTGTGTCGAGTTGTATACGCGGTCTCATTAACAGCAACGACACCTCGTTAACGTACTAGTAGTAGCTATACTTCATAAGTGTCAAACTTTAGTTGGATGTATGCAGTGTTGTAAAAAAAAAAGATACAGTACCGTTTACCAAATGGTAAAAGCTTAAGAGCATGATAATGTCTTTCAGCCGCCAGCTAAACTCAACATTTGCGCAAAAGAAACAATCAGTCAGTCAGTAAACATAATAATGTTGTTGGCTTGTTAGGTCTTTAATCTGCGACGACGTTAGCATGTTAGCGGTCGCGGTTTTAGTTAACGATTCCCGGCTGGTAAATTGTGCTAACACTTGATTTTAAACTTTCAGGACGCTTTATAAATCTGGTTTAATTGTTTGCAGTGATATTATTTTTAACGCAATTATTATATAACCTATATTGCGAAGTATCAAAACAAACCTTTATTTACAACAATCCCAATGACGTCATGCAATGATGACGTCACGCAATGATGACGTCATACAGCGTGACGGTAAATAAAATGTTACAGAAAGTTTCAAACGATGTCCAGCTAAAAGACATTACCATGTCAAAAAGCATCCGCCACAAAAGGAAACATAATTATGTACATTGAAATACATACGTAGTTCTGCTTTGGCTGTTTTGTTGAAACTACTTAAATTCACTTCCTACACGTTTCACACACTTATTTTTCCAGTTTCTCGGTCGTGTCCACGATTGAACTTTTGTTAAGCTCTAAATTCTGTTCACGGTAGACAAGGCAATTTTTGAATATATAACAGTTTCGAAAAAAGTTTTGGTAATTCATTTCTTAAATAATATTTACGCTATTTGATAAACTAATAGGTATATTAATTACATCAGACGTAATCTCAGTTTTGTACACTTCAAATCACACTTGGCTCCGTAATCTTCTTTGACATTACATGTAAACAATAAAATCAGTTACATACATATGTCTATATAGATTTAAGTGTAAAGAACAGTTTACAAACGGAATAATACAATACAATAGATCTGGAAAGACAGCTAAATCTTCTGAACATTATCTGCAAATATCTAGTGTAAGGACGCTTGTAATCTTAATAAATTAAATCTCTATTGTAGGTAAATGTGCACTGATAGCAATGTACTACTTAATAACGGACTGATAATAATAAGTTGTATAATTACATTTCTTAATAGCATGAATAATACGTTTGAGTGTGTGTGTGTGCGCGCGCGCGCGCGTTGTGTTAGCACACGACTGCACACCAGTGTATAATGTAGCGTTGTCGTAGCCCTACTGGAGGCATATCTTCAAAGAAAAATTGGTGTTTCTAAACACAACCGACGACGGGATGTTAAAGTGTTTATCGATGTGCATTAATCGTTGTTTCCCTTGGTAACCTTTACTTCCTTATTTAAATATCTAGGGGTTATAGTAGACAGTAATGGAAAACAAGAAGGAGCATTAAATGATAGAATTGAAACGGCAATAAAAGTATACTATGCATTAAACAATATATTTATAAATAAGAAGGAGATATCAAGAAAAACGAAAATGAGTGTGTATAAAACATTATATAGACCGGTTTTAACATACGGCTGTGAGACGTGGGTGCTATCCAAAAGCCAAAAAAGTAAAATCCAGGCGGCAGAAGTGAAATATCTTAGGAGAGTTGTAGGAGTAACAAGGAAGAATAGATTTAGGAATACACAAATAAGAGAGGATTTAGAAATGATATCGATTCTGGATTTTATTGAACAGAGACAACTATGCTGGTGAGGACACATGCAGAGAATGGATAGTGATAGAATGGTAAAACAGGTTTGGGAGGGAAAATCAAGGGTGAGAAAGAAGAGAGGAAGAACGCGACTGACTTGGGATGGAATGATGGGAAACATTTTGAGAGAAAGAAGCTTTGGCTGGAATGAAGCGAAGATATTGTCAATGGATAGAGTAAGATGGAAAAAATTTGTATATAGAGTGTAGTTGGTGTAACCCGACACCAATATGGTAAAAGGGTATTTTGATAATAAAAAAATAATAAACCTTTACTTCCCACCTTGAACTCGTTTCTGCTGAACGTTTAGAAGCGAAAACCACCTACTTGCACTAGTAGGGATTTTTATACTTGACCACTGAGGGAATGTTTGTGTTTTCTTTATTTACAGCATTTAATAGGTATCCAATTAAATTTCTCACCTCATCTGTCCGCGCTTGGAAAACTAGAAATAATTTATCGCACCCTTTAATGCAACGAACGTATATAATTATTTTTAACTAATGAACAAGAAACACAAACAATTGCCACTAAGAAAGATTATAGTGAGAGAGAGAAATTCGACAGGATAATGTTGTCGCCGATATTCACATAAATTGGTGCTACTGTGTCCCGATATCATCATACCGTTTAGGGAATGATTTGAACTTCCACATTGAAACAAAACAAGTGACGTTTATTGCTTTCGTTATACACAATATGTGCTGCGTCTTGTCCTTTCTTGTTACCTCCTTAAGTTTCTCCGGCAACGTTTTCTGCTTTGGTCATTGGATCAAGTTGAAAACTTTGAAGAAAGCACTACATACTGGATTAATTTTTGTTATAAATTGCTTTCTTCTTTAAATTAATATTCAGATGCCATACTTTTACTGTAAAGCAATTAACTCGACTTAGTGCCTCATAAAAATATTTGTTACGTACACATCATATGAAATGACTTCTTTGATTAGGGAAATGTGCCTCATAAAAATATTTGTTACGTACACATCATATGAAATGACTTCTTTGATTAGGGAAATGTTACATACTAGAAACGAGACACATATGATTATAGAGAAACATTTTCTGTGAACCACAAATTCGCTCATTTAGGTTATGTAAGTCTGGTACAACTATTAGGATACATAAAACTATAATTTTATCAGAGCATCTTTACTTCAGTTTGCTCTCGTTCTGTAAAGCTTAAAGAACACGGTTGCTTTTTTATCCCTATAGAAGAAGTAAACATAGTCGTTGAAAAGCACATATTTTCTTATTGGATTTTGTTGGCAGTGACGTGTCCGATGTAATCAACTAATTACGTAAAATTATACTGACGCGGAACATAATCATTTTCGATAAAAATTAATAAATGTTTACCTTACTGCCTTAACCAGCTCTCGCTCGTTATGAGCTTCAGCAGAGGCTCACAAAAAGCAGGACGGACAGCACTGCTACCGGCAGCGTGTTTTTATCGAAAATAATTGTGTTCCGCGACAGTATAATTTTATATATTTAGCACATATTTTGTACAAAGTCCTATGAATTCAAGTTACACAGTCTTAATCACAATTACCCAACTCTTCCTATTGTTTTGCTTCAGATAATTTTAAATTCCAGAAAATTTGCTTCTCTTGTCCTCATATGAGTAGAAACAACTTGCAGTGAGAATAGTTTACGGTAAGAGAACCAGTAAATGCTGGAACGATTTGTCAACACCGGATATTAAAATTATAAACAGCAGACGTTGCAAGCAGTAAATGAAATCAAATTCCATGTAGTGAACTGATAGAATGTGAAAGCATTCATGTAGCAACGAGATAGACCACGTACGCGCTCGCTCTTACAAACGGCTACGGAACGAGAGATGCATCGCTGACTGTCGCGTTCGCTCTTCCTGCATCGTTCACATAACTTTATAGCTGACACACATTCACACACTAAATGATTGTTCTTAAGCAAAATTATTTTACCACCAATACTTCTTAAATGTTATTAAAAAATACTCTCCTTTCATAAGGGATTTTCTGCAGCGTTAATGTAACTTATAACTTTACAGCGGCAAAATTAAATTATATAATAACTAAAATAAGATTTCTAATTTACCAATTATATGCTATAAATATGTATTTATGCTTTTACTATTTATATTTATCAGTTTTAACATATTTGTTATATTTGTCAGTACTATTTGTCAAAAATATAGTAGATGCACCGTATGGTAACAGAAATGAAGGATCTTTTCCTTCATAAAACAACAATTGTAGCTCTTCCCTGTGCTCCCAAAACTATTAAACATGCATACAACTGAAAAATAGGTTTCACTAATACGACGCAGACAATTATTTTGTGCAATGACCTTTCAAAAGTGATCTTCATTCAGTTATTTGTTTTTACAAAAAGTAATTTTTGTGCTAGAGATCGTTATATTAAAATGGTTACCTCTATGAAATGATTTCTATCTCTTGTTTACGGTTAAGTAAAGACACAGTTGTGACAGGATATACAGGAAGTCTTTACTCTTAGTGGCGTTATTCTTAGTAGGTTACATTCAATAACCTACCACAAAACTACACGTATTTAACTTTTTAATCACAAATATAACTTTGTGGATCCTAGCACTAAAATCGTAGAAAATCCGTGAAAATTACGTTAAGATTACATAGCGTTTAGCTAAACAAACCTGGATTGAAATCTGTGTTATGGAACGGTAACGGCCCTAGTTACGGCCGTTACTTAAATTTTAAAAACTAGACTCTTGGCCTAGATGGAGCGAAAATGTGCTGGAGCCCAGAGTGACAGGACTTGCAGTAAAACACTCATTTAAACCGTAACAACCTTTTTATTAGTTTTTCTCATTTCATTTTCATAACATATCTTGCTAGATTGAAATATCATACAGTGTTCAAACGATTGAATTCTTGTGTAATTCATAGCAGTTCTTAGTTTTCATTTTATCAACAAATATATAAATATTCAATCTGTATTAATAACAATAAAAATTAATCAAACGGTATAACAAGCGGATCCTTTTTAGTACAGTTAATAATATAAATCACAAATCTATATCCACAGGACTTGTTCTAACAAAATCTTAATAATAATAAATATGAAAATATTGTTTATATATATGCTTTCTTTTATGCTTTGGAAACCGGTGGAGTGTTGTTGTAGAGGTTTAATAAATGGAATCCTCCCACCTGTGCTTTTGGAGAATTGATGATACCGGTTAGAGCCTGTGATGATGATGAGTGTGGTAACGGTGCTGGTGAGTTCCGAATTCCTGCTTGTCTCCTTCTGGGCAGCTGTCTTTTTTTGGTGTTCTGGGGTATTTCTAAGTCTGATGGCAATGGGGACCGTTCTAGTGTACAGCTCTACCGATGGTGACGTATGTTGGTGTCATCATCTCCGCATTTTCCCTTCTCTCGGCTATGCGAGGACCCTGTAACATGTTTCATTTGTAGTGGGCCGTCAGGAAATACAACTACCCCCAACTCTCTCTCGCCTCGGAACACAGACTCCACACACACACTGTCACAATTTTTATCCACACTACTACTCTGTTATTAGCAATAATTTTCTGTGTAATAAGCAAGCTTGAAAATTCACATTTACATTTTCATTAACATATACAAAATTCAAAACCTTTACATTAAATTACTTTTACATTTACTTTTAAATTTCTCCAGCAGTTAAGTGCAAAATCGCCACGTGCTCCCAGGTACCGGAAGTAACGTGTGAGTCACTCACATACACAAGTAACACGCATTCTCATTATTAAATTAGAATAATTTAACACAATAATTCTAACAGCGAATAATATAATGATTCTCACCTGAGGCACTTTATAAATTTACGAACTCATAGTAAGTTGAACAAATATTTTGCCACGCCGTCAGACCACGAAGACTAAAATACGTCGCCCAGTCGGAAGACTAAAGACGAAAAGGGGTCGGTTGTAGGCTTCTAACAAACCACGCCACACAAAAAAAACAACTTGTTACCGATTGTGAAGCTTTAACCGAACAGCTGATGCGGGTAGCTGAATTACATCGCCGTAGCGCGGCACGGCATCACTGATCAAATCAGCTTTGTCTCCCTACGGCCAAAAAGCCAGCTTTGGTTACGCGGCACATTAAAGTTTGAATCATGCCGGGAAAATTCAAATCCCGGCACAGAACTAGGAGAGATATATTGTCACCGCCAAATTTTCTAAATTCATATTTGCGTAACATTGTGTAGCGAAATTGCTGTGACATTGCAGATATTCTCACGGATAGTCTCAGATACCTGTGCCTATTCGCCACTTTTATATTAGAATTTAATAAATTAATGAAAACTACGTAATTTACACTTATAGAATGGTCGCTCGGCTCTTCGTAGAATGCTTTATTACTATTTTAATTTAATAATAATCACTTGTTGTAGTTTTATAGATACTTTTTATTTTCCTGACAAATGTTTCACCAGTTATAATACGAGGGCTATTTTTTTTTTCAACCTCCGATAGACCAATAAACAGACACATGAATGACATCAATAATTTTATTATACACAAAAGTTTTATATATATGTAAACTACTTTTCTACATAGTCACCACCATTGTTGAGGCACTTATCATACCGAGGCACCAACTTCTATGCCATTGTTGTAGAATGTTCGCTCCTGAGTAGTCAGCCAATCTGCCACACTGGACTTTAACTCATCATTGTACCCAAACCGCTACCCACCTAACCACTTTTTCAAGTCAGTGAACAAATGGTAGTCACTTGGTGCCAAGCTATAAGGTCCAGCAGATCAAGGACTTTCCAACCAAATTCATGAAGCAGGTTTTGTGTGAGTGCAGCTGCGTGAGGTTGTGCGTTGTCATGCAAGATGACAACGCCTGACGACAGCATGCCTCGTCTTTTGTTCTTGATTGATGTTATCAGTCGTTTGAAAGTTTTACAGTATGTAGCTGCTGTCATGGAAGTTCCCGGCTCTATAAACTCGATTAGCAAAATTCCCTTACAATCCCAAAAAACAGTAGCCATTAACTTTCTGTTGGTAAAAGTGTGCCTAAACTTTTTTTGGTTTGCTAGGCGAGTGTGTGTGCATCCACTGTTTTGATTGTTCCTTTGTTTCCGGATTAACAAACGAATCCATGTCTCATCTCCTGTCACTATACTGTTAAAAAACTTTGTCCTTCTTTGTCATAACGCTCCAAAAACGATAACGATGCACCCATTCTTAGAGTCTTGTGGACATCTGTGAGTTGTTTGGGAACACACTGAGCACAGAGTTTCCTATACCCAAGCTTCTGAGTAAGAATATCATAAGAGCAGACCTAGAAGTTCCAGGAAAATCAGCAGAAAGTGCAGTAATTGTGAAACGATGTCGCTCTCGACTCATCCTGTCTACCCTTTCAACAACATCGTCAGTAGCCACGGACTTTCTTCCTTGCCCTCCTTCATCATGAACATCAATTCGGCCTTCTATTTTTGACAAATAATTTTTGACACCATTCCCGAACTGAACCATCACTCATCACATTTTCTCCGTACACATTACGCAACCTTCGACGGATTTCTGCAGCACTATGACCTTCAACTTGAAGAAATCTAATAACAGGCCGAATCTCACACTTGGAGGCAATTTCAATTGTAGTTGCCATAATTAAACTGTCATCACCACAGTAATAGACAAAATAACTATAAAACCAGTGGTTATAGGTTAGAACAAAGCTTCGAAAACATTAATCAACAATCAGATTGTTGCTATGACAACAGAAACAGGTTTGCCAGCTCACCGGAGGTTGAAAAGAAAATATCCCTCGTAGTTTCGGAGGTTAGATGTTAACTCAGCTTCATATGTGACCTCTGAAGCTGCCGTAACTGGTGCAACAATTGCCAGGAAAATAAAAACTATCTGTAGAACTATATCTAGTGTTTATCTATTAAATTCAAGTATTAAAATTATGTAAATAAATTACAGTTTTAGTTCAGTTACACAAACATTTATACCACTCATAAGGCCACAAAAATAAAAACTGCTTTTAAAGAAAAAAGCCACAATGATTTCCACTTTTGCTAAGGGATATACAGTTACGTCGTTTATCAAATAGACAACAATGGCTCGGTAACGCTTTGAGAAATCAGCGCGATGATGAATTTGGACAAAGACAAATTAGACGTTATGTGGCCTTCACTTCTCAGTGAAGTGTGACCTCAGGCAGCTAATTTGGACATCATTCACGCGTACGGTGCCACAGATCACTGGAAATTGAACAGAAGAAAAAAAAATGAAAAGAAAAAATAGAAGAGAAACAAGAAACTGTAATTTATACGGTTGCCATTTCTTTCTTTACAGTAGTACTAACGTTTAGGATTATTTCAGATCATTCTAAACAATTAATTTCTTTTTACATTAGTTACAATGCTTGCGGATAACTGTAGATATTACTAATAAATTAGTTCAGCACTGCAAAACATATTGTTACGACGGACTAGTGATCGTCGTATGGTACAGTGGAAAACTAAATACAAAACACCAATTAAGTCACTAATCACCAGCTTTAATTATCACAATTAAACAGTTTGTAATCAACAAGATGGTCTCTTACAACAAATCAAATAAAAATTGTTCACACGCAATACCAATGTCAATTAATAGAGTCTCGCACAATTATAAAAACACATAACACTTCGCCACAATACTTGGAACCGCACTGGAAAAAATCGCCACTAAAACTAAAACTAAGCGCCGCTGAATGCCTATATATTTATACCCCGCTTAAATTCCAGAATCATCCATACTACGCGTCAGCGCTACACTAGACCGTAATTTCTTGCGGCCTTGACACAGTCATAGATGTATATGTACTACCGGATTGCTAACGCTGTGCTATGAATTCGGTCCGCGGCTGTTCAGCTCTCCCCACCACTCTGTAGTGGTTCCACCAGCTACGCTACATTGAAACACGAACGAAACATTGAGTTTATTCGCTTCAAAACCGACACAACTGAAGTAATTTTTAATAAACAAAGGACAGTAGGTATTCTATAAACAGAGGAGAAATGTACACATTGTTTAAAATGGCACGTCATTTATTATTGCAATTTTACAAATGTTTAAACTTAGGTATGTTTTAAAACATTATATATTCTATTATTTTATATCGTTTAATGTACAATTTTAATATAAGTATTAATTTTGGGTTTTTTAGGTGTAAGAGTACATTTTTTTTTGCAAGAGTACATGCATATTTTTATGTATATTAAATATTATTAAAAAAAATTATTTTGTTTAATTTCTGACGTACCCCTAACTTTGATTTATTCAACAGTGCAGTTTTTTCTTTTGCATATACATTGCAAACTATTTTAAAAAACACACTACCTATTAATTTTATTAGTGTGAGCTCATGGCTGTCATCTGTAAAATCAAAATTAGAAATATGCCCCTTAAACAAACTCCTTTTAAAATATCTACAAGCTAATGAAATGCAATGACTAGAATTAAAATTTTGTTTATCCCTTAATGCTAGAAATAAATTATACAAAAATTTTACTAGTTGAAATACTTCATAAGATGATCTTATCAATTTTTCCTTTGATAAAAACAAACTGAATCGACTACAGGGAAGTTCAATTTCATCTTGTAACAAATCACTACACTCTGTACATTTTATGATCTTATCTACTTGTTTAACAATAAAACTACTTATGTAATAAAGTATATTTTCTTCATAATAAGACAGCTCACACTGTTTTACAATATCGTATTCCATATGATTTAAAAATTCTTCCTCTTCATCATCATTATCAACCGTCGCGGCACCTGGTCCGTAAAAACTAAGAATAAAATTTTGATGATTTATATCAAACTCTAAACTATTACTTGTCTTTGAAGCCTGAACACTATTCCTAAACATTAATTTCCTTAATGCATGACGGAACTGATTAACATTAGGGTTATTATTATGACCGCCCCTTGATCGAATGCACGAGAAAAGTAATTCAAGTTGGTCTTGAGAAAATTTGTAACTTAAAATATATTTGAACCCTAGCTCATTTAGTAATTTTGTACTCAAAATGCCAATCGAGTTAATGTTAGTAAGAAATCCTAACACAAAAGTCTTTCTGGCATGTTTTAAAATATCTACACCCTCAATTTTTAATTTACTTAAATAATCATAGCTGGTTGATAACACCATTTTACTGTAGTCAATATTACTTTTTTTATAGGTTCTTTAAAGTGTTTACCAAAGGGATCCCTTGTAATAAAATAGTCAATCAGTCTATCCATTATTCCAATGAAGTTAATTGTCTCCTCACAGCCCTCGAAATCGGGATGTTTACTGTCAAGTAAAAATTGAAAAGCGTCAGCAACACTACTTAATGTTTTAGCAGCTATCTTCACATTCATTATTTTATTTTTGTAGAAAACGCGCGCGCGCGCGCGCGCGTGTGTGTGTGTGTGAAAGTTTATTTGCAAACTTTAAACGTTCTTCACTTTGTACAGATAACAGATTTTCTATGTTAAATTATTCCTTAGGCTTTCACGGCCGGTGTCATTTGAATTATGCATGCTATCCGGGCTGTTTGGCCGTGGTCCCTGGTTTAAAACAAAACCAAACGTTTCGGCAGCTCCACTGGCTGCCATCATCAGTGGTAAAATTTTTCTGCACTTTGGGTGTCTACGTGCAGGCCCACAGTACTGTGGTATAGACTAAAGCTGTCCTGCCATGCTACCTGTACATAAAAATTCAGCAAAGTCCCACGTACAGGTAAAAATGACACCATCAACCAATCACAACAGAGATGGTGTATGATTGGCTCGCACCAAGCTACGCCATTATGTGACTCACTTTTTTTCCAAGAAATACTGTGGGGAAGGCTGCTGATTCCCGCGATGCTACCTGTGCTAATTGTTTACTAATTGCAACCCCCGCACAGGTAAGTACAACATCACCGGCCAATCAGAAACAAGAAGGTGTGTGAGAGGCTCGCATCGCGCCATGCCATAATGTAAACCTTTTTCCGGCAGACATTACAGCACTTTTCCGGCATGTTCTGAAAACTACATATTTTCAGTACGGCGGTGAGTTCTTTGAAATGATTGATGGTGTGGCCATGGGGAGTCCACTCAGTCCTGTGGTGGCGAACTTTTATATGGAAAGGTTCGAACAGCGGGCAATTACATCTTTTCCGCTGAAGCCGAGGTGCTGATTCCGGTATGTTGATGACACATTTGTTATCTGGAGCCATGGTGAGGAAGAACTCGGCAGGTTCCTGGCACATCTCAATCAGGTTCACCCACGGATACAGTTTACCGTTGAGAGAGAGACCGACAATCAGCTGGCTTTTCTGGACGTGTTGGTCCTTAGAAGGACCGATGGCAGCCTCGGACATAAAGTTTATAGAAAACCGACGCACACTAACCGCTATCTCCATAAACAGTCGAACCACCATCCCAGCCAGAAGAGGGCGGTGTTGAAGACCTTGGTGGACCGGGCTAGGAGGATATGCGAGCCCCGGTACCTCGATGATGAGCTGCGCCACCTCGAACTAGCGCTGCAGGCCAATGGGTATTCCGTCGGGGAGGTGAGACGTGCGGTCCGGCCGAGAAGAACAGCCAGGCCGGAAGTGGATTCACGGGAGACCGTCGGCTTCGCGGCGTTGCCCTACATTCATGGGGTGACGGACCGCATTGGTAGGCTGCTCAGTCGGCACGGTGTGAAGCCAATATTCAAGCCGACAAGGAAGATCCACCAGTTCTTGAGGCCGACGAAGGACGTCCGAGCGGTGTGTACGGAGTTCCCTGCTCATGCGGCCAGGTGTACATTGGTACCACGAAGCGCAGCGTCCGCACACGCGTGGGTGAACATAGCCGTTACTGTAGACTGGGACAGCCGGAGAAGTCTGCCGTGGCCGAACACGAGCTCGCCAATGCCGACCATCGGATCCGTTTCGTTGAGACGAAACTCTTGTCGGCGGTGAGTGATTACTTCCCTCGTCTTCATATGGAGTCCGTCTTGATTCAGAAGCATGCTGCGATCGCTATGAATCGGCGGGGCGAAAGCATCTCATTAAGTACATTATGGCATGGCGCGATGCGAGCCTCTCACACACCTTCTTGTTTCTGATTGGCCGGTGATGTTGTACTTACCTGTGCGGGGGTTGCAATTAGTAAACAATTAGCACAGGTAGCATCGCGGGAATCAGCAGCCTTCCCCACAGTATTTCTTGGAAAAAAGTGAGTCACATAATGGCGTAGCTTGGTGCGAGCCAATCATACACCATCTCTGTTGTGATTGGTTGATGGTGTCATTTTTACCTGTACGTGGGACTTTGCTGAATTTATATGTACAGGTAGCATGACAGGACAGCTTTAGTCTATACCACAGTACTGTGGGCCTGCACGTAGACACCCAAAGTGCAGAAAAATTTTACCACTGATGATGGCAGCCAGTGGAGCTGCCGAAACTTTTGTTTTTGTTTTTAACCAGGGACCACGGCCAAACAGCCCGGATATCTTTCATAATTCAGATTTTCTATGTATTTAAACTGTATTTTTTTCCCATTACCCGATTCAATTATCTTTTTTTCAGCAAGTGTGTTTCTACATAGCTCCAACATATGGCAAGCGTCTAACATGGCACAAATGTTATGACCAATAACGTTATTACTAAAAAAAGGTTTTTCAGGAAATTCACAGCCAAGTTTTTCCATTGCTGCAATATTTGTGGGTCGTGCCATCAAATGTTACATTTTGTACACTGACGCCAAGTTTTTAACTTTATAACCGCCATTTTAATTATCTGCGAGAGTACATTAGAACCTATCGAATTAATAAGAAAATATCCCACTGCACACTTAAAATTACCTTTCAAAGAAACGATTTGAAAAACTAAAGCCTCGGTTGCAAGTGCCTCATGGTCATCTATTTTTATACTACACTCTACATCTATATAGCCTATCCTATATGCTTACCTTCTTTTGGATCATATATTAGCTGTTTTCTGATGCTCATGGCATCAAATACTAGGTTAACGTTTTGCAAATAACTTTTAATGCTAACATTATTGTTTAAATAAGAAAACACTTCTTCTATAAAGCCAGGTGAGCAGTTGAAATTACCAACCCATTTTCTTAATGTGGATGGATTTGGCAAAGACAGCTGATTATTCCTCAAAAAATTATATGCTTTAGGTGAATAAAAGTATAACGTAAGGGCAAAATCTTTCATTTGGTCCGTATATACCTGGTTGAATTTACTCTTAAACGTATTTTTTAGATTGCTTAATATTAAATATAAAGGAAAACCTGAAAAATTATTCTCTAAGTGTTCCAACAGTCTATCAGGTGCATTCAACTTTTTCTTTAGGATCGATATTATGTCACTCATATTCTTGATTTTCTTGTCTCTTCTTCTTATACGTTTTAACAAAATTTTAAATTTTCTAGGAAGTTTTTAGTTGGTGATTGTGGTGCCTGTAACCAATATATGTTACGTTACATACTAATTTTATACAGTACATAAATAGACTATATTATAATACATTTCTTAGATGTAGAAAATTAATAAATTATCTTACAATTTTTTGTTGCTGTTGAATATGAGGGACTGTATGTATATTCGAAGTTGATGATGATGCCTCAAGATTGCCATCAACTTCGACAGATGGGGTTGATTCCTGTTGAACTTCATTTTCTCCAGTATTCTAAAACAGAATGTACACTTTTAAATAGAAATTACTTCAGTATTTGGGTTGAAATTGAGTACCCGTAAAGTTTTAAAGAAATTTTTATGTTTTACATTTATAGAATCTTAAGATTTATGAAATAGTTAAAAAACCCAAAGGCTCACAAAACAAGATACTTTATCACTACACTCTTTTTCTATTAATTTTGACCGTTTCCAAATAAGTAACCAAAACGGACTGCAAAGATTAAAAATTTTCTGAATGAGCCCTTTTTAAAAAAATTAAAAGTTTAGTTATGAACTTAACTGGCTTTAATATTTTTATATAAACAGAAAGATGTACCTCTAGTTTCTTAATAAGCCTTCTACGTTTAGGTTGCTTTGTGTGCAAATGAGGTGGGAAGTCAAATAAAGTAGGGACTGCATCCATTTTTAATTTTCTGATTATACCACCGACTTCAAACGCACTGTCTTCGAAATGCTTACTACAAAGTCTGGACTGCGCCGCCGGTGTAAAGCCTTTTCTCTTCGTTGCAATTATCCACCTGATTCGAAGTTCTGGACTTTTTGGAAACCTGCATTAAATTAAAAAATGAAATTTGTTTACATAAATGCTTAATTTAAAAAAAATATCCTTTTTTGCTATTAAAACTGGAAAATAACTACAATATTAGGCATACGGTAATTTTTCTTTCCAATTTTCAACACTATAAAAGAGCCTCAATGTGAAAAGTAGACTCGACAAAAATAAATTACTATTTTAGTTTTAATAATTTCAGAAAAAACATTAATTTTTAATCAGAGTAGACTACCAGTACGAAATCAATAAATAAATCAATACTATTTAAAGTACAATGATTAAAATACCTTTGTTATGTAAGTCATAATGTTGTTGATAAAAGCTTTACTTACGTGTGAAATGACAGGCCGCAGTTTTTAACAGCATAGTTCTTACAGTTGTACGCTACACAATACGTTGGCATCTTATTAACTTCAAATTATATGTTGTACTTTATAGACATCTACAGCCTTCCAACAATCACGCGTCAACGAAAACACGGAATGCAAACAGCATGTAAGTAGACGAGACTGCACTGGAAGTACACTACAGAGTGGGGGGGGGGGGAACGTGTCACAGCCGGACCGAGTTTCTCGCCTTGCCTGCATTGGAGCGCGCAATCCAGTAGTATATATACATCTATGGGCACAGTGCGCACGGCCGGCGAAGTCTGGAACAGTCTCGCTAACGCATGTTGAGATCACGTACGCATACAACCATTATAGCCGAGCTTCGCTGGAATAGCCGAGAAGCACGTAGCATGTTCTGTGTTGCCTTAACAATATGTTAATACCATACGCGACGCTATAAGAACGTTAGTAAAATCCACACTTTATAATTTACGTTAATCTCTAGTATATTTATGAGAGCAATTCAAATTATCAGAGATTTCCCCACAGTTGTTTTCTAATTCCAATTTGCAATTAGAAATTGGCTTGTTCAGGTGACCTTGGAACAGGTGTTGTAGACCAGCGACGCAAGTTGTTTATTGCGTAGAAGTTGGTAAAATTTCAGATAGTTTGTTGCATTATTAGGTGTTTACAGGTAGGAGAACTTGTAACACTCTATACCAGTGGTTCCCAAAGTAGGGTCCGCGGAGAGTAACAAAAAAAAAAAAAAAAAAAAAAAAATGGAATATGCGGTAATTTTCTTCGATTTTTTATAGTCTAAAATCTGAATTCTAAAATAATTAACAGAAGATTCTTTAAATCATGTCGTGTAGCAGATCTGTTTGTCAGCGGAACTGACTAAAGCGCCGCGCCGACGCAGAACTGATCGTGCTGTTTTAGTCCACGTATCTCACGTATAAGCACTGTATCTAAGCAAAACGTTTTTCCGTATAGCTGCTTTTATGCCTCAGAAGCTGGATTTTGACACGTGTGGCTGGAAAGATAGAGCCGAGTTTGGCAAAGTTAAGAAATAAACTTGATTTCGAGAGTGACTTAATATTGAAAGTATCAGACATTAAACCCAATATTGCAGAGCTAATTGTTCAAAAGCAGCTTCATTGTTCACATTAAACTATGTTTCATATCTTTAATATTATAATTTTTCAAGTTAAAATAATTTTTATTTTAATACATTTTAATTAAAATATAAGAGTTTCTATCATATTTACTGTTTGGTTTTATTTTATACTCAGACGGGGTGGGTGAAATTTTTAATTTTTTTGTTGTGGTCCGCGGACTGAAAAGTTTGTTTTATAAGGTAATACGTACGTACCTATAGGTCTGGAACTAGGGAAGGTAGAATTCTTAGTCGAAATTAGACGGCGGAAATGAACTTTCTCTCGTGTAGAAGTCAATATCACCTTTAAAATATTGGATTCTGGGAGACTCTGAATATTTATACTGCTAATGGTGCTACTGTCTGTAATAGTAGCCAGTACGTAGATAGTGCACGTGTATCTAATCCATGAAGGAAGACTTCTCAACAAAACGTTTACATACCACACGAATTGAAGAAAAATGTTGGAAGCCGCTACAAAAAGTTGCTAGAGCTTAGCTAAGAAAACAGCTGAAATTTAAATGCCGGCCTCATCTAAGCTGGAAAATTAGTACAAGAAGGGAAATTAAAAAAAAAATTTTTACCCGTAAAATAAGGACGATCACCAAAGTAACCGAGCACATACTAATTTTAAATATATTATTCAATATAGTTTCTTCCGCAAGCAGTGTACTACTTTTTTGTCGTTTCAAGTAGTACACTACTTGCAGAAGAAACTATATTGAATAATATGCATAATATTAAATAATTACTACAAGAAACGTTTGAGTTACATATAGATAATAAAGTGTAATTTTAAGCAAGATAAAAAAAAACAAGAATTCAAAAATATAATTTTTACTACTGCATATACTAATCGCTAAATTAATATAAAATATCGGTATGGAGAATCGTACATTATTTCCATGTTCTAAGATTTATATTTAAAATAATTTTCGACATGAAATATTTTCATAGAAACTAATTCTTTCTTCTTCCTTATTTAGCATTAACCACAGTATTGTGGTCACTAACGTATACCGCCTCACACGTTAACGCACTCGATTTTCACTGATGGTGGAAGTCGATGGCACTGCCGAAACTTCTGATTTTGCATAAAACAATGGACCACGGCCAAACAGCTCGGGAAGGAATTTTAACAACAAACTACTTCTTTGTTGCCGATAACGTAGTACAGATATAAAAAAATCATCCCCTCTCCCTTCAACTATCATTTTAATTTATAGAAAATTACCCCCTCCCCTTCAACAAATCTTTTCATTTATAGATATTTCTACAGTGGATTATTATGGCTTTTTTTCAGGATACATTGTTTATCAAATTTAAGTAATTTACTCTTGTGAAAACATAAACCTTTGCAGGTAAACTACCCCTTCACCATAACCAATCTTCACCAAAATCAACAGGCCTTGAGTACTCGACACCTCAGGCGCATATGCAAATATTTATTTGATTCTGTTTGAATTTGTGGCAGTTATCGTCCCACATAGAAAACAATTCTACACATAAACACACAGACACACGCACAGACACTTTTCGGAAAATGGCTTGTCTTCATGTTTTGAGGATAGTACAATCAAAACCTGCCCTTATTTCGAACACGATTTTTTTGCGCGATCACCATACTTCCATTTCCTTACGGAACGTGGAAGTAAAAACATCAGAAAAGGTGTTTTAGCTTTGTTAATTACTGCATAGTTGCAACAGCCCACCTTTGCATAAATCAGGAATAGGCCTCTGTTTCAGTCGGTAATCTCAGAAGTTTATTTCTGAATTCCGCATTGTGCGCTGTCTACAGTAAGGAACGCAATATTAGCAGACTCCGTTGTTAAGCGATATTGTGAGGACACAGATACCTACACGATGAGGTTAAATTTAATTATCCCTTCAAAGGTGTGACAGAAGCGAAGCGACCGCTAACTTTAATATTAAGACACCCTTACCAGCCTGCCTACTTTGGCCTTGGTATTAGTACGGAATTAAATTATTAGGTAACACACCTATCAAAGGAGTAACCTTACGTAATCGGACGTGCATAACAGCTATTTTGGAGACAGGATGAAGAACGTTTGTCGCAGAAGATCCCCCTACGAGACACAAATAGAAATTTTGGTAAACATTGACTCACTCTCTCTCTCTCTCTCTCTCTCTCTCTCTCTCTCTCTCTCTTTCCCCTCTCTTATCACTTTTACTAACCCTTTCTATCTCTCATGTACGGCGCATAATTACAGAACTTACGAATTTCAGTTTTAATTAAATTAATTACAATAACTTAGGACAATATTTTACTTTACTAACATGTTCCGTAGGGAAATTGAAGTATGGTGATCGCGAAAAAAATTGTGTTCGAGATAAGGGCAGATTTTCATTGTACTACCCTCAAACATGAAGAAAAGTTATTTTCCGAAATGTGTGTGTGTGTGTGTGTGTGTGTGTGTGTGTGTGTGTGTGTGTGTGTGTGTGTGTGTGTGTGTGTGTGTGTGGAATTTTTTCAATGGCGAACGATAACTGCCGCAAAATCAATAGAATCAAAAAATATTTTGCATACGTCCCCAAGTTGTAGAGAAATCAAGAACTGTTTATTTTGGTGAAGATCGGTTAAGGGGAAGGGATAGTTTACCTGCAACGTTTTATGTTTTAACAAGAGTAAAGTACTTAATTTTGATGAATAAAGTATTCTGAAAAGAGGGTCAAATAATCTACTGTAGAAAGGTAGATGAAATATTTATAAACAAAAAGGGTAGTTGAAGGGGGAGGAGGTAATTTTTTTTTTACTACACTTTGAAATTCTACACTTCGTTTATATTTAATACGCGAAAAACACTTTTAGAACGAACCCTGTGGTAAACTATTTGCTTATCACGATTTGTATTTATGTAGGAGGTGTTTCCACAATTACGTGTGTGTGTGTGTGTGTGTGTGTGTGTGTGTGCGCGCGCGCGCGCGTGTGTGGTTTAGTAATCCTATTTATCTAGTAGACAGGATGTTATAAATTCATTTTACCGAAAACTTTAAAAAAATTTCAATAAAATTTAGCGATATATATACTTCCATATAAACAAAATATCGTAACCACGAAAACGTAAACAAAATAATTTTTTGTTTTCAGAAATTCATATATTACAAACGCTAGACGGCATTCGCTTTCTTTTCGCGTTGTTTAAATAAAAGATAATTTAATAAAATTTATTATTTATTTTTCAAATATTAACAGCTATGTACAATTCGTATGTTGATTATCTTCCTCAGCGTTTTTACCAAAAGCATGCTGATATATTTAGTTTCGTTCTGAGTGTACATATTAAAAACAATTTTATAATTAATTAGAACATGAAAGTAATTAATAGTTCTCTATACCGATTTTTACTTTTATTAGTTGATTTTTACGTGATAGTTTATCAAGCACAAATACTGACTCCATTAACTAACTTTTTTATTCAAAATTTTAAAAAATAATATATTTTAGTTACATTAAAACAGCATGTAGAAATTCAGATTGCTAAACTTTAGAACTGCCCCAGTTACAAGTTACTCACTGCCGTGCATGGGTTTCGTGTATTAGAGTAATTATTCACTATAGAATGTTGAATCCATCTCCGTGTCACCATATTTGTTTTGCATTTGTTTTGCTTAAGAATCACACATGGGCTATATTTTCTTAGGACAGTTAAATTGCTAAAACATATATCCTGCTTCAAACGTTACATTTTCTGTTTACTTTAAGTGTAATTGTCTAGCCGATAAGTGTCCCTACCCAGTTCAGTTAAAAGGGAGTACAGGGTCCCAACGTTCACTTCACAGCATTAAATTCAAACGTCCGGAATATTTTCAAAAAAGTGTCCCTGTTATTAATACAGCAGTTAAGCGTTTTAAATATTTGGGATGTTGGATTACAGAAGATAATGCAGAAATAAATGAAATAAAGAAAAGGATACTGGCCGCAAATAGAGTATATCCTTCGTTGACAACTATGTTCAAGACAAGGAACATCCACCGTCAGTCCAAAGTCACATTATACGAGGGCTATTTTTTTTTCAACTTCCGGTGAGCTGGCAAACCTGGTTCTGTTGTCATAGCAACAATCTGTTTGTTGGTTAATGTTTTTGAGGCTTTGTTCTAACCTATCACCACTGGTTTTATAGTTATTTTGTCTATTACTGTGGTGACGACAGTTTAATTATGGCAACTACAATTGAAATTGCCTCCAAGTGTGAGATTCGGTCTGTTATTAGATTTCTTCAAGCTGAAGGTCATTGTGCTTCAGAAATTCATCGAAGGTTGTGTAATGTGTATGGAAAAAATATGATGAGTGATGGTTCAGTTCGGGAATGGTGTCAAAAATGTAAAGAAGGACGAATTAATGTTCATGATGAAGGAGGGCAAGGAAGAAAGTCCGTGGCTACTGATGATGTTGTTGAAAGGGTAGACAGGATGGTTAGAGAGCGCCGGCGTTTCACAATTACTGAACTTTCTGCTGATTTTCGTGAAATTTCTAATTCTGCTCTTTGTGATATTCTTACTCAGAACCTTGGGTATAGGAATCTCTATGTTCGGTGGGTTCCCAAACAACTCACAGATGTTCACAAGACTCGAAGAATGGGTGCATCAATATCACCCAACTTATAGCCCAGACTTGGCACCAAGTGACTACCATTTGTTCACTGACTTGAAAAAGTGGTTAGGTGGGTAGCGGTTTGACTCCAACGATGAGTTAAAGTCCAGTGTGGCAGATTGGGTGACTACTAAGGAGTGAACATTCTACAACATGGGCATAGAATAGTTGGTGCTTTGCTATGATAAGTGCCTCAACAATGGTGGTGACTATGTAGAATAGTAGTTTACATACATATGAAACTTTTGTGTATAATAAAATTATTGATGTCATTCATTTGTCTGTATATTGGTCTATCGGAAATTGAAAAACATATAAACTTATAATATAAAACTTATATATAAATAGCCCTCACATAAACTCATGTTTAGAGAGGTGATAACATGTGGCAGCGAGACTTCGGAACAAATGAGCCGCTAACATAGTCAATACATTTGAAAGGAGAACCATTCTGAGGATTAACCAATCCAAGTCAATGGAATATGGAGAATGTGTCACAATGAGGAACAATACAGACTATATAAAGACAATTATCTGGCCACCACCATCCGACTGTATAGATTGCAATGGGCAGGACACATCATTAGGATTGAAGACCAACCGAATACCTAGGAACGTACAGTTTAGTGAAATCGACGGAAGCATCGCTGGATTGACGCAGTGGCGAGGGATGCTGATAATTTACTTAAAATAAAACAATGGACATCGATCGCCAAGGACAGGGAAAACTGGTGGCGGATGATTATGGAGGCTAATGTTCGACTCCGAACTGTGACGCTATAAAAGAAGAAGTGCCTGTTATTGTGTTGTGGTACCATATTTAAATAATCAGACTTTACGAATCCTATCGCTCTTCCTAGTGACGTAGTCTTGATTTTACTGTGACGTCTGTTCTAGGCACCGGCTGAAGTGTCATGTCAATGATGCAAAACAACCTCATTCAGCATGATGACATTGCGGTAAAATATAAAATGTCTGGCTGTCGTAATATGGCACCCCTGTTCAACACTTCGATATGTTTTTCTTGGAGCACAAATATTACAGGATAATTATAATCGCCTAAACTGAATTTAGTCTTTAGCTAACACAGATGTAATTAATTTTGTCTAGCTAGATGAAAATATTAATCTGAATACATTTTTTCAAATCATCCAAATATCCAGAAAAACGTGCAAAGCAAAATTAAATTCACGATATTAATTGATGACTCGTTGGGCACTTGGTGAAACACATTAATACAAAGGTTTTGTAAAATATATAAAAACACTTGGTAAGTTTAACAATTTTTTTTTTTTGTGAAACTTACCAAGTGTTTTTATATATTTTATAAAAAATTAAATTCTATTTTCTTAAAATAAATTCCTTCTTCTAGATTACTGGCGACATGAAAGAACTTAATTCTCCGTATCAAAGAAGACTTTAAATACTACGCTTCGCATATTTTTGATACACGAACAACACTTTTGAACGAACCCTGTGGAAAACTATTTGCTTAACACGATTTGTATTTATGTACGATGTGTTTCCTTAAATGTGTGTGTGTGTGTGTGTGTGTGTGTGTGTGTGTGTGTGTGTGTGTGTGTGTGTGTGTGTGTGTGTGTGTGTGTGTGTGTGTGTGTGTGTGTGTGTGTGTGTGTGTGTGTGTGTGTGTGTGTGTGTGGTTTTGTAATCCTATTTACCCAGTAGGCAGATTTTGACATTTCAATTTATTGTTGTATTCAACCACTATATTTTTATTCACTAAAACCCTATAGATATGTAAGAACACACTGTAGTCCTGTAGTCTATCTCATCCGTCTCAAATTAGCACTTGTGTTAATTCTGTAAAATGTGAACCTGTATTTTTGTATGAGGTTTTGAATATTTATAAATTAGTAAAGAAAGTGGTTAGTAACAAATGGATTAAAGATTGTTCTGTAATTCTAAATTCTATGTCATTTTGAAAGCAAGGAATATGGGATGTAGATAATTTAAAATATTCTGGGTTTGTTGACTGTGCTAAATTGGCGGGTAGTGATGGTGAGTTAGCTTCACCAGGATTAGTTTTTAATCTCGTTCCATTAACAAAAAAAAATTTAATGTCCAATTGCTTATTTTATTGTTAATAAAATGTCTTCCGCTACTCAAGCTCAGCTCTTAGAAATAGCATTTACAAAACTATTTGACATTGGTATATGTGTATAGAGTTTGACATGCGATGGAGCACAGACAAATATTGCATCTCTTAAACAATTAGGCTGTCACTTAGATTTAGAGCTAATAGCTATATTTTGAATTAGCTGCATCCCACATTCCTTGTTTTCAGAATGACACACAATCTAGAATTAAAGAACAATCTTTAACCTATTTGTTACTAACTCCTTAATACGCCGATAGAACTGCAATAAAAAATGAGAATCGATTTGTCGGAGACGTCTTAGAGTTCACTGTGCAGCAATCGATAATTTCACTTTAAGCTTTTGTAAATATAAAACCATAATTAGGAAAGATATTAGTCACCAATGTACCGGTACGTTCAATTGAATATTCAATCAATAACAGACAGCTGTCCTTACCCAGGGTGTTTTGTTCTACTTCTACTATGATAAAGAAGAATAGAGCAGTTGTGTGAAATGTGTTTCAATAGTAGGCAGAGCAAAACTATAACGCCCTAATAGAACATCGAGACTGATATGAGAAATAAAAATCTGATAACCAGAAGGAACAACAAGACGTTTAAGGAGTACAAAAATATATGGAGGAGGACAGGTTAAAAGAATTAGTGAGATTTGAGTCTTCAAAAAATTTTCAGTAAAATAGAAAGAAGACTTAAAGAGGTCACAGAATGCATGGAAAGTATTAATCGTAATATGTTGATTCTTAGAGAGCAGTAGAGACAAAGTGGACGTAAAATGCTGAAACCCAGTAACCTCCTCCTAAAAGTTACCCTGCCTGTCAGGCATGTATTCCTCTAAATGTTCGTCTGATTGCATGCCTTCCAGACGTATGATCCTCTAACCGTACGTAGTTTGCTTGCTTATTAGGCATATGTTCCTTACAAGGGGGGGGGGTCAGGCAGATGTTCCACTGGGAGGTGTATAGTACAACTACTCATCAAAACATATACCAAGTATGCAAAAAAATACACATCAATGTGAAATTATTACAATGAAGTAAATTGGAAAAGAAGAAATGGTATGTTTTATTTTCTAAAGTAGTTATTTTGGCATTTTTATGAAAATATGAGTACCTGCCTAGGAGGCAGGGTGTTCCTCATAATGTATGTTTTGTATATACCTGTGGGACAGGGTGTTCCTTTAAGTGCAAAATGAAAACATGTTCCTACCGAAGGGTTAAACGTATTTTAGATGTGTAGTACTACATTGGTGCTTGCAGTGGAATGGGATACGTCACCACATTCCTTGCTCGGTAGCAAAGCTTTTGCTGCGACAGTAATATCTGTTATAGCAAGATTGAATGTTAAGGGCATGGAAATGCGCGAAACGCTTACGGTCAGAGGGGAAAGGCGATGTGGAGGGAGTCGCTGTGAGATGTGAGAAGAGAATTGTAGTTATCCCAGGTTCGGGGAGGATTTTAGTAATGTAAGACGGAAAAAAGGGTTTAGAATAACAAAGAAAAAGCAAGGGAAAAGGAATGCAGTCAAAGAAAATAGAGGAATGAATAGACAGCACATGCGTAGAACAAGTAAAACATTTCAACTATCTTGGACGTGACATTATGACATTACTTATGATCAAGATAGAGATATATAGAAAAGAAAGTGACGAATTCTACAAGAATGTGTGGAACAGTTTGGAGAACGTTGGAAAATAAATGTAGAAAAGAAACTTTTAATAAAACTTTAAAATAAAATTTTACAAAACAATGGCAATACGTACACTACTGTACGATCCTGAAACTTGGCTCATAAAGAAAAATGACTAACAGAAGATACAAAGAGCAGAAACAAAATTTCTGAGATCAGTTAAAACGTGTAATAGACGAGATCATATAAGAAATAAGGAGATAAGAAGTGATTTAGATATTTTTGCAGTTAATGAAAGGATTTAAGAATACAGAATAAAGTGGATTCAACACATAAATAGAATGGAAGAAAGTAGAATAGCGAAGACAGCGAAAGATTACAACGCTAAAGGCAGAAGAAAAGTTGGTAGGCCTAAGAAAAGGTGGACTGTGGAATAGGAACAGGCCGCTAACGCCTAAAACCGTTGAGGAGATGATGAAAATAGAGGAAGTGAGAGTGGTGTAAAGAGCTGGAGAAAATAGGGATAATAGTCAGAGGAGGGACAGAAAAAAGGATAGAGAGAAAAAGAGAGAGATAGAGAAAAGACAGATTACAAAGCTATAAAAGTTAATGAAACTTAGGATATTGCAGAGGGATTGAAAATAAAAATTTGTAACGCATCATGATTTTACACAGAATTGTTAGCTGTATTTCTCAATAAAATAAAAAGAAAAAATTTATTTTATAATTTATAACAATGAAAATTCTTATTAACACGCTTAATAAGACATCGAAAATACACAAAATACTAATACATACACCACAGTCACACACGATAATACCATTTTAAAATACCAGAGACCAATAAGAAACCAAAATAACATCCAGCCATCAAACAAATACTTCACCAGACGCAAGATCACGAAGGCTGACGATGAGAACACAGGAGTTCTCGAAACATGTTCCAGATAAGGGAAAAATAACATCTTGAGGTAAAATAAATATAAATTTTAAATATTATATATATATATATATGCGTGTTTTATATTACTATTATTAATAACAAAACTTTTTACAGGAATATATTTTTATTATTTTATTAGTTACAATGTTTTAATAGTATTCAACTATCATCATCCGATATAAAATTAATAAATATAAAAATTTTCTAAATCAATTGTTTAAAACAGCTGTTTTATATGTAGACTGAATTTCATGTTTTATATGTGTGTATTAAATACGTTATTTAATTAATTGTATACACAGTAAACGTTCCCACTTTTTGTTAGGTAAAATTTTAGGTAAACCAATTATTTAATTTGAATAAGAAGACTAAAAAGCACCGGCCACGGTTTGATTGAACTGAAAAATGCATTTATTTAACACCGTTGATATTATTCCCTGCAGGCCTATTAGGGCGTGGTCTACTACTGGCTTAGCTTACAGATCTGTCGAATCCACCATTGGAAGGCACCTTCAGTGTACCATAACGGCAAGATGAACGCTACAACACGGTGGGAATTGGCGCCAGAGAATAATATCAACGGTGCTGAAGCCGCCGGCCGTGAGAGACTTAGGTATGCATTTAAACTTACTATTGTAAAAATATGTACGGTGTGCCATCACGGGCTGCTTCTTCCTTCAGTTGTAACGTTAGGTCGTTAATTCAAAGTTGTAGATGCAACAACTTGTAAATACTGTGTAATTAAAAATCGGTATGGAGAACCATACATGACTTCCATGTTGTAAGATTTATGTTTAAAATGATTTACTTGAATTCGGTTCGGTAATTTCTAAAAAAAAATATCGCCCACCCTCAAACTAATTTCACTATTTATAGATATTTTTGTTATTATGGGGTAGTCGTTTAATATAATGTTATTTTCAGTCACTTTATCCATAAAAATTAGGTAGGCTTGCTTACTTTATTCTGATAAAGAAACCGCACTACGCAGATAATCATCCCTCATCCGAAGCGCTCCGAAGTCACTCATGGACGCTGAGCATCTTGCAGAGGGTTCATTCCCTAAAGACGAAAAGTCTGTCTATGAACCGTTCCTCTGTAAACACGTGCAGTTACATTGCCCAGCGATTCACAGGAAGCAAATCGCTATCCACGCTGGACACTTTTTCGGCTTGCACGCGTTGTGTTGGTGTGGGTTTCGGCACTTTCAATTTAAAAAGCGTGCAAATGTAAGAAAATAAACATGAGTGAGGCCATAAATAACGCGAATTGTGTGTGTGTGTGTGTTTTGCCTGCCTTTTTATTGCGGTAATCATAATAATAAAATGGAAACGTAAACATTACATAATTGAGATATGCTTGCCTGCCACGAACGATATATTTTCTCTAGTACATGATTTAAATTAAAATGAAAACATATAGAATTTTGTTAAAGTAAAATGAAATGTTTCCATAGAAACTACTTCTTTGTTGTCAATAACGTATTACACATATAAAACTTATAAAATTTACTTCATCATCAACTACCATTTTAATTTATTAACAAAAGTACCCCCTCCCCCTTCAACTACCCTTTTTTGTTTTATAGATACTTCATCTACATTTCTACAGTGGATTATTATGACCTTCTTTTCAGGATATTTTATTTATCAAAATTAAGCACTTTACTCTTGTTAAAACGGAAAATGTTGCAGGTAAACTACCTCTTTTCCTTAACCGATCTTCACCAAAATCAATAGGCCTTGAGTCCTTTACAATTCAGGGCTCTATGCAAACAATTATTTGATTCTGTTTGAATTTACGGCTGTCATCGTTTGCCATTGAAAAAATTCTACACACAGACAGACAGACAGACTCACACACAGACACTTTTCGAAAAATGACTTTTTTCCATGTTTTGAGGGTAGTACAATCAAAATCTGTCCTTATCTCGAACACGATTTTTCTCGCCATGACCATACTTCCATTTCCTTATGGAACATGAAAGTAAAATTCATGTTATACAACCAAAAACAGGCTTGCTCTTCAGTCTTTAGTACCCACAGCGACATTTAGTGCGTCTCAGTAACAAGATATAGTACGGTGCATTGTGAGTGATACGGTACGGTCGATTCATAACTAAAGCATTACTCGAGAAGTGCCCCAGTCCCCGGGCGGGACGCGTTGTGATGGTGTGAATATTTAATTGCTCCACTTACCCGACTCCTGTGAACAACAGTCTTCTCGCGCTCCTGTGCTCATAATACAACAATATATACATCTTATAAAGATATTTTTTTTTAAACATTACAAGTATTAAGCAAAGGTAAAACTGCATTCTTTTAATTTTAAGAAGTCTTAAAATTTGCGTTAATTATAGGCCTACTATAAGTAAATATTATAACGAATCATCAGTTGCTACCTAGGTTAACACAATGTCATGATTTAACATTTAACAATGATGCTAAAGTTCCAGACAGTCTGTAGAAAAATAAACTGTATTTTTCTAAACAAGGTACGTTGAGATACAAAATTAAAGTTTTAAAGAGTAATGGTAGTCACGTAACTGCCTATGATTATGAATATTTCAACCATAACCCAAGACAGTAAAATACAGGCCTCGGAAATGGCGTTCTTAAGAGGAGCTAAAAGGTGTTCTAAATTTGACCGTACATGAAATGAGGCCATACGAAAAGAGTTACAAGCTTTTAACTTTAATAAAAATTAAAAAAAGTACAAACAACGGCAGAAAGAACACTTACAAAGAATATAAGATTCCAGACTGGCCAAACGAGTCTGGAAACAAACCTATTAGACAAATTTGTGTGGGTAGACACAGGAAATGATGGATGGAGGATTTTTGAAGGCGGAACACAAGCAGCACCTTGCCTACGTCGTGTTGTGAAGATGATGATGATGATGATGATGATGATGATGATGATGATGATGATGGGGTAATTAATTATTCTGGGGGCTTTTCAGTTAAACACGCGCGACTTGTGTACTGACACTGATCAGTTGTTAGACAAATTTAACTTAATTTAAGTGTAAAATCGAATAGACAGGTCTGTTTTGTCTTCTCCTATATCGACACATAAATTAAAATTTAATATACTTTCTTCAGTATTATTGAAAATTCTGTAGCCAACATTATTTTTATGATAATTACTTTTTCGAATTATTAACATTGAAAATGTGTATAAGGACGTGTCGCACATTTGCGCGTGATAGCTGGTGCGTGATCGAAAATGGTAACCGGTGAGATTCCATTGAAAGTACTTCTTTTTTGTCAATAACGTAGTACACATATAAAACTTAGCTTATGAATTTAACTTATAATCTGTACATTGGTCAATTTTATCATTTACCTTGATTGGTGAATGAAGAATGAATTCATTGATTGGTGAATGAACATAAATATATATATATATATTTTTTAGATTTATTGAAGCATTTTCAATGCCCTTCTCTGTGCATTGCATTTGTCCAATGCCTGTAAATTTTAAATATGGTCCCTGACTATTACTTCACTAATAATTATTGTTAAAACTTTTAGGTGTTTTTGTGACTACTTGGTTTACTATAAGCTGTACCTGTTTTAATTCTAAGCTCGTGCTCTATAAATGCTAGTTAATGTGACTTCGAGATTAGAATTTGGAATGCTACTGTTAGAAAACGGGTAGATACAAAATACTGTTTAAATGGCTAAAACGTTTGTCTAGAATGAATTCATTAATAGTGTATGTACACGCTTATTTCCAAAAATTAAGTAAGCTAATAGAGTATTATGCAAATCATTTTATTTAATTTTGTATTTCATACTGTTATTTTATTACAACGTCTTAACCACATTACGCGTCATTCGCTCATCCTATTAGTCAACGCCCTATACTATTAATAGTTTTCTGTATTTCACTGTTTGTTTGCTGACTTTTAGGTACTTGTAATATAATGCAAACACGTGTCAATTTCAGGATGCTGATAATTTACTTTACACTAGAATGTGTACGTGTAACATTGCAAGCGTGTTTTAGACAATATAGATCATATCTACCTTATTCCATAGGTTTTCAATTATTCATTAAACATGCGGTTTTTACTGTCATTATGTACCCGTATATTGATGTACCGAAACACGAGCTAACAGCATTAACGTAAAGTTGTTTCCTGGCGGTGACAGTTGCGTGACGATTCTGAAGGCCCACGCCCTTGCACGAGAACACTCGGACATTTCAAAACATAGATAAGTTGTTCAAATTATATTTACGTTTGTGTGATTCAAGTTATACGGGCTGTTTGGCCGTGGCCCATGGTTATTGCCAAACCAAACGTTTCAACAGCTCCAATGGCTGCCATCATCAGTGGAATTTAAAAAAATCCTGAACGTAGGGTGTCCACGTCAGCCTTTTTTTTTTTTTTTTTTTTTTTTTTTTTCTGATGGCTGCCATTGGAGCTGTTGAAACGTTTGGTTATTTGGTGACACCGGCCGTGAAAGCCTTACGAATATGTGATATTTACCTTTGTTTAAAAAATGTTAAACCTTAGTTTTCGTTAAGAGATGCTGAATTTACTGAAAATGTCTTCTAGAACTTTTATGTGATGTGGACATTGCAGCTGACTTTATCGATCAAAATATATTTCCGTGCGTTCCAAATCACTGTTAGTTAAGCGAATACGCCTAACCATAAGGTGCAATGCTATGCGGAGTTCCTTAAAACATTTTAAGAAACAAAATTAGGCAAAGGTCAGAGACACATACATAAAACACTTGCTTAATGTAAAACCACACGAGAAATACGTCTGAAATTTTTGGTACGCACCACATGAACGTCACACACGACGCTTTCGAGAACCCTACTGAGTAATTCCACCTGGTGACCGAGAGGCGTTGTAAAATAATGCAATGTTAGGACACAGAACGGATGAAATTTATAAATTAAAATTTTCAATTTATCCATACACGTGGCGAATACTGATCAACAGACTGATCATAAAACTTAAGTTTATATTTTTTTTACATCCATATTTTCTCACATTATTCTCGTATATATTTTTTATTGTCACTCCTATGTTAAAAGCTGTCACAAGCTTAGTTCAGCTACAGACAGCCTTATCGTTTAAGACCTAGAATCCAATAACATTTAGTTTTCATGGTATATGATGGTTGCGTTGCGGTACATGACACTCGGGTTTGTCCATAATTACTGGCAATAAACGATACTGCATCTTGTAAAGCATACATGTGTAATTTTGCACAAACATGTAACTTAATTAAATAATTATCTTGTTGATTCATCCTCTTCGTTCACTTTTTTAAATATTATTATATATATAAACTTTCACATATGAACTTACTTTGGTTATCACTTCCCCATACGTTTCAAGGTGATGTGCCTCTTCCTCAGTGGGAGTAAATACTCTGATTAATATAATATAACATTATATTAACGTACTAGATATAGGCTGTATTTAATTTTTTTTTTTAATACTTAAAACTTTATTATTTTCTGCTAACTTTTTGTAATTCCTTTACGTGAAACCTCATCAGAGTAAAAGTATTTGTAAATGTGAATATTAATTCAATGTTTATTATTAAATATATTTTTTCAGATAGTTTCAGAAAACATATATCTTTTCATTGATGGAATTCCAAACGACAATTTTGTTTTGTAGTGTGCTAGTGAGAAGAATGAATGTCGTCTGTTGGCAGTATTGCAGATCTGATTATGATTTTAAGATATTACACAAAACATCCAGTAGTTAACTGAACTGTAACAACATTAAATTTTTAAGAGGTTTTTAAAATTTTTGTTTATTTTTTTCAATTAAGTTGATCCTAGATATTCAGCAATGATATTTATGCCATCGGTTATCATAGACAGAGAAATTATAGTCTGTATAGCTTCTATGAGAAAACTTAAACTAAACATCAATGTATTATAACAACACAAACTGAGTTCATGGGTGTAATCGTAATAAGAAGATGATGCGTTGTATAAGTTTTTTTAAAAAATGTTTTCATTATTTATTTTTTATTAAACAAAATTCTTTCATTTCGAACAACAAAATAATACTCATTATTATTCGTTTGTATGAACCATTCGCACATGACTTTAGGCTAACAAATAATATATAACATGGTATGCATAAACCTTATCATCTAATCTTAATTAATTAAATAATTTGCTCTCGGCTTACTCATTGTGTGGTTATCTTTGCAATCTCATATTATTTTCTGTAATTCTGAATTTACTGTTATTTTAATTTATTTACTCTTATTTGACTTTCATTCTTTACTACTGCATATGCATTTTACTTTATCGAACAAAGACTTTATCAATTACTCTCATTTATTTTAATTTAAAAACATATCAAACAAACACTTTATCAATATGATTAACTAAAACTTCCGGGCTGAAAGGCCGTGGTCGAGTGCTTGATCTACTGTAGCTAAACGTTTCGGCCACACCACCGGTGGCATCTTCAGTAGCAAAAAATGTGTTCGAATAGATGACACGCCGAACACGTCTCCCAATGAACTGGGAACAAGCAACACATCTATTCCAACACATTTTTTGCTACTGAAGATGGCCACCGGTGGTGTGGCCGAAACGTTTAGCTACAGTAGATCGAGCACTCGACCACGGCCTTTCAGCCCGGAAGTTTTAGTTAATCATAATGACACCGGCCGTGAAAGCCTACGTACTTTATCAATACTTTAATTTATTTTAATTTAAACTCAAATATATCTCTCTTAGCATTTATGTTTGATTCAACTACAAATTCCTATACATGCGTTATTATTCTACATTACAATCTGCTTTTGCATTTATGTACATTTCTTTATGATTGATTAACTGTTCGAAAGTTTTTCATTCTATGTTAATTAGAGTCTTTCAATTGTCTGTAATTAACAAAAATTGTTTTTTATCACCTCATTTGATGCAATACTATCAGTATGTCCTCCTCGGTCTGTGTCCTTCTCGTTCTTTTGGTCCTCTGGTCCTCTGGTCCTCTTCCAGGATTCCACTGCATGTGCTGTTTACTAGTTGTCTCGTATCATCTCATGGATCGTACGTGAGTCCATCTAACCTCTTCGTAGGTGCTCTGCTGTTCTGGTTGGACTTCCAGTTCGTCCCGTGACTCTCACTGTAGATTTAAAATAGCGTCGTCGACTGTCATAGCCTCCTACGGTAACGGTTGAAAATAGAAGAAGGAACTTTATTAGCGCGACCTGGTATTTATAACCAGGTCGTGCAAAAGCTCAGGTCTGAACAATTTTCATCTTGTCAGAGTTTGTCGAAGCGTCTTTACCCCCACTCTGGTTCAATTCACTAATTTCGCCTATCTTCGCGAATTACGAAGTCTGTTTCACACTACTCGATGCTCAATCGATCGCTAATTTTTATATGTTTACTATACGTAAATTATACTTCTTTATTGTAATTACAAAAAGAGCTATTCACTTTTTACGTATAGTAATTGCACTTTCTGCCACTTTGTCACGGTCTTTTAACCCTTTGTTCACCTTTATTTTCTACACCTTCTGGTGTCTTTTGTTTTACAATATCGTACATATTTTTCTTATAATTAAAATAAAACATAAAATCTATCAATATTTGAAAAGGAATAGTTACTGTTCAGGAACGGACAGGCTTCACACACACAAACAAAATACACGTGTACACAACGCTAGCGACAGGTTGGCCAGATATGCGTGTACATGCATGAATTGTGCGTTCCCTATTTCTTTTAAACAATCCAGCTTGCAATCTGAATCATGTCTATTCCATAGCTTTATTTATTTGTATTAATTATTTATTTATTTTTGCAATGCACAGTACCGTATCTTGTTGTACTGTCGCAATATATTACTTGATAAGAACTGAGCTAATACTTGCTCAAGTAATAAATGTTCAACTTGTCGTATACGAAAGAGCAATCTCGATGTTATATTATCGCTAACCTATACGGTTTACCAACTATCACACAAAGCAGTAAGAATTGCCTTCCAAACATCCAGTAAAATAAATGTTGTTCAGTAACGTACAATGTTCCATTAAGGAACATCCTATAACGAAAATCCACTGTAAGTTTGTACATTGGACCTTAATAAAACTATTACATTAAGGATTAATACACAACACCTGAGACACAAGGTATAGAAAATAATAAGGACATTCCGACATTTTAAAAACATTTTTACTTTAAATTAAATATTTTTATACTTATTTATTATAGGTACAACTTACACTCATACCTTTCTTCCTCTTACTTTTCCTAAATCTGTCTGTCTGTCTGTCTGTCTGTCTGTCTGTCTGTCTGTCTGTATGCCTGCCTGCCTGTCTGTCTCTGTCTCTGTCTCTGTCTCTGTCTCTGTCTCTGTCTCTGTCTCTGTCTGTCTGTCTGTCTGTCTGTCTCTCTCTCTCTCTCTCTCTCTCTCTCTCTCTCTCTCTCTCTCTCTCTCTCTCTCTCTCTCTCTCTCTCTCTCTCTCTCTCTCTCTCTCTCTCTCTCTCTCTCTGTCTGCTTACTACACGTTACCACTTTCAGAATAAACAGAATGTGCAGGGTGTATTATGTAATGTCTCTGTACAGCAATTTTGCAATTGAATTGTGTACTTATGTAGTTGTATTATGTACGCGTAGTTCCCTACACAAAAAATCAGAAGGAACGAAAGGTATTTATTGCAGGCATAGTTTACAGTTGATGCCATTATTCCCTCTTGTTACTCTCTCTTACACTTTCTTACTGTCTCCCTGTTTCACTGTCTCTCCGTCTCTCTGTCAGTCTGTCTCACCATTCTAGCAGATTTGTACACACACCCAGAATACAATTTACGTGCGCAATTTACGTATACAATGTGAAACACAGTTTCTGTAAATTATATTTTATAATCTCAGTGCACAACAACTTTACAATCTCACTATTGTGTTATGTAGTTGATGACACAAAAACTCAGAAGCGACGAAGGTTACTAAATACACCCCACACACCCATAACAGAACACGATAATAGTTTGCCATAACAATTCCGTTCACAGTTCAGTGCCAAGAAAGAGAATATTTCTAACGGATTCGGTTTTTAGTCGGCTGTTTACATCTTACACAGAATTTACAAATGCACAAGTTCCGAAGAAACAATGCAGACTGCAGTAAACGGCCGCATTAACTTTTATTGGGGTAGGCGTTTCCTGACGCTGACTGCTCCTTCCTACGTTAATATTACATAGTTGTAATATGTTCAAGTACCAAACTGTATTCTTTCCTTACAAACTTTCAGTTGTTTGTCAGGAACTTGTCACTGAACTGTCACAGTAAGTGATATTTTACACGTCTCTCTAACCAAACTAGCGACATTTCAAATTCACATGCTCACACACATATGATTGTAAAGACTACTTAACAGACTATGGCTACCATTAATGTAAATGCATTTTAATTGGAACGACTGCAAATAAAAATAATGAAAATATTAAATTTTAAGCAGAATTATCACTGTTGCACACCACTATATAAAAAATATTCCGATTAGCGCTTTCAAGCTTCACAGCTCATCGTCAGATCGGAAATGAACAAACAGACATGAAAACAAACCCTTCACCCCCACCCTACCCTTACCCTGTTCACACACACAAGCTATAATTCAAAAGTTCCTTCCCCACCCTCTGGACAGTTAAATACTTTTCTAGGAAATCCCTTGTGTTTCAGTGTTGTGTGTGTGTGTGTGTGTGTGTGTGTGTGTGTGTGTGTGTGTGTGTGTGTGTGTGTGTGTGTGTGTGTGTGTGTGTGTGTGTGCATTCCTTTTAAACCTAACCGTCTTTCTCATTCACACTTGTGGGCCAGTCACACACCCTTATTTTAAAAACATCCAATTAGTCCTATGCAATTTAATTCTTAATCTTATCTATCTGTCCTCTGTCATTTACTTCTTAATTATGTTATAAAATATTTCTTCATTATCAAATTTAATTTTAGTATTAATTAAATTGTTTAACCCTTTTTCTGTTTCTTTCAATATTTCTAACTCCTCCCTAAGCTTCCTTTCAACTGTGTTATTTACTACTTTTACAATTTCGTAGTCTTCCAAAGTATTAACAAACTTATGGTTGTCTTCAATGAAATGTCTTGCATATAGCGAATTCGTTGTTCTATTACCTTCTCCACGTTTGTGGTCAGACATCCTGCATACAAGTTTTCTACCTGTCTCACCTAGGTACACTTTGTTGCAGTCTTTACATTTTAAATTATAAATTCCGCTGTTCTGTAGTACTGGGATTTTTTCTATATTTTTATTCCTTACCTTATCAAATACCGTTTCACATTTTTTAATAGCTATGTCTACTCCGTATTATTTATTAAAACATTTTATAATTTTTCTAGTATGTGAACCTGTGTATATCAATGAACCTGCATAATCCTTTTGTTCTGGTTCTATTTTAGCTTTTTGTATGTTAACACTTTTCATAACTTTATCCACTATGTTGGTGTTATAGTTATTATTCCTTACAATTCCCTTTAACGTTTTTAACTCCCTATCTTTTAATTCGATCTCTTTTAAACACTTCTGAGCTCTAAAAGAAGCTTCTGGGGAAGGGACATTTGAATTATAGCTTGTTGTGTGTGAGCAGGGTGGGGGTGAAGGGTTTGTTTTCATGTCTGTTTGTTCATTTCCGATCTGACGATGAGCTGTAAAGTTTGAAAGCGCTAATCGGAATAGTTTTTATATAGTGGTGTGCAACACTGATAATTCTGCTTGTGATTTTAACCACTAACACAACTTTCTTCATTAAACTTATATTAAACTATGAGTCAATATTGTTTTGTAAAAGGTGGTGTAACTTGTTTGATTTTAACTACTCTGAAAATGTTAAAAATTGAATTTAAATCTACATACTCGGGCATAGGCGTCTCGAGTGACCCAGAACAATGCACAGCGTGGCGTAGTTCTGCCGCGTAAAATGACGTAAACGTCTGGAAGATTTGCGCGCGGCGGAGTGTCAAGAATCACGTGTGCGATTCACCGATGCGATAATATATACACTTGTTTTCCTCATCGACTTTTCTTCTCCTACAAAACTCCCAACTGGGATGTTTACTAGTATTGTCACACATTGTATAGAAAAGAAAAAAATCGAAAGTCCCTAACAGATATCGTTAAGACACAGAAGAATAAATTTAATGTTAAGCAGCATTACAATGAGTGGAATGAAGGCACGATAGACAACTCAAAGTAAACATTAGATCAGTTAACTGATGGAGTGAAGGATGCGAAGAGGGCGCCACATATTGTGAGCGAGTTGTTTGGCAAAAACATAGAGAATGGATAGAGAGGGGTGGTCAGGGTTAACAACACAAACTTTGCCTATCCCCACGCGCAATGTTATTTGAATTTAACGTGGGTCTAAAATAAATATACAGACCCACGTTGAACTAAACTTAGGTGAACTGAATCGCATTCTGATTACTTTAAATTCAGTTCAAAGTTAAGAAATTAACCGACGTTAAAAATAGAGCCTTGTTTGCAGTATTAATTATAATCGAATTTTTTTTCTTTGCTTGTACGCTCTTCCATACGCTACGCCCTCCTTGCTGTGGCGGCCTTATTTACGCCAACGTCTGTTGATAATAGGAGTATCTAAAGCTAACAAAATTTTCTTGTATTTACACTGCACAAAATATTTCATGAAAATTAAGTTTCAGACTAGGTTTAAAATTATGGTTCCTATATCTTCTGAACAGCTGTCGAATATTTCTTCAGACTAAATGCTGGCGATATTCTAGTACTCAATTAAAATGAATACTTACAATGAATTCTGTACGTGTTCCAGCTACTGTTATACACACCACGTTATACAGAGTCAAGCCAGAAAGGAGTGAAGATAACTCAGCGTAGAATGGGCTGTACGTTTGCCGATAATAAAAATAAAACATGTGTCAAACAAAACATTGTTGTTCCTCGTAAGGAAAACCACGGAATTTTCCTGTGAGATTTGAGCACAACATTGTGGTCGACGCTGCAGTTCCTGTGTCACTTTTACTGTCGACTCAGAATTGTTTTGTACTTTCCATTTTAAAATTGTTATACATTTTTCCTTCATAACAAAATTAATATTTCGCAGCAGGGACATTATACTCAACATACACAAACGTACACATAAAATAAGGTTTAAATTAATTTTTGCTTAAATAAAATTAAATTAGTTTTAGTGATGCGGAAAATTTATATTTTTAGGACACTCTCAATGATCGTCGTATGGTACAGTGGAAACATATGAAGACACCAATGAAATCACTAATAATAACCTGCATTAATTATTCAAAAGTAACAGTTTGCAATCAACAATTTATCAACAAGATTATACTCGTACAACAATTCAAGTGTATACACGCAACAATAATGTCAAGTAATAGAATTCCACACTGATTATGACACAGTAAACACTTTCCACACGAACTATACAAACTATATAAAGACAATGATCTGGTATCATCCACCTCCGTCCGACAGCATAGATTGCAATGGGTAGGACACATCATTAGGATGGAAAGCAAGGTAATACCTAGGAAGATACTGTTAGTCAAATCGAGAGTAGAAGGCCTGTCGGAAGACCCAAGCATCGCTGGATTGACGCATTGGCAAGGGCTGCTGATACTTTGCTTAAAATAAAACAACGGACATCGATCGCCAAGGACAGGAAAAAATGAAGGTGGATGATTATGGAGGCTAAGGTTTGACTCCGCACTGTGACGCCATACAAAAAGAAGAAGAAACACTTTCCACCACTCGATCCACACTATGGAAAATCGCTCAACTCAACTGACTTCTAATAGGCAGCTGTTGCCTATTTATAGCCTGCAGGGTTCCAGAGTAATGTTTCATAATATGCTTCCTCAACAAGCAGTCGAAAGCTCTACAGGATACTTGAGTGGGAGAAACAAACACCTTCTCGTCTAGCGGAGAAACGTGTAGAACGACACTCTCCATTGTTCCGTCCTTGCAATATACAAACACATTTGTAAGGTGTGTATTTAAATTAGGAGCCTTCAGTAAAGATTGCAAAATAATGTCATGTCAGATGTTAAATGCACAGAAAAGATTAAACACAGAACAAAGTACTGTACAATAAAATTAAAGCGTCGCATACATTATGCAATATAGACAACAGGATACGGAAGAACGTAATGAGGAATTATGTGCGAAGTGTCATTGTATGGATCCAATTGATTGTATAAAAACGCATAAAGGAACAACAAACACATAAAGAAATTTGAAATGAGACGTGACGGTATAATATATTGAAGATGTCTTTGTGAAAAATTTAGTAATGAGAAAGTCCTCAAAGAGTGAATAAAAAAGAAGAAATGGGTAAAACATAAGCAGGAGGAAGAGAGAATCAACAGGCATACCATGAATACGTAATAACTGTATGGTTGCTGTAATAGAGTGACGAATGGAAGGAAGAACAAGAAAAATCAATCATGAAACTCCATTCATAAAGAAGCAGTTCACGAGTTGTATGACAGAGGGATTAGAAGCTAAGATTTCTCAGGAGTTGAAGAAGTCAGTCATCAGTAGGAAAGTCTGACATCACCAAAGTTATCATCTTTCAATTCCTCAGGGCTGTAGGTCAGTGAAAAGAAGAGACAACACTATCCGACACTAACGCATTTTAATGTTTTATCTTTTCTACTTAATTTTCTGGATCACTAAACACTATCCAACTTCAATTTATACCTTATTTTGTGTGCCTGTGGTTATAGGTTAACTAATGTGACAACCGCTGTCAATACACTTGTTCCGTTATTATGAATAAACTACGTACTAATATGACTACAACTTGTGTAAGACATGATTTTAAGATTTATTCGCAACTTTTAAAATGTACAATACTTTCTAAAAATTTAAATTTAAATTAACAAACTTATCATTTATTTGTTAACGCACTCAGCTACTTTGAGAAATACCACAGTTTTACTATTCTTCTTCTTCTTCTTCTTCTTCTTCTTCTTCTTCTTCTTCTTCTTCTTCTTCTTCTTCTTCTTCTTCTTCTTCTTCTTCTTCTTCTTCTTCTTCTTCTTCTTCTTCTTCTTCATTTTCAGCACTACAGCCCAACGTGAGTCCTGGCTTCCAACACAATCTTCTCCAAAGTCCTGGAGTGCCATCTCAGTGAATCCTCTTACACCCATTATTCTGAGATCTCCCATCACGTCATCCGACCATCTTATCCTAGGGCGGCCCCTCTTTCCGCTTTTATAGACTTGCGGCCTCAGAATTGTCTTTGGCATACGCTTATCATCCATCAAAATAGGTAACCAAGGCTTTGTATTTGTTGAGTCTTTATGAATATTACAATGTCCTCATGATTCAGCAGCTCATCTATCTCCTGGTTATTTCTTATTCTCCATTCATCAATTTTTTATCCGGGCCATAAACACGTTTTATAATGTTTCTTTCAAAATTTAGTGTTTCTTGTTCCTTTTTTATCAATGCTCAGAAGTTTTATGCTACCAACCGTAAACCCTATATCATAGAACACCATATTCCTTACCTTATTACACACTCTACAATGCAACACACTATGAAATTACGTTACTTGCAGAATTGTGCAGATTACTTGAAAATAAAACTGTTTAGCTATAATATCCACACGTATACTTAATATTATTTAAAAGGTGCAAAGAGATTAACAAGCTAACAGCAATCAGTTTTTTTTTTATATTTTTATGAAAACAAAGATTAGTGAATTACATTTATGGCACTTCCGACAATTTACAAAAGAACGTAGTATTGTTATAATGAGCAGTGACAAAGGAAACCTTTTATAACATATTTTATTAATTGTAAAAATATTTTTGCTCTGAAATCAACATTGAAACAAATTTGATAAAATTAAAAATTTTCAAAAATTTACAGCTTATAGGAGAATAATGCAGTTTAGAGTAAAAGGTGGTTAAAACTGGCAAAACGTTTACAACGTTCAAAAAATTAAATGAATAAAAATTGACTTTATCAACCCAACATCTTTTAGTTAGAAATAAAAATTCCAACACTGTAGGTTACTTTCTTTGTCGCGAAAGTAATCGCGTGGTGCACCACGACAACAGTGTTATTCATGTTTTTGAACATTAATTATTGACAATGAGTTTACATATGTGTGTTTTTGTTTTAATTGGATTTTAATATATGACGACCTCTTTTCGAGCAAGTGTCTGAGGATGGGTCAGATGACCTGAAACGCGTCACGCTAATATTATTCTAAAGATAAAAGTCACAAGACGGACCTAACAAAGGTAAGAAAAAAAAAAGAAAAACTGTAGGTTACGTTCATTCTGATCGATGAACGCATAATTATATTCAGCGCGTCAATAAATCGAATTACCTGCTGCCCTAATTTTGTGTAAATGGAGAGCGCTGGAAGTGATCGCATCACTCTTACTTTAACCGCGCTAATTACACCAAAAAGTGGGTGCCTAATGCATGCGTTCGTGTCGACGAACGATTTAAAAAAAAAACCGAACTGTATTATTAATGACGTTATTATTGGGAAGGTGTGCTATTGTCTAATGCACGAAATCATTATTAGTCTCTCCTGTTTTATTTTCAAATCAATATTGTTTCAACAGTGTTGTAGCTCCAAAGTGTTATCAGACACGACTTAATTTCCTAATGCACGCCAATTATTAAATTACCAGCTGTCAAAAAATTGTTTCTGTGACATGCGAACTCACGAAAGCAAAAACAAACAAACAAACATGCACCTAACACACAGTATTTCACTATTTAATAAGCACTACTACTTAAGTATTATGGTACTGTAGATTATGATAAGAACTCATGTTGGTTCGAAGCTCTACTGTGAATCTGCTTGACAAGTGTAAATTTCGCGTGCACACAGCAACCGTTTAGATATCCATCCAGGTTTAGTTCATATATCAAGGTTCACTCATGGAGTTGAACGTCGATGGGCAATGAAGTCGGGTTTGTAGGGATTCAAGAAATTTAAAAAGGGAACTGTCACAAAGATTAATGTGTGCTCACCTTTTCTTCTATTCTGATTCGATACAACGGAGTGCCCTATCCAATTTGTGTGCGTGTGTGCGTGTGCTTGTGTGTGTGTGTGTGTGTGTGTGTGTGTGTGTGTGTGTGTGTGTGTGTGTGTGTGTGTGTGTGTGTGTGTGTGTGTGTGTGTGTGTGTGTGTGTGTGTGTGTGTGTGTGTGTGTGTGTGTGTGTGTGTGTGTGTGTGTGTGTGTGTGTGTGTGTGTGTGTGTGTGTGTGTGTGTGTGTGTGTAACGAGTTAAGAAGTAGATTGGAAATCTTCGTTTTGTCAGCTCTGGATTTCGTGTATACTTGTATATACTGTCTCAATTTGAACGTTAAAAAATCCTTCATTTCCAAATAAACAGGTTTTTATGACGTACGCGTTTTATGTTTTACACTTTGTACATTTCCTAAATCGTATCTGAATATTATTACTTCACTCGATAACAACTTACTCTAAATAAGAAATACCTATAACGCCCCCAATGATTGCTGACATTTTAGGTTTACAAATTACATTTTTGGTTCAGGTGACAAATTATTCAATTATTGCTTAGCACAAAATACATGTTAGTCTAGATGTTGTACAGGTGTCCGAAAAGTCCCGCACCATAGGGTTTCATTAATTGGGTTGTGTTTTTGTTTGTTGCAGTACTGAAAAATGTTGACTACTGAAGAGCGGGTAGAGCTTATCCTCCTCTGTGGAAGAAAAGGATTCTTCAATAGAGACGTTGCAGCAGAATTTAATCTGAAGCACCCGGAACGAGAGCCAGTGTCGCACACCACGGTTGGCAGACTGTTAAGGAAATTCCAGGCTACAGGTAGTGTGGCAGACGTCCAAGGACACCAGAAGATGTGGTGGAAGGGGTTTTGGCAAAGGTAGCAGCAAGTCCAAAGAAATCAATTCGCCGAACAAGCTTGGAAGTTGGCGTTCCTCGATCAACAGTCGCGGACATTTTGAAAAAACATAAGTTTCACCCGTACAAGTTACAAGTGTTACACCACATGTCACATGATGATCCGGATCGGCGTGTGGAAATGTGCGAATGGTTTTTGGCAAAGTTGGAAGAGGACCCACAGTTTTTATCAAAAGTTATGTTCTCTGACGAAGCTAACTTTTACGTAAACGGAGAGGTGAACCGACAGAATTTACGTTACTGGTCCGAGAGTAATCCGCACTGGTTTTCCAGCAGTAAGGAACAAGGAGCAGCTCGCGTCATGGTGTGGTGTGGTTTGTGGAAAGACCGGATCATTGGCCCTTACTTCTTTGACGGAACAGTTAACAGTGAAAATTATTTGGAAATGTTAGGAGATTCATTATTTTAAAGTCATTGTACTGGGCAGTACGTCGCTGACCGGTATTGAGTGCGCACTCGCATCCGCTACGTCGCTGTGTTTGTGGACTATATTTTTAAATGTTCTTTTAGTGTAATTTTTAAATGTCTTTTACGCAACTTTTAATGTTTAACGAAGTCTTAACCGACGAATTATTTTAACCTCTGATGATGGATTAACAATCCGAAACGCGTTAGAAGAAAAGAAGAAAAGTTAAGCGATCACATTGACGGATTAAGGTAAAACTTTATAGTTTAATTAGATTCATTATTGCCTGATTTGGATCTGCTGGGTCCAAGACCAGAATGGTTTATGCAGGACGGTGCCCCCCCCCCATTATGGTACACAAGTTCGTGATTGGCTTGACGAAAACTTCCCACAGTGGATTGGCCGTAGGGGACGAGTGGAATGGGCTCCACGATCTCCGGATTTAAACCCAATGGATTTTGCTGTGTGGGGTTATGTAAAATCCAAAGTTTATGTTGTCAAGATCATGGATATAAACCATCTGCGTGAGCGAATCACAACTGAGTGTCGTTCTGTAACACCTGGCTTGGTGGCCAACATTCTGCGCAACTTGGGAGATCGTTTACAATTATGTTTCGACACTTCCGGTAACCATATTGAACACATATTGTAAACCCCTATGGTGCGGGACTTTTCGGACATACTGTAGAATTACGTTTTACAAGATTGAACAAATAAAAATACAGGTTCGAAGATGTCACTGCTTTCTGCGATACGATGTCAGTGTTCTACGTGATACACACTTGTACTAGCAAATGAACAGATAAAGGAACTCAGATGCAGACAAGAAATAATAGTCTTTAATAGACAAACAAAAATGTTAAAAGTCTTAAGGGAAACCGTACCTTCAACTTTAACTGAAAGCCTGTTAATCTCTATATGTATAAGCGGCTTTGTCCTGACTGAGAGAGAATCAACGTAGAGCAAAAACTACTGAAGATAATGACCTCAAAATTTGAAGGTATATTCTTATGGGGTCGTAGATGCTCACTAACAAACGGTTTTAAAAACCTACACTTCTAAGGGGCAAACCCCCCACTCCATTGTATGTATGTTCCACATCTCCTCCTAAACCACTGGACCGATTTCAACCAAACTTGGCACAAATATTTTACGCGACGGGAGAACCAACATAGGATAGGTGCTTTTTTCGTTGGGGTCCTTTGGGGGGTTCTTTGGGGTCTTCTACATCTCCTCCTAAACCACTGGACCGATTTCAACCAAACTTGGCATAAATATTTTACGCGACGGAAGAACCAACATAGGATAGGTGTTTTTTTCGATGGGGTCCTTTGGGGGGTTCTTTGGGGTCTTCCACATCTCCTCCTAAACCACTGGACCGATTTCAACCAAACTTGGCACAAATATTTTACGGGACGGGAGAACCAACATAGGATAGGTATTTTTTTCGATGGGGTCCTTTGGGGGGTTCTTTGGGGTCATCCACATCTCCTCCTAAACCACTGGACCGATTTTAACCAAACTTGGCACAAATATTTTACGCGACGGGAGAACCAACATAAGATAGGTGTTTTTTCGATGGAGTCATTTGGGGGGTCTTTGGGGTCTTCCACATCTCCTCCTAAACCACTGGACCGATTTCAACCAAACTTGGCACAAATATTTTACGGGACGGGAGAACCAACATGGGATAGGTATTTTTTTTCGATGGGGTCCTTTGGGGGTTCTTTGGGGTCTTCCACATCTCCTCCTAAACCACTGGACCGATTTTAACCAAACTTGGCAGAAATATTTTACGCGACGGAAGAACCAACATAGGATAGGTGTTTTTTTCGATGGAGTCCTTTGGGGGGTCTTTGGGGTCTTCCACATCTCCTCCTAAACCACTGGACCGATTTCAACCAAACTTGGCACAAATATTTTATGCAACGGGAGAACCAACACAGGACAAGTGTTTTATCGATACGATCCTTTGGGGGTCCTTTGGGGTCTTCCACATCTCCTTCTAAACCACTGGACCGATTTCAACCAAACTTGGCACAAATATTTTACGCAACGGGAGAACCAACACAGGACAGGTGTTTTTTCGATACGATCCTCTGGGGGGTTCTTTGGGTCTTAAAATCTATTAGATCTGGTTACTATGGCAACCCAATAGAATAGATTCTGGTTACCATAGCATCGGTGGAAGTCTCCCGCGTAGTAAATAGCGCGGGAGTCATCCGACAGGCCTTCCCCGGAGTTCATCCACGGAACCCGGGGTGTCTTAGGTCGGATCCCGCGAAAGACGGCGGGGCCAGAGTCCACGGTTCTTATAAATAAAGATATAGGTTATGATATCAAAGGTGGTGTATGCATCTTAAGAAACTTCTTAATAGTGTGTGAATTCAGAGTTGTTTCAGTTTGAATTTAAAAGTGGATAAGTTAAGATCGAAGTAAGTTATAAGCGAGTATAAAAAACAAAGTTTTGATAGTGAATGTATTCAGATCATAGTGTTTAGACAATATAAATGCACTTGCTTCAGTTTGAATTTAAAAATTGATAAGCTGAAATCTATAGAGGTATTGTATTGTTAGAATAAGTTTAGGAGACACTAATTTAACAAATGCCTTATTTCAACATTAACACAATGAATTATAAAACGACAGTTAAATACGCAGCGCGTGCAAGTACTGTAGACATTTTATTGAAAACTAATTTAGCTGTTCGCCCTCTCCCAGAGTTAGAAATCAAGCAGGAGCATCACGCGCAACAGAATTCGTCTCCAGATATAAGAATACAGTTTATGAAATGTTCTTAAACAGGTACGCTACAGAGTATTCCTCCAGTGAGAATGCGAACGTAACCATATAAGGAAGATTATACAATATACAAGTAATATAACGTTAGAACAAGAATAGGTGCCTATGAGCCTATGAATAAATTATGAACCCTAGCAACGCTGGGTAAATCGGCTAGATATAGATATCTATATAACCCAAATACCACTGACTGACTCACAGATCACGATACCTCTGAAACCACTGAATGGATATCAATGAAACTTTGAGCATAGCTTCATCATAAGTCTTAGGTGCTCACTAAGAAACGGTTTTAAAAACTTTCACTCCTAAGGGGCAAAAAACCAAATACTGAAATTTATCGCGGGAATTGTATACTTTGTAAATGAAGTGGTTGACATCTCAGTTTACTGGAAACCCCGAATACATTTAGTCCTGAGTTTTTAATCATTGTTTTAAATTGAAAAAACTTCGTTGTTTGCAGGTTCTTATAGTCGAGAAAATTTCGAAGTTCTTTTATTAATTAATAAATGTATGTCCTTTTTTTCTCGGAAACGGCTCTAACGATTTTCTCGAAATAAATAATAAATAGCTGTTGCTATGAATGTAAATAAACAAACTAAGAGTTGAGAATTTGTACAATCTATCTAATCCTATACTATTAAGCGAGCAATAATTGTACAATTACGTACAACGTGAAACTCCGTAGCGAAGCACGGGTATTTTGCTAGTATTGTATAAGAGTAAACTGTATTTAATCTACAAAAACATCAGCAGAAATGTTTTTTTTTTTTTTTAACAGAATAAATCAGTGAGTGCACAACGAATCTTCATTAGCTGTATGAGAGATGTGGCAAAGTGATCATCAACCTAGAAATTCTTCATAAATCATGGCAGCAATACCGAACGTTAAATCAACTTCACACGACTATACTTTTCATTTACAGCAAAGCGCTCGTTAACGTAGTTTTACAAGACATTTATTAGTTTCCGCGGTATAAGGAAGTAATTTTCGCCGCTGACGTAAGCGCTTTTCATCGTGACAGAGAATGAGAAATTATATAAATAAACGGTGATAAAGTGTTTTTCATTTAATACACTTGAGAAAAGAAAAATTAATCCATTACTTACTCCCATTCATATAACTTTACTCAGTTTTCTCCGTTTTAATGAAGCCTACTCATCTGTGTAACGCTATATTTTTTAACATAGCTTAAGACTGACGGAAAGTTTTTTTTTCATATACTTGAAGTATTTGCGGTTTTCAACTATCTCATACTCTCTTGCAGTAATTAGTCTCTTGACATTTTTACAAAGTTATTTTCATAAGGTTACTCTTGCAACATGTAATTCTATAACACAGGCATTAAAATAGAATTCAATCGTCTATAATTTATATTTACTTCCTTTTTTATTCATCTGTTACTTTCTAATTCGCATGTCATTCTTTCATTTTTGTAGATTTTTGCTTCCAGTTACAACTATTTAATGTAACTCCAGTTTCTTCCGAACAGTTTCTTTCCCTAAAGCGATTATTATGTATTCAATGTAATGATCTCATTTTATATTCATTATACAAAAACTTTTGAAATTTATGTCACTAGTAAACCTCAGATTTCACTTCAAGCTTAATATTATCACTCAGTTTTATTTTTATGCCGCTTTCCTGTTTACCTTATTTTTACTTCTTTGTTCATCCTTTTTATAGTAGCCACCATATTGTATTCTACAAATGAACATTATTTATTTGTTTGTAGTGTTAGAGCGCTTTAAAAATTAATTTATTATACTTATTCATATTTTATTATTATCATTTATTGTATTTTACTTAAAACATATTAAGACGCAATAGAAGCAGGAGTACCCATAACAATATTTTACACGCTTCTTTAATTATGTTATGAGTTATGTAGCTAATCATGTGTAACAACAACAATAAATGTAATGTTTGTACTTACCGTAGTGTTTAAAAGTACCAAAAAGAAATTAAACCTTTATTATTCTTTCTTTTTTATACTTATAAACACAACTAAATAATACACGCTTAACATAAAATAGTATCGTGTACACAATTGAAAAAAATAGATTGTCGTTGTGAGGCCATTGCAAACAGCAAAAAATTGGCAAGTAGTCGCAAAACAGGAGAATGCTTCATTATCTCGGACTGGAAAGATAATGAAACTAGGATAACGGTCAGTGACGGAATGCACTGCTTTAGTACTACGGCTAAGTGACCACTGGAGAATGGAGAAAAATCAGTATTAAAAGAATTGCAAGCGTCATCAGTGTCCAAATGCATGCTTATGTCGATAATATTTGTAAGTATAGTATTTGTCTGTATGGCATCAATTTAATTTAATAATTTTAACTTAATTTAATTTAATAACTTTCAAAAATTTTATGAACTCAAAATTATTTCTTGAGGGGCAACTATAAGTTGAAAATAAGTACAGTATTGAGTATTTATGATAATAAATTTAATAATAATAATAATAATAATAATAATAATAAATTTGTCTATAGTCACTTTACTTAAGATAGACATGAACTTTGGATATTAAAGCAGAAAAAGGCAAAAAAATACTGATGAACAGTATTCTTAAATTAAGATGTAAATATGAAGTGTAGATAATATATTACAAATATATTACAAATATTACTATCTGAAAGTCAGTGTTGTAATAGCTACGACACAGTAGAGCGCCCTTAATGTATGGTAAACATAACAAAAGCAAATAAGGATCAAGGCCGCTATTGGTATAACAAAACGTGATAATTACCTGAATAAGTAGTGTTGCTCACTGAACTGGAAAAGACTTTTTCTGAGAGAAATTTTAGCAATGTCACTGTGTACACAAGCGCGCTTACAACACACACACACACACACACACACACACTATGTTATGGCTGGACCTGTGGACTGGTGTATTCGGAAACATGTAGTGAGCAGACGCATATTATTCTTGACAGAAATCAGCAGTTTGCAGCGGCGTCAAGCTCAGCTGGATTACAAGCGCAGGTGATGTGTTTGTTCACGCTGAATTAGCAAAAACTTGCGTTTATTGTCTTTCTCCAAACTAACTGTGTGCCACCGTACCCTTTCCTTATTACCGGGGTAACACACAACCAATCACACACACACACACACACACACAGATTCGTAATATTTAAAATGTACTAGTTATTATCGTAAAGGAAATAAACCACCAGGCTATTTTTTTGAGACGGTCCTTTTCTAAGAAAATTTTACAATTTAAGTGGCAATAATTGTACGAAATAATATACATATACATACGTGCGCGCGCGCTCGTCTGTGTTTAAACATACATATATGTATGAGAGTAATACTGTACGTGACAAATAAAAAGTCTATAAAAACAAAATAAATTTCCTGTTAAATCGTATTTTCATTTCCCACCATTGCATATACAGATTAAATACATGAAAACTATGAGCTCCTTCTCTGCGCTTCTGAGTCACTTCAGTCTGGTATTAATGATAAAAATGCTTAACTATCTGTTTGTGAAAAACTTCTCGAGTATTCAAACATATTTTTGTTGCTGTATGTGTATGGGGGCCGTGCGACATATTGTTGATAAATTTATTATTAAGTAGATTGTTTAGAGTCTGCTCGTATTTGTTCAGGCATTAGTGTACTGTATTTATGATTTGTATACCCGTAAATGTGAACGGAGAGGGCTGGAGAAGTGAACGCATCACTATTACTTTAACCGCGCTAATTACACCAAAACGTTGTTGCCTAATGCATCCGTTCGTGTCGATGAACGATTAAAAAAAAACGAATTATGTTATTAGTGGCGTTATTATTGGGAAGGTGTGCTACTGTCTAATGCACGAAATCGTTATTAGTCTCTGCTGTTTTATTTTCAAGTCAGTATTGTTTCAACAGTGTTGTAGCACCAAAGTGTTATCAGATATCGCTTAATTTCCTAATGCACGCCAATCATTAGATTACCGGCTGTCAAAAAATTGTTTCTGCGGCATGCGAACTCACAAAAGCAAAAACAAACTAACAAACAAACAAACAAACATGCACATAACATACGCATTGCACTGTTTCGTAAGCATTACTACTTGAGTATTATCGTCGATTATGATAAGAAGCTGTACTGTGACACTGCCTGACAAGTGTGAAGCTCGCATGCACAGAGCAACCGTTAAGATATCCATCCAGGTTTTAGTTTATGTGTCGGCGTTCACATAGGGCCCTCATGGAGAGCCAAAATTAAACAGAAACGGTGAAAAGCTGAGGGCATTTGTGATGTGACGATTTCATTAATAAAAATATGTTAATTAATTAAGTTGATAATATATAGGCGGAGAAATTTTAAATTCTTAATAAAATCTCACATTGTAAACTAAATCCTATGGCAATCATTTAATAATAATAATATTTAATATAAGTCTAATAATAAAATTAAAAGGGAATGGAATTGTACAGAAAGGGTAAAGCTTATTAATTTATTCCTGCATAAACAAGAACTGACCAGAATTAACTTGTTTTCTGACCCCTAAATAAACTAAGTATTATTGTAAATTTGTTATTATTTAAATAATTAATTAAGACCATTGTTACGTACTTTGATAACTTCTGCAACTAAGAATATCACGATTTAATTATTTAATCAACCGTAGTCCTTTAATTAAAATTAGAAAAACGGAACTACTTTTATGTTGCCTAGTAATTGTCTTGAGATTACTACGCTCCCCTTAACTATTTTCTGCCACTTGTAATGGAGCGCTCACGCCGTAAGCAGCGTAAAGCGTTGTATCGCTACGTGTATATATAAAAATGTGAAAGGGTTGATACAATGACTATTTAAATAAGTAATTTGTGTGGTGATGACATCTCTCTATATTATAAACTAACGGACTATGTAAATAATACAGTATTACAACCTAGAAGGTGATAGTCAACTAATCTATCATCATGTGAAGTGTATAACAGTGAAACAAACTTTCTATCTATGTATTCTAACTACAAGAATTACTAAGAATAACTACAGTCGCCGGAGATGAATGTACCACACCAGGAATGATTTCACATACTTCTAGAACTTCACCATCACAGTATGATAAGGTAACGACTGAACTTCAAGAAACATCAGGAGGACCGAAGGACGAATTCTGCAGCAACTTCAGGAAACACACAGGTGACATGGAGGCTTGTCTTCCATGGTTAAGAGTTACAAAATTATGAACCCAAAAAGACAATTTAAATTATCATATTAAAGACTTTAAAACATATGTTTAAATGTAATAATATTAAAGACTTTAGAAACCTGACATTTTAGGTAACATGTAGTATAAAATCTAATAACGCTAGTTATAGCAAAAAGGTAAAGTTTAAACTAAAAGTTTTGTTGTTTTAGAAGATTAGTAAAAAACCATTCTTCAAATGGTTAGAGTTTCAATATTGTACATGGCAAGGTGACCATAATTCATTTAATATATTTAATCCCGGATCCGTGGAATTAATCAATGAGATGTACATCATATTTTGAGGCCCCTTTGTAAAGTAGTAATTTATATATTTAATCATATAGTAAACTATATTGTTTGAGAACTTTCAATAGAGAACTTAATCACCAAATGTAATAAAGAGATGTCATCTAAGTACCGAGTAAAATGAGTGCATAAATCAACAGTCTCCCCTTCCTAATATCCTGCTATATAAATTGTTTATTTGTTGTGATTATTTTCAGTGCTTCACAACGAAGGCAGCCGGTATAATTGGCACATCCAATTATTACTGGTTCCCTAGGTTATAACTCAAGAGAAGAGGTTATAGTGACATACAATGATCTAAAGACAACTAATGAATTTTTTTAAGAAAAAGCGTATTCATAAATATACCTGGTCGCCGAGAGGTACTAGATCAATTATAGATTATATAATATTTAATAAGAAGCTAATATCACAAGTTGAGGGTACAATAGCCTGGAGGGGGTATGACATTTTTCTGATCATTTTCTTTTAACATCAAGTATTACATAAGCGAAGGAAAAACAAATTATTTTGGTTAACAGCAACAAATAATGAGCTAGTCTTTAAAGTTTATGGATCGGAGGATGAAGTACCACAATCTTTATCAGAACAGAATAAATCAGTGCACTGCGATAATACCTACTAGTGAAAACAGAGGTGGAATGGAGTAATATAAAGAAAATAATAATACAACCAGCTAAAACGGCACTGAACTACAAAGATATTGGTAGATGAGACGTGGGTCGTCCTAGGATCAGATTAGCCTCGGAACAGGTTTATGTAACCCAATCCTTGAAGAGAAGAAGAAGAAGAAGTCACACATGGAGTTGAACGTCGATGGGCAATGTAGTTGACTTTGTAGGGATTCAGGGAATTTAAGAGGGGAACTGTCACGAAGATTAATGTGTGGTCTAAATGTCTTGTATTCTGATGCCATACAACGGAGTTCACTACTTAATTTCTGTGTGTGTGCGTGAATATATGTACGCGCGCGCGTGTGAAAGGAGTTAAGGGACAGAGCGGAAACTGAGTTTCGTCAACTTTAGATTTCGTGTATATGCGTGTATACATTGCGTGTATACTGTCTTAATTTGAACCTTACAAAATTGTATATTTTCAAGTCAACACGTTTTTTGTCATACCTGTTTTCTGTTCTTACACTCTGCATCAACCAGAGCGTACACCAGAGCTCTGGTGTATATTTTCCATATCGTTACTGAATGTTGTTACTTCGCTTGATAACGACTTATTCTAGATAAAAAGTATCTACAACGCCCTCTACGATCGCTGACATTCAGGTTAAAAATTATTGAATTATTTCTTAACAGAAGTTTAATTAAAAAAGTTGTGTTAGTGGTTATAATCACAAACAGAATTATCACTGTTGCACACCACTATAGAAATATCGGTATGGAAAACCATACATGACTTCCATGTTCTAAGATTTACATTTAAAATCATTTTCGAAATGAAATATTTCCATAGAAACTAGTTCCTTCTTCAGCCTTAACCACAGTACTGTGGTCACTAACGTATACCACCTCACGTTAGAGCACTCGATTTTCACTGATGATGACAGTCGATAGCACTCCTGAAACGTCTGGTTTTCTAGAAAACATTGGACCACGCCAAACAGCCCGGGAAGGAATTTTAACAACATACTATTTCTTTGTTGCCGATAACGTAGTACACATGACATATAAATAAAAATCGGTATGGAGAACGATACATGACTTCCATGTTCTCAGATTATATATAAAATCATTTGGTACTGCCATTATGCGTACCCGCGGTTATTTTGATAATGCGATTTTTGGGCTTAGATATGTAGTGAATATCGTACATAATTTTATGTAGTGAAAGAATTATAAAAATTTTAATTTTGTGTATGTTGCAAAATAGTTGGCTGGTGATTGCAATTGATTTCGTTTGTCATTTTTTAATGGTAAATGACTGTAGTAGTAATTCATCACCGGGTCGAAGCTGTGACACCAAAAAATGATTATGTTAGGTTAACATGAAAACTGAAATTATACATGGAAACCAATACGTGTGCAATGTAAAACTAATTTTTTTTTCTAAAACCACGAAAACCCCAACTCGAAGTAAGGCGGGAGTGGCCCAAGGGTCAACCCCTTGCCTATTATTATAGGGCTACATGTCACTTTTTTGTGGCATAACTCGTTTTTTTGGTAAAATTCGTTTTCCGACAAGTATTCGTTTTGTGACTAACAAAAAACAATCATCCCTTACGTACAATTTGTAGAGCATATGTTGTCATTCCTTAATAGAGTGTTTTTTGTTCTTTCATTAACCATAATTATTTGTATTTTTCATTTTGTATTTGCTGTTGTTTTTTCCAATTTGTCAACTTAAAAACGTTAGGTTCTTTATTTTAAGTGTTACTATCTTATAAGCATTGTATTACACGTTTAATGTTATGTTTTCTCAACCACAGGTTTTATTTATTTTATCAGTAAACTAAAAACCCAAAACCATTATTACCTAACTAACAAATGAAAACAACACATATTTTTGCTTTACGTTAAGAAATAAGGCAATTTACAATTAGTACACTTCTTCTTTTCCACACCGTAATATATCGATACAATCGCATATTAAAAACATCGAAATGTATTGCGGGTACTGATACAGCTCCAATCATTTACTTGAATTCGGTTTGATAATGCCTAAAAAAATATAGATTTTTGTCAAAGTGAAATAAAATGTTTCCATATAAACTACTTCTTTGTTGTCAATATCGTAGTACCCATATAAAACTTATACAAAATTATCTCCTCCCTCATCAACTACTATTTTAATTTATAGAAAATTACCCCTTCCCCTTCAACTACCCTTTTCATTTATAGATATTTCATCTACTTTTCTACAGTGGATTATTATGACCTTCTTTTAAGGATACTTTATTTATCAAAATTAAGCACTTTACTCTTGTTAAAACGTAAAAGGTTGCAGTTAAACTACCTCTACCCCTTAACCGATCTTCACCAAAATCGACAGGCCTCGAGTCCTCTACGCTTCAGAACTGTGTGTAAAAAATTATTTGATTCTGTTTGAATTTGCGGCAGTTATCGTTTGCCATAGAAAAAATTCTACACACAGATAGACAGACAGACAGACAGACACACACACAGACACTTTTTTGTCTGACTTTTTTCATGTTTTGAGGGTAGCAAATCAGAATCTGCCATTATCTCGAATACGATTTTTTTCGACATGACCAAAATTGACCATCCTTATGGAACATGGAAGTAAAAATTATTCCCTACCCTTCAACTATCATTTTCATTTATAGTAATTTACCCCCACCATCTTCAATTAGCCTCTTCATTTTTAGATATTTCATCTACGTTTCTACAGTGGATCATTATGATCTTCTTTTCAGGATACTTTATTTCTCAAAATTAAGTACTTTACTCTTAATGAAGAAATTTGTGTTAGTGGTTGAAATCACAAGCAGAATGATCACTGTTGCACACAGTTTTATATAGTGGTGTGCAACAGTGATCATTCTGCTTGTACTTTACTCTTGTTAAAACATAAAACGTTGCTGGTAAACTACCCTTTCCTTTCCCCGTAACCGATCTTCACCAAAATCAACAGGCCTTGAGCCCCCTATAACTCTTACACATACGCAAAAAATTATTTAATTCTGTTTGAATTTGCTGCAGTTATTGTTCGTCATATAAAAAGTTAATCTTGTTAAAACATAAAACGTTGCTGGGAAACTACCCTTTCCCCGTAACCGATCTTAAGCAAAAGCAACATGCCTTGAGTCCTCCATAATTGAGGCACACATGCAAAACATTATTTGATTCTGTTATCATGTGCGGCAGTTATCGTTTGCCAAAAAAAAATTACCCTTGTTAAAACATAAAACGATGTTGGTAAACTACGCCTTTACTTTAACCGATGTTCACCAAACTCAATAAGCCTTGAGTCCTCTATAATTAAGGGAAGTATGCAAAATATTATTTGATTCTGTTTGAATGTGCGGCAGTTATTGTTTGTCATAAAAAAATTACCCTTGTTCAGCCTCCATTTGCATAAGCAAATACTCAGCTTTTACAAAATGTTTAAGCACTCTTCCATAAAGCCTACTTAGTGTGCTAGTAACTGTTATGCCTCTATAATTTTTGCAATCACCTTTGGTTCTTTTCTTGTGTATTGTACAAACGTATCCCATCTTCCAATCTGATGTTCCAATCTGATGGTACCTCTTCTCCATTCAGACTTTTTTCCAGAAGATTTTTTAATAGTTTATAGAATTTATTTCTACCGTTTTTCAATAACTCTGCGGAAACGTCTCCAATTCCACCTGCTCTTCTATTCTTTAAATATTTTACAGCCTCTTTTGCAATATTTATATCCAAAAGAATATAAGCATCTGATATTTCTTTTAAACTCCCTTCAACACATCCCGAAATTGTTTCTACGTGACCACTAAAGTAATGTTTCCGTTACCCTTTTTAACACTTTTAATAAACAACAAATTATTTTACTCAGCACGTTTGCCTCTGCGTATTTAAAAGGGAATAGTGAAACAGAAACCTCAATATGTAGGAAATTTTAATTTTTATTGGATAAACAAAGTTACACACTACTTACTACTATGATACAATGTAGTGAAAGAGACATTCTACTGGAAAATATTTTCACTGATGTTAACACAAACTAGTGCTACAGTGTCTTGACGACACCATACAGTACGTAGAGTAATTTGTATGTCAAAATAAGATTAAAACATGGTGACATTCGTTCCCTTGGTAGCACAAGAAATGTCTTTTCTACACTGTCTTTTTAAGTCCACAAGTTTCTCCAGCGTCTTTTTAGCATCCTTGTACCCCGTCTAAAATTTTCAAAGTAAATAATAAAGAACGAGTCATTTTTTTGTGTATTTAAGTACTTCTTAATTTTAATACTTAGACGTTATACATTTTGTTGGGAAACGCTTAACCTGCTTCAAATCCGCATAAAATGTTTATAACATACAATTATATACAACATTTGTTTCATTGATTAGGAAAAATTTACTAGATGATCTCCAAATAACCACAGTTGTAAGATCATAGAGCAAAATTTAATATGAACCAAAACTTTAGCTCAATTATGCTACACAAGGCCGGTACAGCGATTGGCAAATGCAATATCTATTTATTTTTCAGAGAGCACCTGTACTTCATTTGGTCTCATTACGCAAAACTTTAAACAACACGGCTATGTTACAAATGAGAATCCATTTGCTTTTGTGACAATTTAAATTGTAACAGTAATCGTAAAATAAAAAAAAAATAGAAAATTAAGTTTGCGAGCGATTAAGCAATTTTAAATCTCACTATAATACCTAAAACCCCTGTATGTACTCAGTATGAGAATAAGAAGTAATTAAGAAGTCCAAAGAAACATTAATAAAAAGGCAAATTTTAAATAGTTATTATTGTCATATTTAACCCTTTGCTTGTTATAATGCGGTGACCTGTTAATTCCGGACTCGACATGTCTTCCGAGTCGTCTGTAATTTAGGATAAGATAAAAATCATAATGTTAATAATTAAAAAATCTGAAGACACAGATAGTCGTTAAAATAACTCACTAAAATTGTATATGTTTATTAAGGCATAGTTTTTGTAATTAAAAGTGTTAACTTAAATATAGATAGGGACTATATTCTCGCGGAGTAGTTGCCCCTCTCTTTTGTTAAGAACCAGTCGAAGCGGACAGAAAAACTCTCTCTCGCTATGTTGACCTCACAGTGTGCAGACGTACGAGCGAAAGCTCTGATAAAATGTTGTTAGTTTGCTTGTTTAATTTAAATGTAGTTTAGTAACTACTGCTACAAAAAGCTTGTAGCATGTACTATTAACAATAAAAATGTGGTAACAAGAAGAAATAATATGTAACAACAAAGAGTAAGAGTGTTAAGCAAGATGACGACTCCCTTCAAGAAGTAACTCACATTTCAACATCATTCCTGAAGATGTGATCTGCAGGAACTGCTTAAAGACACGTATACCCTGCAGAAGACGCTGTTTAGGACATCCAAAAATCTACATAGACTTACACCGAAGAAGCTTCAATCACCTCTGTGAATTTTCGACACATTATTGACGAGGACCCGACTCAGAGGATGACGGCGCGTACGAGGATTCCCAAGACGGACACCCCAGGACGAGGTTTCTACATTCCATTCTAAAGGTGACTCGATAGCCTGTCTATCGAGAGTTAATAATATTTGTTATACTACACACTTCCAAAAGAGACTTTTCAAAGACAATTATTTAACGTAAACATTAAAAATGTAAATCTAAGAGTTTACTGTAAAAACTCAAACTTCATACGTTGTAACGCTTTATATATTGATGTATCTTATTATTATTCCAAGTAATAGAACCATTCTTCAAATGGTTAAAGAAATCTTGCAAGCTAAGATAATGAATTGAATATAAACAAAAATCTTTATTATCAAATACAGAAAGTTAACCCGGATCCGAGGTATATCAAAATAGAGTCAATTTGATCCCAAAGTTTTATAAAAGAATTTAAATACTTTAGTTTAATTAGTGATGTCATGGGATCTGTCAGTAACAGTTGTTAAATAAAGAGAAGTCGTCTTGTCACACACATGAAAATGAGTGCGTAAATCAGTACAATACCTTCCCTTGTTTCCTTACACAGTTAGTAAGTAATTTGTTCAGTTAATTGGATTTGAATACAGTTCGTTACAACGTAGGCAGCCCATGTAATTGGCAGAGGTCAGTTAAGATGGGTTCCCTGGATTTGTAACGCGGCAATACGTTACGCTTTGCATCCGAGTTGCACAGTATTAATTCGCAGTCTATAACATACTGTTCCACAGAAACTTAATTGTAAAGGGCTACGTCTCCCGATGTAATAAAACTAGAAACGATTTTCCAACTTATATTAAAGGAGCTAGTAAATGTTGAATGGATTTGCCAGCTTTGGATATTAAAGTTGAACAGCGGAAATTGTAAGAAATAAATGAAACGAAATTCCGTGTAACAACGTGATAGAATGTGAGGGCATTCACGTGGCAACGAGACAGATCACGTACCGCCCGTTCGGTCATAGACACGGTTACGGAACGAGAAATTCATCGCTGACAGTCGCTGTATCCCTCACAGAACTGAATCAGAATCGCACACTTAAACATTGATAAGCAATTATTAACATACTTTGTTACGATATTAATTGACGACTCGTTGGGCACTTGGTGAAACATATTAATACAAAGGTTTTGTAAAATATATTAAAAAAATAGACTTTTTATAGACTCTTAAAAAAAAAAAAAAAAAAAAAATTATTTTAAAAGGATTTTATTCCATAGAACCAGATCAGGGTAGCAAAAAGTTTCATTTAACAAATTACATTCCGTTTATAACAGATAGGATTAATAATAGGTTAAGAAAGCACGGTCTTAACATGGTATCAATAAACAAACGTAATCTTTTTTCATTACTAGTCAATAATAAAGACAAATCAAACACACTGGAGAAAAATTGAGTTTATGAAATACACTGTGCAGAATGCGATGCTATTTATATCGGACAATGTGGCCGTGCTCTGAAACATCGCATTTCTGAACATAAGAAGGCGATTTTAACCAATACAGCTAATACAGGTTTTGCAGATCATTGCTTACAACACAATCACTTCATAGATACAAAAAGCATAACACTACTCCACAACATAGAAAAAGGTAAAAAAATGGATTTGTTAGAAATTCTAGAAATTAAAAAAGCAATAAAAAATAATAAAAATTTAACAAATGAACAAACTGAATTCTGTGTATCCCCTTTATTGATAACTGTTATTTAGTTTAGTTAATTATATATTTTGCATTCAGATTATATTTAGTTCAGTTAATTTTATATTTTGCATTCAGGTTATATTTAGTTTTTACAGACACTTGACCTTCTCTTAGCTCCTGCAATCCCCTGCACATCTTCATCCCTCGCACTTGTTCCCACAACCCATGCCCTAATCAGATGTCCATCTTACATCCTGTGTTTAGTCTTCATTTATCTCTTTGACAATGATTTAAGAGGTCGAAACATCTGTCAGAGTTAAACAAAATCTGTGAAACGTACCAAGTGTTTTTATATAATTTACAAAACCTATATTTTACATATTTTGTTGATGAGCAATACTGTCTTGGTAATATTTGAAAATTCTTCATGTATAAGCAGTCTCCTATAAGCGTTAATTTTACACTTAAAATTGATTTTGATATATATACATTTCCAAATATGTGTGTGTGTGCGCGCGCGCGCAGCGAGACATTGCAGAACGCTGTGTAAGAAATTTTGTAAAATTCCTTTTTCATGCTTATATGCAAGTACAGACAACAAGTTTGTACAGTATTTGATAATTAAGCTTAAGTATTATATTAAGTTCCCTTTCCTTTCCTTTTTCTGCCGTCACAACTTTGCGTGGATATTAGCCTACTCAATGACTTTATTCTATTTCGCCCTCTCTACACATCCGTCTCCATCCCCGCACGTTCATATATCTCAAGTCTTCCTCCATTTTGTCCAACCATCTCTTTCTAGGTCTGCTTCTAATTCTTCTTCCTACCGGTCTCCAATCTTCAGTTCTCTTAGCCATTCTTCTCTCATCCATTCCACGTGTCCCAGCCATTCAAGCCACCTATCCTTAATAAACCGGACTATTTCGGCACCTTGAATCAGTTGGTTTAGTTCATGGTTCATTCGAATTCTTCAATAGCCATCTTTAGTTTATAGAAGTTTAAAGAATTTTGACATGGAATCCATAGGTATGTAATATCTTACTCGCACGTTTCGCGAAAATCGACCGTTATGTTTCAAATGTACTTTCGGCATACCACTATCTCACGAACTGCTCAACCAATCCCAGCAAACCAGGTGTCAGGTGATCGAGTCACTCGGCCCCTTCCACCAATAGTACTGAGAATTTTGACAACTGACTTCAGTCGCCTCTAGGCTTTGTCTGCGTGAGGGTGTTTTTGCGCCGAAAATTTCTAAATTGCTCCACTAAAACTTAAATATCTCGGGAACTACAAGTCCGATCGCAAAAATACAAAGTGCGTTGTGATCCTCAGAACTAAATCTCTCCAATAACATCAATTTCAAGTACCAGAAGCACTCACAGAAAATAATAACAACATTTGAACTCAAAAATTTGTAATGCCTCGACCTAAAAATCGCGATAAAACTCGAACAAAAAATTTCAAACCGAAAACCGGCAAATCCTATGCAGAGCGTCCACAGGCCTATCGTTTGAGACTAAAATCAAAGAAATCGCCCGAGAACTTAGAAAATGGCAACCATTTGAAGATTGACGAAACCCCGTCAGCGCCCAAGCGGCCCGCATCTCCGATACCTGGGTCATCCGGCGTGCCCCCAAAGCGACTCAGATCGAGCGTACGGCTAGCTAGCAAGAAAACAGACGATGAGAACATTAATAACTTGTGCTTCGACAACATTGGACCCTCGATCCAAGTCGCCGCTTAAAACCCGGTCCAAGTCGCCGCTTCAAAGGAGTCGACGAGGAATTCTCTAAGCACTTTATTAACAATCCGTTCGGCTCGGTGTGTGCGATCTGCGATCGCTTGTGGTTCAAGAGTGATCTAAGACCGTACATAAGTACATCATACATCATCATTACAGTACAGTATCATTATGTACATCATACATAAGTCTCTTGGCCACTGTGTTCGGAGCGGACGAGTACTCAAGTGCGAGTAATATGGAAGGCGTGTGCTCTACGTGTGTTGAAAGTCTCAAACAAGGCAACGTACCGCCGCTGTGCAAATCATACGGCTTCCAATATCCACCGATCCCGCCAAACTTGCCGCCTCTGAATCCCGTTGTTCCTTCCCAAAGCACAAGTCTGCCCATGATTCCATGTCTACCGGTAGTCCCACGACTACCAGGTTTAAATTTTTTGCGAGACTTTCCTTTCAAATTTTCTTAGACGTTGCTCGCCTGTGCTGGTTAATGTACAGGCTTTGCATCTGTATGTTACTACCGGTCGTATTAGTCTTAGATTTAGAAGTGTGACATTAGACACCTCAACAAGTTGTTCATAATATGTTTGTCCCATTCGTGAGTTCGCGTGTACAGTAATCAATTTAAAAGTGAATAATTTTGTTATTCATTAATGTATCCAGATGAAAATTGGACAGAGTATAAATCATATTTAAAAGCTACAGTTTTCAAATGTCATTTAAAAATATATTTTAATTTATATTTTTTTTAAATATGTTTTTTAGAGTTTTATTCCTTGAACATTTTAATTGGGTCATAAAATTTTTAGCTAAATGTTGGTCAGGAACCTGCTACTTTTTCCAAAACCAGACAAGAGCTTGGAGTTATCATGATTTTTGCCAATGACATGAAAAGAAATTTCAACCAATCTGAACCTGTCATATGTCAGACAGATCGTGAATTATCAGACACGCCTGAGATTATCAGACAGATTCAAAATGTATTATTGAGTTAAAATTAATAAAATAATTAACTGTACAAGTTAGTATTATATTGTGCTGAATGTGGTTTTACGGGAAAAAGTATTCTCAAATGATTTTAAAATTAAAGAAATCAATATAAACTATGACAATTATTTACAATATTACTTGCGTTACACATTAATTTTCCTACCGCTTGTAAGGCCAGGAAGAAACCAAAGCAAGATTCTCCTTTAAGAGAAAAATTTCGAAATTATTACCACATTAATTTAATTAATCTTGTTATAAACTTAATTTACTTACTACACTTAATTCATTTTAATCAATTTAGTTCACTTACTTTATTTACTTTAAACATAAGCCACCTATTCTTAGCTAGTAGACAAAAAGTGGCTGCATGACTCAGCGATGAATTTGAGGGACAAATCAGGCATTGTGATGAAGGGTGACGATGGGTGAGTTCAAGCAGTTACGTTTTAGCCTTATTCCGTGTATGACAACGACAGACTTGATAAGTACGGCAACGTAGATGAAAAAGAGGAGAGTAAGAAAGTTAAGGAAAGAAGAAAATGTTATTTTTGTAGCTGTTAATTCTCTTTTCTCAACAGTGCTTTGGGGTGCTGGTATACCTGTGTGGCGATTTCATTAATTAAAAATAAAATAATTAATAAATAGGTATTGTAAAAGCTGAGAAATTTTAAATTTTAATAAATCGCACATTTAAACTAATTTTATCGCTATCATAAATCATAATAATATTTAAGAAAGGGTTTTAGTAATAAAATAAAAGGAATGCGAGTGTACAGATAGGGAAACCCTTGTTAATTAACCCTGCATAGACATGCGCTAACTGGAATTAACCTGAATACCGACCCCTAAACAAACTAATAATCCTTGAAAATTAATATTAAATAAATAAATAAACTAGACCACAGTAGTGTAATATAATGAAGTCTGTAATTAAGAATACCTTTGGACAATTAAAAGGTCAAACTTTAACCCCTTAAATAGAGGATAAATGTGGAACTATTTTGTTGCGACGCGTAAACTCCGCGCGATTATCTGACCCTTCCTATATAGTAGAGATAAAGCGCTCGCGTAGAAAACACGCGCTTGAACCATGTCTCAGAAAAAGACGGAATGTTTGTATTTAGAAGACAGTTACAACAATGTGTAGCAAAAGTATTGCCAAATTAATGTGGTAGTAGTCTAAATGTTAAAAACCGAAATGTATAAATAACTGTGTAAGGGATGACATCTCATTTGTTTAATTTTGTAAGATGTGTATGTTGTTTTAAATAATATGGTACGAGCTACCAAAAGTGAGAACTTTTATAAACAATAATGTGACGTGCAATTCTGCAACAAACAAGAACATTTACGGCACTTATACTACTAACGATGTTTAACTACGAGACTTCTGAGATCCTCCACGCTACTTCATTATGAACTAACCACTTCAGGAACTTCAACAGGAAAGTTAACTCCACTTAAGATCAACCGCTGACGAACACCATAAGGATCAAGGACCCTGACTACGAGTAAACTGATGGATATGGCAGGTGACACGGAGACTAGTTCTCCGTGATTAATTAAAATTGTAATTGTAACCAATACATTATTAAAGACAGTTGAAATAAAAAAAATAGAAAGACTTTAATGATAACCACTTTATAAGATGTAGTATGTTTTAGAATTCAAAATATTTGTAGTACCGAATAATGCTGATGTATATGTATAGCTTCACTGATACAAATTTTTAGATTAAGTCCATTCTTCAAATGGCCCCCAAATAGTATTATAGAATATAAATAAGCGAGCTTAACTCATAAACAAGTTTAAGGTCCCGGATCCGTGGATAATGCTAGCACTGATAAATCCATGTGTTTTGCCCCAGTTCTTTACCAAAATCTGTTATAAATTGTAATCTTTCATTCAGAAAACCTTATATGGGAATATTTATGTAGAGCTGTTGTAGTAATGATTTAATAAAGAGATGTCATTACTTTACACTAAAACAGTGAGTGAATAAATCATCAGACCCCCATGTAAAAGTTCCTTTAGTTATAACTACTGCTGGTTTATCTAGTACAGTAATTAAAAGTTGATTACGAGTATGGCAGCCCGTGCAATTGATCAGAGGTAAGTATGCACAGGTTCCCGATGTTATAACGTAGGTGACACGTTATACCTGCTGTATACTTATTATTCTTTTCACAGCAGTTCTAATTTATCTATGGCAAAACTACTTTAAAGTACATTACTCTGGATAATAACACAGTACTATTCTACGTGCACATTAGCAAAATTTAAACTTTATATTAGACGTCAATTTATGCTGCATTTACGGGAAACAGTGTAACTTATAGGAGATTTTAAAATTAGCAATTGTTTCCCTTTGTTCTCTGCATTTTGTTATTTTTAATTATTCAATTTGTTGTATGGAAAACTATTGTCACTGTGCTTACCACAGCTGCGTAATTCAGTACAATTTGGCAGAGAACCAAATTTTTCTATGTCAATGTCAATTTAAATTGGAGAGATTATTTTTCTTTACGTTTTTCTACCTTTTTTTAATTTCTAAAACTACATTACTCCTTCCAGTTACTTAAACTGTATGTCAAGTACGTTTCTAAATTCTGCATTCTGTACTGTCCGTTTGACAAGGACGTGATATTCTCAGACTCCGTTGTTATACGCGATATTGCAGGCACATCCAATGAGGTTGAATTTAATTATCCCTTCAAAGGAGTGACAGAAGCGAAGCGACCGCTAGCTTTAATATTAAAAGACACCCTTACCGGTCTGTCTACTTCGGCATTGGAATTAGTAGAGAATTAAATTATTAGGTAACACAAGCTTCTTAAAGGACATACACTACATCATCGGATATGCATAGCAGCAGTACTGGAGAGAGGATGAAGGACATCTGTATTATCAGAAGTACTCCTGTAAGATACAAATAAGAATTAATTTTCATAAATGCTTATGCTCTCTCTCTCTCTGTCTCTCTCTCTCTCTCTCTCTCTCTCTCTCTCTCTCTCTCTCTCTCTCTCTCTCTCTCTCTCTCTCTCTCTCTCTCTCTCTCTCTCTCTCTCTCTCTCCTTTCCTATTCTATCTTTTCTCCCTCACACACACACACACACACACACACACACACACACACCATAAATTTTAAATTCATTGGATTTTATTAACTTCCGACTATATTCATATTAGACATTGTTGAAATTAATATTATCAGCCGGGTTATTAGTCCGTGGTTCATAGTTGTTGCTATTGACTAACGTTCGGTCAACTGACGAAACGGACCAATAGCAACAACTACGGGCCACGGCCTAACAGCTCGCTTGATAACAATAAACTAAACAATGATAATTTGAAGCTTAAGAACTCAAGCTTAATAACTGCAAGCTTAAGAAACTTGCATATACATGAGGCATACTTAGTAATTTTATTATTGGACTCTTAAGATCACATTTTTCTTGCTAATTACGGACTTCTTTAAATCAGCTGGTATATTCAAAATTATAAAAATTGAGTATTTTGATTAGTTTAAGGCAGCTTACGAAAGTGTACAAGAGGGGTTTAATTATTCGTGTCGCAGGTATTTGATAGGTCACCGAAGCTTTTTGAATCCTCAGGTAGACTATTTACTTAATATGATTTGTGAGTGTGTGTGAGTGTGTGAGTGTGTGTGTGTGTGTGTGTGAGAGAGAGAGAGAGAGAGAGAGAGAGAGAGAGAGAGAGAGTTTCTATACACACATAATAGCATACATACACAGGATAATATTTGTATAATATGATTTTTGATTTATTATTCTGCCATTGTATTCTTAGGCTGGTAGAACGACAATGAAAAGTGATAGTCGGTTTGTCGTTGATATATTAGAGTCCATTGTGCGTCAATCGATACTTTCACTTTCAGATCGTGTGACTAGCAAAACGGCAATTAGAAAAGACATAAATCACCACTGTATCGATACGACACAATCAGTCAATACCACACAGCCATCCTTACCCAGGATGTTTTGTTGCACGTCCGTTATGATAAATAACCGGAGAGTAGTTTTGTGAGGTGCGTTTGAATACCAGACAGAGCAACAAAATTGAGCAAGAATTGGACGGCCTCAACAAAATGTTAGAATTGATATGGAAAAATATGAATTCGATAACCAGAATAAAAATGCGCTAAACAATTTGTTCTCCAAATAATATATAAACTATATATACTACATGAACAGCTGAGAGATCCAGTCGTGAGACTAAATGGAAAACGCATGAAGGACAAGTGACATGAATAGATGATTCCTACAATCAAAATATATTGAAAAAATTTGGAAAAACCGTCCAAGAAAACAAAGGAAGGAAACAAAATATTTATAGTGGGGGTGCTAGATTTCTGCGAGTGTTAGAGATAAGTGGGTGAAAAAATTGCTGTAATTTTTAATACTCTAAGAAGAAATTAAACGGTAGAAATATCGCAGCTAATAAAGCAAAATAAACAAAAAGACAGTCACAAACAATAAAAAAAGTGAGACATAATGTTAAAGAAAGGGGGAGGGAAAGAGACAGAAAGACAGTAGGGGAGAGAGAAAAAGAGAAAGACAGATAGACATACAGACAGAGAGAGAGAGACAGAGAAAATACGAGGGAAATGTGTGATTAAAATTATAGATATTTCAAAGCGATTAAAAATAAACTTTTTTGGCTTAACACAATTTTTTGCACTACTGTTTAACGTATTCTTCATATAAAAAGTAGGAAACATTCATTTCATAATTTTAATCAATTAAAACTCCCATTAACACGTTTAATGCAAACCGCATACATACTTCAGGAACCCTGAGTACAATGGAGGTGAAGATATTATATTAGTTTCAATTTGAAAACTTTATTGTCACATACTTTTAAACAAGTAAACAACTTACAACCACTATCGGAAGCTAGTATGAACAAACTTCGCTATTACTGCTAATCTACGGACAGGTAATGAAGCGACTGTTGATTACCAGTGTCGTAAAGTTGACTACCTTCGCACATCACCTCATTCAGATAAGTTCGCCTAATCGCAATTATCTGTTGTTTCAAGGTATATATTACTAAATATCACTATAATATTGACGACTCGGAACACTAAGTTTTTTATAAGTAAAAACGTAAAGTTTTACCTTACAGCCTAAACCGGCTTTCACCTATAGAAGGCTTCATCAGAGGCTGTATAGGCTTCCCTTCAAAGTTCTTTCCCATTGACACAGTCTTTCTTACCAGGCATTAGTCTACTGATTTCGTCACTGCAGTAAAATTCTTTCACCAAAACGGCTGTCTCTTGAGGAAGTGGTTTACCATGCTTGGGATCTGGAGTTGACAGTATTCCTTCTTCCACTAACTTTTTTGACTTTCTTGCCATGTAGTTGGTAACACCAAATTCGCTTTCAATTTTAGCGCATGACCAACTTCTAGGTAAAGATGTTCCACATAAGAAACTTCTCATTTTTATTTTAAATTTTAAACTTTTCCTTGAATTGGTCAATAATTTCAGATTCTGATGAAGCCTTCTATAGGTGAAAGCCGGTTTAGGCTGTAAGGTAAAACTTTACGTTTTTACTTATAAAAAACTTAGTGTTCCGAGTCGTCAATATTATAGTGATATTTAGTTAAGTAACGGACACGTCATGAACAACGAAATCCAAGTATATATTACCTAAAACAATAAAATGTACTGTTGGATTACACTGAAATCTTTTACGTAACCGATTAGTTTTAATTTGTCCTTTCATGATATGCGTCTTTGCTGTGTAACTAATTAAGTGAGCTATCCACACAAAATTTTCCAAACATAGAATTAGATACTTTTTCAAGATTTCTTCAAAATTGTACAATATACTCCAACAGGTAGAATTTGGATATGAAATAGTAACTTTAAGCGTACGATAACAGGTTGAAATGAAAATTTCTCTAAGCAAAGAATGCAGGTTCGGACATTGTATAATAGACAGTAAGATACATGTTTTTGTCAGTTTAAGTTAATTTTTGACAGTAAAAAAAAAATAATTAGTGTTGTGAAATAGTGCGAAAATATCCGTAGGCTTATGGTGAGTGAGCGTGTTTGGGTATGCATAACTATGCTGCGGAGAAATAATAAAAAATATATTACATTAAATAACTTTCGTGGAAATACAAATTATGACATGAAACACCAGGATGCCCATAAATAAAAATCGTATCGAGTGATAATATTTGTTTATAAAATAAAGAACTAAATAAATGAGTTTTTTTATAAAGAAAGTTTTATGACCCTAAAGAAAAGTAATAAACTTAGGCAGGTTTTATTTTCAAGCTTAACTTTGCCGTAGACAGTATTTTACAGGAAGAAAGTTATCTGAACTTAAACTCCAAGTGTGAGGGAATTTTTCAGCCAATGGACGCTCGAAATTCGGCTAAAATTTCATTTGATTTTATTCTTCGTATGATATAAGTTATTCTCTCTCTGTATTCGATAACTCCCTGTTGGTAGTCTATGACGATTGGTCTACAAAGGCGCACGAGCACAAGCTAGAAAGTAAGTTTGCGAGTTGATTGAATATCGAGTGCTAATCCGGTAGAGTACAAGATCGTCCGCATAGGCATTTAAAAGAACACTTCAATTAATAAATTATTTACCTTAAATTATCCGCCGTGTGATTTCTTGTAACTTCGTCTATTACGCGTTTCAGAGCTTATGCTCCATCATCAGATATTAAAAAAGATAAAACTATCACTCTTGCGAGATCGTTAATTAGTAAAAAATGTCAAAATTTGCATGTGAACCGTAGGCGGATTTGGGTGCGCACCCGTTCAAGTTCATTCTGCAACTGAGCGGTTGCTACCTTATCGTAGCCCCAGCGAGCAGACTCAAGGCGGTATCGTACAATCGGTTGGATACAAAGTTCAGGTGGTCATTTAACACGATATCGCGACTCCTTGGGTTTGCATATGCACTGTAAATTTCAAATTCCTCCAAGGCATTCATGAAACCTTGCATTCATGAAACAGTGCATATGCAAATCCAAGGAGTCGCGATATCGTGTTAAATGACCACCTGAACTTTGTATCCAACCGATTGTACGATACCGCCTTGAGTCTGCTCGCTGGGGCTACGATAAGGTAGCAACCGCTCAGTTGCAGAATGAACTTGGACGGGTGCGCACCCAAATCCGCGTACAGTTCACATGCAAATTTTGACATTTTTTACTACCTAACGATCTCGCAAGAGTGATAGTTTTATCTTTTTTAATATCTGATGATGGAGCATAAGCTCCGAAACGCGTAATAGACGAAGTTACAAGAAATCACACGGCGGATAATTTAAGATAAATAATTTATTAATTCGTACACTTGTGATTTGGTTACCATATTAAACATGAATATTAAAAAAAACACTTCAAGTTTACTGAAGTATTGTGTATGTTTAATAAACAGAATTAATCACAATTAAAAATTAATTCACTACAAATTGTAGAAGTACCCAATCCGAGAACGACTCTGAACACCGTACAGCAGGAGAAGGTCGCAGCGATATCTGAAAGTCTATCCAGAAGGAACAACCACAGCTGTATTCCATGGATCATCGACATCGCATCATCCATCGTAAAAGGAAGTGAAATTGTTTGTTATAATCTTTATTCAAAAACACTTATAAACTTGAATACAAAAGAACTCATAAATAAGATATTTATATATTAGAATGTAAGAAATAATTATTTAAAAATTGTAAAAAAGTTTAAAAGAGATAGCTTAATTAGTTCTATTTTGTTATCAGAACAGCATTAAATTATTAGTGAAATTTAAGAAAAATCATTAATAAATCCGAAGGATTCGAATATACGCTATAACCGACTACTTATTCTATGCGCCCCTTGTACATTTATATTTTTTATTACATTAGAAATTCAGCTCATCATAGAGTAACAAGTAAATAAAATTACAAAAGCTACAGCCCAATACTACTCAATATTGAGATCCGTTGGCTATATCCTCTTTTATGTTTATTAAATCGTTAATAGTTCGTTATCCCTGCAGCATTTTATGCACTTTTTGAAAAATATTTAACAATCTGCTTTTTATATAGAGATTTTATATATTTCTGAAATATTTAAAAATTTTAATATTAAGAAAACATTTTTATATTATTAAGCAGTTTTCTACTAACCAGTTTAACACAAATCATACACGTATTTGTAGGGTCCCGAGTGCAAAGCGAGAGCACTGTATGAAAATGATTTTATCACACATCTCAAATAAGTAATGCCTATCAACCTATTGGCAGTTAGTCTGAAGAAATTTTGATAAGTACTGCTTACCTACGGGTGCAGAATGAAGTGACGAAACGTTTTTGGTAGACGTGAATATTTCATTACTCCACTTACACGAGGTCCCGTGAACAACAGTGCCCTCGCACTCCTGACCTTCCCTGCTTAATGCAACAGTACACACCACATCTTACGAAGATATTTTATTAAAAAACATACCAGCCACTAAAGAGACTTACAATTGGATCCTTTTCATTTCAATTGATACTTAAGCTTTGCATTAATAATGCAATAAAATATATTGTTACGACGGTCTCACGGATCGTCGTATGGTACAGTGGAAACAGAATACACACACGAAGTCACTAATAACCAGCTTTAATGGATCAAAAATAACAATTTGAAATCATCAACATACTCTCATGCAGTAATATTCTAGTTACATTTGTCCAGACTCAGTAATAATGTCAACTATTAGAGTTCCACGCTAATTATAACACAATAATCACGTCGTCAAAATACTTCGATCTGTAGTTGAATAAATCGCCAGCTGTATCTAACTTCTGACTTATAAGATGTTGCTTATTTAGGTCCCGCAGGGGTTTCAGAAAATGTTTCCATCCTTTTGGCGGCGTGCCAGCATAATTTGCATAGTTACAAGTGCTCTCAAACCGCCTTGAAGGTATTTAAGTGCGGCCTTGACCGAGACGCTGCACCTTCTCAGCTAGCCGAGAAACGGGTGCAATGACTCGAGTGCGTTCCGTAATTGTCGTAGTAATATTGTAGCAAATAATACATTTTGGGAGTTGTTGGGAGTTAAACATACACCACTGGTATATGCTTTAAATATACAGGGTCCGCCAGTGAAACGGGAAAATTAAAAGTACCCAATTTTTTCATGAAACATTTATTATCAGAATTTTTTTTACAGATTTGAGTTGAGTAAAGTATGCCATTATTTTACTTTTTAAAAATAACGCCGCTCAAGTGAGAGCCATTTCTGTGTAAACATTCTTCTAATCTTGACCGAAAATTTTCCATCACTCGACGAAGCAGGTCAGGTTGAATCCGTGCAATTTCTTGTCTGATATTCGTTTTTAATTCCGGTATGGTGTGCGGTCTATCAATGTACACCCTGCTCTTCAGAAATCCCCAAAGGAAAAAGTCGCATGCGGACAAATCTGGGGATCTTGCAGGCCACGAGATGTCGCCATATCTGGATATGAGTCCGTCCGGGAAGAGTTCTCTTAAACCAGCCATGGACACACGAGCAGTATGACTTGTGGCCCCGTCCTGTTGAAAAAATTAATTTCCGGAAACCTAGGGAGCCGTTGCATCAAAAATGTTCTGACCGTGTGTGTGTAGCGGTCTGCATTGACAGTTGTGGTGTTTCCTCTATCGTCTTGGAAAAAATATGGCCCAATAATGCCAGATGATGAAACTGCACACCACACCGTAACTTTCGGACTATGTAATGGCTTTTCATGCAACTCACCTGGGTTTTCATCATTCCAATATCGACTATTTTGTTTGTTTACATATCCATTCAAATGAAAATGTGCTTCATCTGACATAAACATGAGGTGAATAAAAGTTTTCATCATCATTTACACGTCGCAATATTTCTTCGCTGAAAATCCTGCGAGCCAGCATATCGCCATCTTTCAACTCCTGGATTACTTGAATTTTGTAAGGATGAAAAGATAAGTCTTTATGCAAAATTCGTCGTAACGATGTGTCACTAATGTTTAGTGCGGATGCATGTTTCATTGCAGAACGTTGTGGACTACGCGTTAATGCTACTCGAACTCTTTCAATGTTTTCCTCTGTTCTTACAGACCTTGTTGCTCCTCTATGCTTTAAGTTTAATGTGGAACCAGTTTCTTCAAACTTTTTCACCCATGACATAATTGCATGAGCGGACGGCACTCTTGCATGTCGTGGAATATTGAAATGATTACGAAACAATCGTTGTACAGAAGCACATAGTCACCATTCTTATAAAACGATTTTACGCAGAAAGCACGCTGTGCACCAGACCACTGCTCCATGTTTTAAAACATATAATAATATAATAACAAATGGCATTAAATGTAAAACAACAATCGAAAACCTCCACGCCCTCTCGTGAGCAGAAAATGAACTATTGGACTTTCAAAATTTCCCGCTTCACTGGCGGACCCAGTACTTTCATCAATTATGCAAAATTCTGTTGACAAAGTATAGCCATTATTTTGGCGCAGTATTTATTATGACAACGAATTGTTTTTCACTAATCGTTAAAACTTTCATGGTTTTCCGTGAGTGCCCGGTTCAGTAGATGCGAAATCGAATATAATTCGGAGCACTACGTTTTACAAACACGAGTTAATATGAACACGTCTTTGCAATTACAATAATTTTATACGCTTCTACCAGTACGGTGGTCGATATCAAAGTTACGTTAATTGCCGACAGCGCTAGTCAGAACGAAATTTATTAATGTGGTACGTACACCTTTAATTGTAAAGATTAATGAATCTTATACAATACTGCGTTATTTTTTTTACAATTGTTTCATTATAACGTCTTATTTACTTTGCGTTCAATCCATTTTACATATAATATGCATTATCGTACGTAACTTGGGTTTGTGTAATTTTTTAATAATGAGAAATTCAATCATACTTTAATCAGTTTAGATAACTTTAAAATATTTAATAAATTACATTATTTTAATTCCTTTAATTTAGATTGTTTAAGGACTTGATTTTACAACATAAAAAATTAAAAAAAAAATTTGCCAAAATGCCTATATGCAAGTAAATATCTAGCATTGCATTATAATTGAGACAAACCAGAAGTATTGAAAAGACGAATTATTAGGAAAATATTAGGCCCACGAAAAACTTCAGAAGGTTGGAAATTAAGAAGTAATGATGAAATATATCATAGTACAGAAAATATAACAGAAACAGTGAGAAAGAGAAGACTGTTATTTTTTGGACATTTATATAGAATGGACGACAATAGGTTAACAAAGAAGATCTTCAAATATCTGTGGGGGAAGAAGTCAACATCAAGTTGGATTAAAGAAGTCCAAAAGGATTTACAAAAAAATAATATATACGCAGAAGAAGCAATAGAAAGAGAAGCTTTTTCGGGCAAAAGTGTTAAAAATGGAACGAGTTCAGGGTAGGAGGGAGAAAAACGCAGGTTCAAAGTGGACTGAAGACAGGAAGAAGTGACACAGTGAAAAGATTAAAGAATATTTGAGAAAAAAAAGAAGAACCTTATACGTGACCTTGTTTAAATATCCTTTCAATATGTTCCTTAATTATCGTATGGCCTAAATTTGCTCGACTGAAAAATAATAACATTGATTCTTCCCGCCAATCTATATCCTATACCACATTCGTCATGTTTTCCTGTTTATTTACTGATATGTCAGTAGTCATCATCATCAACATCTTCAAAGTTTAAACTAAGCTTGGCTTGTTCCGGTCTCAAATAGGCAAATATTACAGCTGGTCACTCCAGCGCTTCCTCGGACGTCTCACACCTCTTCGTCCCTTCCTTCGGCTTATAGTTCTATAGTTGTTTGGTGATGCGGCAGTCATCACAATTCGCCCACCAATTCAGCCGATATTGGGCGATCCTGTCGAGTATACTCATAATATTCTGTTCCTGCCGTATATCTGTGATCATGGAGAGTATACCCTGCCAGGTGCCTGAGAAATCTCATTTCAGCCGCTCGGATGCGACTGCCCTGGGCTTTCGTTACAGTCATGTCAGTTACTACATGTCAGTAGAGTGGTAATGTAATATGAAGCATGACATCGATAACTATGCTCTCACCAGATGTCGTCTACGTCTAGCGCCGGGTGCTTGTTTTAGAAGACACAGATCATATTGCCTTATTCAATATGTTGTCAATTATTCATTAAGCATGCACTTTTTACAGTCATTATTTGAAATAGTAATTTAATGTACCGAAACGTGGTCTGACAACGCTAACGTAAAACTGTTTCCTGACAGTTAACGTGACTCAACGCAAACAGTGACAGTTGCGTGACGATGCTGATGAGACCACGCCCTTCTATGAACAACACTCGGACATTTCAAAACACAGATACAGTATTCAAATTATATTCTGGAGCCTGCAAGTACTAAATTCAGTTTTTTACAATGAATTCGCATTAGAAGTAGCCAAAGTTATTGAATGTATGCTTGAAAATGTTTTGCAATGTGAAAGCACTAGATGAATTTCCCTCTCTGACACTTTTTACATGATTTCTGAATCTCTAACGAGTTCTAACGTTTATTTTTCTTTGTTTCAACAACTATATCCTTTTAATGTCTCCAAGGATTTCGTGTAATTTCAATTTTTTGGGTTTATATCTACTGTTTTCGGTAGTGGATCTTTATCAACAACATCGACCAAGAATTTCGATTTTTCATCATCACCTTTACGACATAGACAGGATGCTGTATGTTTCGATTTTGAGTTTTTGTTTCTTTATATTAATCAAGCAATAATTACCTTGCAGATGTGGTACCTTCCACATGTCAGCTTTCCACATGTATTGAAACGTTATATTGTACTATACACTTTTTAGTAATAAGTACAGTTTGTGGATACTCCCGTGTAGGCTACACGTAAATCTGAAAACATTCTTACACGCTTTCAGATTTAAGCGCCTAATCACGTAGGCTACATGCTTATATAAATACAATAACAAGTTTACGATTATCGGCGTATAATTATAACAAGGTTATAAATACAATATCGACTATTAACGGGAACGCGTATTTGTTACGTAGAACTTATATGCAGATAGAAACATATAAGAGATATAGAATAAAAAAAGTATATTTAATAGTTAGTCTTTTTATGTAGTTCTAACGGAATATTAAATATACATTTATTTCGGTGGTTATACAATGCCACAGCTTACCTTTATCTTAAATAAAAATAAAATTCTTGAAATTACTCTTGTACTTGTCTGCACTGGATTTGCACTGTCACAGGTTCTTAAAATTTAGAATCAGTGATTTCTTTTGACAACGCAGCTCAAATACGACAATGGTCACATCGGAAAAGCTTATCTCACTTTATCCCAAACTTCAGAAAACTTCAGTATATTCAGACCAGCCTCTGTAAGTTACGGTATCTTCGGAGAGGTCTCTACTTATTTCATTTGCAATTCTGATTATGCAAGATCAAGCCCAATGGCACGATGAAATGTCTACTAAGAAGTGTAAAGTATAAAACTCTATTATTTATTCCACATGCTCTTATTTGAAAATTAATTTTATACTTAAAATAACACAATTTTTCTTCTCCGGAAAAGTAAATACTATCATACATAACAGAATTTTATTTTCCCCTACTATTTTATTACAAGTGTAATAGAATTGATTTAGAATTCAAATCTGCCACCTCCTACTTTAAAAGGTGTAACAAGATTTTAGCAACGAAACGACTTACCGTTTAAAGGCTTGAGTATAATAATGTGTCGGTTCGATGATATGTATTGATACAATATATGCCACTTTATGGAGTCCTAAGTTTTGTGTCCTCCAATAATTGGCAGAAAACGCTACTGCACCTTGCAAAGGCCATATGTGAGAGTATTCACAAATATATCGTAAAGTAGCACTAGAGGGAAGTTACCAGGGATTTTCGTCAAGTTTTATCATTTTAGTGTTTCAAATTTTAGAATCACAATATTTATCACTTAAGTATTGTTTGGTAATTTCTCGTAATTATTTTACATAAAACGTTATCAGAAGAATAATATTATTGTTATCAAATTATTTCTTAATGTCATTATTCTTTTAATTTTGTAATTAGTTGTGAATAATATAATGTTATTATAAAAAGATTTGTTATTATTATTAGTAACAATAATGTAAGAATAATATAATTTTATGTTTATGAACTTAAAAACGTAAATTGTTCTGAAATCTGCAACTGTAAAAGACTAATTTTCTACCATTGCCTGCAGTACACGTCCCATTATGATTGTAAGACATTTCAGAACCCAGTTTAAAGAAATGTTTTTAGATTTTTTTGGTTTTTCTACTTTATTCAACTTGATCTACAACATTAGTAAGGTCACTGATGTTTATGGAACGGTCATCATACACCCTCAATCTATGAAGTTATAGCATACACGGCTGCAATGTAAAAACTTATGGTGAACGTCAATACATAGTAATGGATAAAAACTTAGCTAATACTTGCTGTAATCATAAAGTAACATTTCGCAACCTATCGTATACGAAAGATCAATCTGGAAATTTTATTACCTCTCGTCTTTACAAACTCTATCAGAAAGCAAGAAGAAAGTTTGAGGATCACTTTCCAAATATCCAATGAAGTGAACTTTATTACCTCACGTCCAGAGTCCAAATTAAGGAACACGCTATAAAAAAAGGTGTATGAAGCGTTATAAGTTGATCCTTATCAATCAAACTCTTACGCAGAGGGAGGAGATATGTGGGTGGGTTATGTGGGTCCCTTGTAAAATAAAGAATGTAGAAAATAATTAATCTCTTTAATATTTTCAAGAATTTGTAATTTAAATTAAATATTTTTAATAATTAACTGTCGACATAAATTACAGTTTAATGCCCTTTATCCCTTCTTCTAACTCACTCACTCTTTCTCTTTCTCTCTGTCTCTGTCCCTCTCTGTCTGTCTGTCTCTCTCCCTCTCTCTCACTCTCTTTCTCTGTCCCTTGGTCCATCTTTCACTTTTTTTACTAGTTTTCAACATAATACAAGTAAAATGTAAGTAAATATGTAAACAAGTGTTTAACACTTACAACTGTATTTTACAATCTCACTACTAAAACAAATTTTCAATCTCACCACTGTATTATGTAGTCCCTTACGCAACAAACCTTTTCTATTACAAGTCAGAAGCAACGAAAGATATAAAATACACTCTGTACTCGACATAAGAGAACACGATAATAGTTCGCCATAACAATTCAGTTTAGTGTAGTGGCAAGAACGAGTAGATTTCTTATTGACTCAGTTTATAGTCGGCAGCTCGCATCCTAGTCAGAATTTATAAAATGCATAAGTCTCAGAAAAACAATTCTGACTGCACTGAACGATCACATTAACATTTACTACTGTAGGCGTTTCTGGACGCTGTTTTGTTCTTCGCAAAATCAACGCAGTCCTAGCACACTCACGTGACAAAATATTATTTGTTACTTGTTGGATTCATAATCACTGACACTTGCCTTTTACTAGTCTCTCCAAGGGAATTAAGAGTTTTCTAAATCCACTTACTAACATAGTTAGGATACTAAGGATAAGTTAGTACTCTCTGAGTACATGCATGCAAAAATAAGTAAGTAATTGGTTTCTAATAGAGAAAATTAGCCGAGATAGTGGTGATAATATTATGTGTCGACAGTTCTTTTTGAGAATAATGTGTCTTGTAAAAGATGATGTAAAATGTTGAAAAAAATAAAAATAAATCTGTACAGGAACTGGGTTTAGGCTGCGTTACTGTTTATTATAAAAAATACAGATATATTTTTATTAAACAGAATGAGTCTTAGAGACACAAAAATCGAAAAAGACGGCTCAACTTATGAAACAGAAAAACATAAGAAAGTATTAAATTTTAATGTGTTTTGCAATATTCTAAAATTTAATTTTTTAATGCGTAACTCTTTATAATGCCATGATTCTATCGTCACAGTACTCACAGAGATTATTTTTTGCTATATGTTAAAATGAAACACCTTCAGAAATTGTATAATTTTTTAAGAAGTGTATTTACATTAATTTTATTTAACAATTACTTTTCTAAAACACCAATAATTAATGTGTTTTAAATTTTTATGTATATTAAAAACTTGAAAAAATCTAAAGTCAATCAATCCTTCAGTTTCTAGGAGCTACAATTTAAATTTTAATTGAAGATTTCAGTGGAAATTATTTGCATGCGTTTTTCCAGATATCATGTTCTCCTCTCCAGCATTATTTTTAGGCGATGAACGTAGTAAAACTTTGTTTAGTCAAGTGATTGTGTATAAACATTTTCCATAAAGTAATTCTGCACTTGCATTGATACCAGTGTTATGCTATTCATTTTTTATACTAGTAAATTGGACGTAGCCATAATAACTAGGGATCAATAATTACGATGGAATTATTAAAAACAAATATAGATGTATATAATACAGCAAACGTTCTTCTACGAACAATATAAATACGTACTGTTTATATTGAAAAGTTTGTTCTTACTTAAGATTATGAGAAATATGACTAAATGATATGAGACTCATGGAAGAATAGAAGTGGGCGTTAAGTGTTAAATATTGGAGACATCGATTATACAAGTATGTTTATCAGAGTACAGCAATAGAAATGTTACGTGAAAATAGGAGGTAAGATAATTTAAAGAATACACACATTTATTTTAAAATTGTTGGTGGCAATTGTGTTGCAAGCAGAATTAATAGACACTGCAATAAATAAATGTCTTAGAGGGAGAGTTATTTCTCTTCTACAAAATTATCTTTCGAATAAAAATATTGCAAAAGTAAGTTACAGTAGAAGAATGAAATGTATTGTGAACATCTTACATTTTCTTACATGTCGGTGATCGTATACTTTACTGACGATGCAGAGACGTTTATTATTTTCCATAAAGTATAAAACACTGTAATATACATTATTAGACTTACCATGACAGATGCACACTATACAAATTGCTCTTCAAAAGCGTTCATATTGCCCTTAAAACTTAAGAGTTTGTCTACAGTCTTTTCATATACGTCTAATACGATTTTAAATAATAAAAAAATAATTAACAGACTAAACGTAAGTAATTAAATTTAATTTTAGATTTTTATTATACTAACAAAAGAGTGTTTTATCATGTTTGTATCATTTCCGCAAATTTCAAATATATGTTGTAATTTTTTATAATAAGCTTAACAAGCAGCGAGCATAAAACTAAATAAAATATATTATTACTTGTTACTTGAAACATTTTTGCCTGAAATAAATAATATTAAAAGTCATTTTCTAACAGCGGAATTTTTTATTAATTTTAATACTTAAAGTACGATATTACAATACAGATAATAAGGTAGTTTAAATTGAGTAAACGCGTTTAATGGTTTCAAAAACAATTATATATAATAAGTATATAATAAGAAATTATTATATATAATAAATATATAATTGCTAACCAAGATCATGTAATTGAAAATAAAACTCCACAGTAGAAGGTTCGTTAGTTCTGTTCGACGAACACATAATCACATTTGGCGCGTCAATAAAATCGAATTACCTGCTGCCCTACATTTACGTAAATGGGTAAGGTTGGAAATGAACGCATCACTCTTACACTAATCGCGTTAATTTCATGCAAAATGGGTGCGTAATGCATCTTCTCATGTCGTCGAACGATTTGATAAAACCGAACTGTATTGTTAATGGCGTTATCATTGGCGAGGTGTGCTACTGTCTCTAATGCGTGAAATCTTATTAGCTTCCAATGTTTTATCTGCACGTCAATATCGTTTCAAAACCATTTTACAAAATGAAATACCATCAGATATTGACTACTTTAGTAATGCACGCAAGTCATTTAATTATCACCTGTCCATGAATTACATGCGCCCGCGAAAAAAATTATAGGCAAAAGTGTCCAGGAAATTAAATTTTAAAAACATTGCGTTACTGCCAGAGATAGTGAAAAAACGATTTTAGTAAAAATGTTTCTTTAAATATCATTAAAAATCTTTGAACAATACTGGATTCTTCATTAAAATTACTGAATGTATTGTTACTCATACATTTTGATGTGAAGACAGTAGAATAAATTATTGAAAGATAAAGAAATCGGTACAATCTGTATTATCGTTTCTATATTAACACACGACTTGAATAAAAGCTTTCAAGTTAACGTACCACTGTCCATAGCAGAATTTAAAAATTAAACTGTTGACATGATCGCTAATATTACCCTCTAATAATTATGTTCTCTTACTTCCCTAGTTAACATTCAGTTAGCAGAAAACTAAACTCGCCCAGCGTTTTTTTTTTTTTGTACGGGCAGGCATTCCGGCCTCGGTTTAACTTATATGAAAGTTACGTTTTTCGCTTAAAACAAAAAGTTGGCGGCGTTCGTATATTACTGCAAATTCATGACAGTTCGTATCATATAGTCATTTTTGCCAAGTTGCATACGCTGTCTCATTAACGTTGAGGACGCCTCGTTAACGAACTAGAACATATACGCTTAGAATCTTAATTTCATGTACACGGTGTTGGAAAAGTGAAATTGAGGCTATAAAATAAAACAGACATACAATTGATTGCATACATAATTTATCTTCAGGTAAAGTATTAATTGTGAATTGACAGTTATGTAGTGAAAATGAGCGTCTTGGATTTAAGGATACAAGGAACATATAATTACCACCAGGTCTGTAATTAAGTTTTAAAAGCAACAAATATTTAGCAAGGAGTTTTGTTAACCACTAAAGCACACAAGATGAAGACAAGGAAGATATAGTCGTCATTTGTTACAGTACAAATATAGAGCGCTATATAAAATAATATTAACCCAAAATCACAAAAACACTTCTCTCCGCTCGTGCGTGTATTTGCTTGTAACAGATTGTCCTATGCAGCTTGTACTGACCTAATTGCATGACAGAAACAGGACAGACTCTAAGTACATTCAACGTAGCGAACAACATCGTAGTTCACTAGACGAAGTCTGTGGTTATCCAGCGTACTCTGAAGTAACGCGTCAATTATACGGTTGCCTTGTTTCAACGTATCAAGTTAATTGAGCTGTCTTCAGTGCTGCTCCTTAAAATGAAACTATTCATTTGATCGTTCTATTTCTTTTGACATGATAGTGTCTTTTAGCTGGACATCGTTTGAAACTTTCTGTAACATTTTATTTACCGTCACGCTGTATGACGTCATCATTGTTCGATTGTAACGCTTCCACACTTTCGATTCCCCACAGTCTAGAAAACTTCGGTCTCTGTCGTTTTAACATGATAATGTTTGATATATAATAAATATATTTGTTATATAGTAAATATTCGTTATATGCATATTATACGTTTCAAAAGCCTAAAAGTGTGTAATACCGTTTGCCAAATGGTAAAAGCTTAAAAGCACGATAATATCTTTCAGCCGCCAGCTAAACGCAACATTTGCGCAAAAGAAACAATCAGTCAGTCAGTAACCATAATAATGTTGCGTCTAGCTGGCGGCTGAAAGACATTATCATGCTCTAAAGCTTTTACCATTTGGTAAACTGTACTGTATCTTTTTTGTTATCTAGTTTTGTATCCCTTGCCGTAAAGTGAAAATCTGTTTACAGTATCTATTTCTTCCAATTTGTGTTTACACGTTAGTCGTTAACATAGACACACAAATATTTTATTTTGTTAAGTTCGATTAAAGTAGTGTTTAAAACATTCATCATCATCATCATCATCATCTTCAAAGATTAAACCAAGGATGGTTTGTTTCGGTCTCAAATAGGCAAAGATTAGAGGTGGTCACTCCAGCGCTTCCTCGGACGTCCCACACTTCTCCGTCCCCTCGGCTTATAGTTCCATAGTTGTTTGGGGATGCGGCAGTCGATTCGGCAAAGATATTCCTTCCAATTCAGCCGATATTGGGCGATTCTGTCTAGTATACTCGTAATATTCATTTCCTGACGTATATCTGTGTTTCTTCTATGATAATGGAGAGTATACCCTGCCACGTGCCTGAGAATTCTCATTTCAGCCACTTGTGTTCAACACATTATTAAAAATTATTAATATTGGTTTTACTTTCACTGTAAACTTGTTTGGTTTATTCACTCAGACGACGTTTCGGAGTGGTGTTCTCCTTCTTCAGTGAGTTCGGATACGGCTTCGGTTGAGACCATATCCGAACTCACTGAAGAAGGAGAACACCACTCCGAAACGTCGTCTGAGTGAATAAACCAAATAAGTTTACAGTGAAAGTAAAACCAATATTAATAATTATTATGTGTGTAAACAAAGAAGTGATGAACATTAAAAATAATTACATTATTAAAGTTTAATTTTGTTACCATTCTCGCTTCTTGCTTCATTTTCTTTGCGTAATAAGCCTGCGATCAAGTAAACAATTTTGTTTAATTACATACAAAATTGTATTAGTTACTTTGTTGTTTTGTTTGTTTGCGTTATTTTAAAATTATGCTATCCAATCTACATATTTCGATAATAGTAGTTTAAACTTATAAACATGTGAAATAACCACTATTAAACGTATGCGGTTTACTACTGGCCTTGCCGGATTATTACTTCTCTCAAATTAATAAATAGGTGTGGCATGAAGGATTAATTTACAAGTTAAATAAATTGTTACCTAGACAATTTGTAGAAATCCTTACCTCGTGCATATCTAATAGATTGATTCGAGTTAAACAAGAAGAAGCATATTCAGACCTAAAAGACGTGCAGGCGGGAGTACCACAGGGCAGAGTTCTTGGGTCTGTCTTGTATGTATTATTTACCAGTGACCTACCAAATTTAGAACAAGCAAAGTTGGCTACTTTTGCTGATGATGCAGCTTTGCTTACAACAGGGCGAGATGGGGTTATTTCAACCCGATTATTGCAGAAAGCTAGCAATATCATATATGAATGAGCAAAAAAATGTAACATTAAACTTAACGGAGCCAAGTCGGTACACATTAATTTCACCAATAAAAGATTGAATAATCTTCCATCATTGGTCATCAAGGGTAACTCCTTATGAAAACAAAGCCAAATACTTGGATATGACTTTGGATACCAAACTGAGATGGAAAGAGCACGTAAAAAAGAAAAAAAGAGGAACTTGACATAAAATTCCGACAATATAAGCGATTGATAGGAAAACATTCCAACCTGTCTTTATACAGTAAAACTCTGATCTATAATCAGATAATTAAACCCACCTGGCTGTATGGAATTCAACTCTGGGGATGCACAAAACATAGTAACATCAGGATAATACAAACATTCCAAAACAACGTTTTGCGGACCATGGTGAATGCACCATGGTATGTTATAAACGCCAATATCCACAGAGATTTAGGTATTCCAGCAATTAAAGAACAGATTAAAAGGTTTGCAAAGAAGCATAGAGAAAGGCTTCACCTCCACGAAAATGCAGAAGTTCTTCAGCTGCTGGACAATCAACACGTGTTCCGAAGACTGAAGAGAACAAAGCCATTTGAACTTGTGTATTGTTTTGTGTTATAAAAGCAGAGCATTGTGCGCAGGTGAGAGTGTTTAGTTAAGAACACCAGAACTAACTAAAGGATGTCATTGGACTTAATTTAGCTGATATTTATTTAGTATTAATAGGTATTAGAGATAAGTTGATGGTTGGTCTTACAGACCAGTTTTAACATATTAAATTCGATAATTAAAAAAAACATTATTAAATAGTGTTTGTGACGATGTTTATATTTTGTGATAACAAATTATATTTATTGATTTGGTAATAGATTCCCCTTTCCTGGCTGTCCATACTTTGGGAAATACATTATTTCACTGATTTTCTATGCCCCACTCACAGCATGACATGTTAAACTTAATGCGTATTACTTTCGAACTGTCAGTTTACAAACAGCAGTTTACAAACTTTATTTGCCCAACACCAATGAAAGCCTTACGATTTTTATCAAGAACCGTGAAGGAAGTTTAATCATTGCCTGCCAAACATGCAATAAAGTAAACTTTACATATTAACGCAACTACTCAACTGATATTTATGAGAAGTTTGTGGAGGTATTTAATCTGAACCTAATCAAGCGCGATGCTTGGAAAGGTATAAAAACTTTATGTTATATTTCGAGGAAATGTAAAACACATTTTAATATATGTAGTTACAACGATTTACATTTTTCCTTTTATTTTTTATCGCTCACTGATAAGTTTTATGTAGGAAAAGAGTAAATGCAATTAAAGTTTGACGATCTTGTAGAAGCATGACAATAGTGAAAAGTGAAATAAGAAGAATGTAAGACAAGGAATCAGTGGGTACCAAAAAATTCTAGTAAGGTGTAATTCTTACAATTCAATAAGATATATTTAATTGCTAATGAATGGAGGGTATGGGTTGTAGAAAAAGGGAAAGACCCCGAAGTAGATTCAAAGACCAGATAGGGGAGGACCTCGGAAATCTGAACATAAGAAACTGGAAAGCAGGGTACCCAATAGGGAGGAATGGAATCGACTCTTGGAGCAGGCCAAGACCCACCAAGGGTTGTAGCGCAACGGCTGACTATGATGAATGGAGAGTTGATTCATATAAAAACCGCTACTCGTTTGCTAGGACGGATGAATTCATTTTGACAGAATTATCACTGTTGCACACCACTATAGAAAAATTATTCCGATTAGCGCTTTCAAGCTTCTTATCTCATCGTCAGATCGGAAAAAACAACCAGAATAAAACAGACACTTCACACCCCCACCAGCCCCACTGTCCACACACACACCCACAACAAGCTATAAGTCAAATGTCCCTTCCCAACCTCCGAGCTCTGTCACCCCCGTCTGTACAGGTACATATTTTTCTAGTACATTCCGTGTATGTGTGTGTGTGTGTGTGTGTGTGTGTGTGTGTGTGTGTGTGTGTGTGTGTGTGTGTGTGTGTGTGTGTGTGTGTGTGTGTGTGTGTGTGTGTGTGTGTGTGTGTGTGTGTGTGTGTGTGTGTGCATTCTTTTCAAAACCTAACGTTGTAAAGCCTTTCTCATTCACACTTTTGAGTGAATGAGAAATATTTTATAAAAATGAAGAAATATTTTATAATATAATAAGAAGTAAAAGGTAGAGGACGGATAGATAACATTAAGAATTAAATTGCATATATGGATGTTTTTGAAATAAGGGTGAGTGACCGCAACCAAAACTGTGAATGATAATACAATTCTAATAAAATGTCTACATATAAATTACAAAATTTTGTATACTATCTAACTTTAAGTAATTCCTATGATCATTTGATTAGCTTATGTTTATTTAAACTTTTATTTCTTATGAACAATTTCATATCATTATCAACTTTAATTTAACTTAATAATTTCTTTTAATTTTTTTAAAAATGCTTCTGTTATGAGTATACTCATCAAAGATTCAAATAAGAGTGAAGTTTTTTCTTAAGATTGTTGGGTATTAAAATTGTTTAGACTTACCTTGGCTTAGTCTTACACTGTGATCATTTTTCTTTCCTTAATTTATTTGCCCGTCATTTAGCCTTAGACGTTCAAAATAAAATTTAACTAAATTCCGATTTGTGTTTAACTAGACTAACTAAAACTAAATTAAACTAACACTCTTTTTGATATTTTACAATAATATTGGTGTCTTATAAAATTTGTTTTAGTATCTAACTTTAGTAATGCCTACGCTCGTTTGATTAGACTATGTTTATTTAAACCTCTATTTCTTACGAATTATTTCAGCGTTTAAAAATATGAATAACTAAATTTTGAGTACTCAATATATGACACAGATAATTTTATGTTAACCATTTACAGCTTCTACATACATCACTTATTATTACTATAGTTATTACTATTTTAAATTGTTTACAAAATTTGAATAACATTAAAGTTACAGACATTTTACAAATACAATATGGCCTAAAAACTTTTTTATTTTACAGACTATACAGATTGTACAGACTATAGAGTTTACAGACTACACATACACATGCACAGTAATAAAAAATATAGTGCACTGTTATTGTACAATGTTTTTATTCATGCACATGTTTTTAAAATGTACTTTTCATTTGCCGCGTAGCTCTTATTTATTTTGAAAATTACGGGGACATTCACATCAAACCGGGACTATTAATTTTTAATAAATACAGAACACATTTATGATACTAAAAAATACTTTTCTTTATCGATATAATCCCCTGCTACATTTATACATTTGTCACAGCGTTGGATAGTGCCTGGATCCAAAAATTAATAAAATAGGTATTGAAATAAAAATTAAGCAGTTTTATCAAAAGGAAACAAATTCATTTATACAAAATAATGGAAATAAAATTAATGAAAAAATAACATTCAAAGATATATTTGTTGTTTATTATTGTTTGGCTTTCTTAATACGTATGGGATGTGTGGATTTGCTTCTGACATAGCCTATAATGCCTGTTCATTTGAGACAAATTTTGATGCTCCTATTATTAGAATGGATTTCAAGTGTTCGTCTGACAAGTTAGCCCTGTACTTTGATTCTATACTTATTTCTTGTTAGTTATTTAGTAAAATGTTACAATATTTTGACGTTCTATTTAAAAACTGCACGTACCATCGGCCGGGTTGCCGCGGGCCGGACATCACCTTTTGCGGGGTGCATCCGGTCCGCGGGCCGTAGTTTGGAGACCCCTGTTCAAAAATATAACTTATATATTTAAATATACAAAAAAAAATAATATCGGATATTACGGACATTATTCCTTTTTGATAAAATAAAAACTAAAATGTTTTGTACGAAATGTGATCCTAAAACAGGGATATACACACAATAATCCCTCATCATCCTGGAGAAAACATAAGAAATTTATGTAACATATTCAGTCAGCGAGGAAAATGGAAAAGGTTTTGCCTTGTACAATGTTTTGTGGTCGCATAATTATTGATTTTTCTTTATTATCAATAGCTAAAATTACGTCTGTATACGATAGCATATTAGGCTATTTAAAAGTCACAGAAGGGAGTTTATTGTAGTTTCAACAATTAAATTAACAAAGGTTAGTTTAATAATACAGCTTATCTATTTTAAGGAAAATCAGCAATAATTTAAAACAATTCAAACACTTAATCACTGTATTTTATTTATGTATTTGTAATGGAAAATAAAAAAGCCGACGAAGAGAAAAACCAAAAACTCTGGGTTTCCATCGGGAACCATAAGGAAACAACAACCGTAGTGCTAAATATCAACAAAAAGCCCTTACAAAATTTTACCAAGTCAAGGAATTACTGATTCAAGTTTACTTATGTAGCGTTATATATTTTATAATATATACTACTTTGAAAACAGCTTATCTACTTGGTGTGTGACACAGTGCAGATTAAAAAAGTGCAAACAGGTTTTTGCAATTATATATACTAACTATGAATTTCTGAAAACAGGAAAACCGCTATTTATTAAGTTGTAAAGCTTATATTTTTACTTTGTAAACCAGTTTTTTGTATGCCTTGTAACGCTTGTGTGAAAACTGCGTTATGATAGCTTGAACACTTATTCAATTTACTACAATATTAATGTACCTTTTAAAACTTATGGTCAGAATGAAGCTAGTAATAGTTACAGGTGAAGACAAATATTATTTTGAAAAGTTAATTTGGTGAAAGCTATTAAAAAAATTCGTCTATGCAAAACTGAATAGCATATTTTTGCTTGTTACTTAAAATTTATGTCTGAAAATATATTATTACGACAGTCTACTCGATCGCCGTAGGTACAGTGGAAACAAAATAAGTACAAGACACCAAATTAGGTCACTAATTACCAGCTTTAATTTCCACAGTTAACAGTTCGTCATTAACAACACAGTCTCTACAACAAATCAAATAAAAATTGTTCACACGCAATAAAATGTCCTCTAAAATTAAACACAATTGTATTACAATTACCGTCCGATTATAAAACATAACACTTAACTAATAACCACTTGAACGCTCACAGTAGTATCGCCCGATAATAACTCTCGAACCGAACTGTAAATATATCGCAGCTGTACTGACTCTTAAGGCCGTTGCCGCCATGTATTTATACCTGCGCTCACAGACAAGAATGTTCCTAATTGCGTCTTAGCGCTCGTGTGCACTGCGTAATTAACTGCGGCCTTGGCACAGACCGTGCGGCTGACGCCTTCGATAACACTCTCGTATATGCGTCTACAAGCACGTACGCCACACACGGTAGAGCGAGATTCTTCTGGCACATTCGACAAACACGTAGATTGTTCTGTGATGTCGTAACAATATGTTAAGAAACTGTGCGCATTTTTCGACACGAAAAAACATATCTTAACAATAGGTAAAAAATAATATATTTTAAACAAACATTTTTTTATATTTATTTATTTATTTGTACGCTGCAACAGCATCGGTCATAACCGACAACAAAAATTATAAAACGGAATTTGTACATTATACGGAAATTCTCGTACACTTGCACAGTTACTGTACACATATTAAACTAGAAGGTGCTTAGTGAAGACAAGCAATGCATCAAAATACGCAGGAATTGGTACGATTTAAAAACTACATTAAATATTTGTTTAAATACCAAGTAGTGCAGATAAATGAGATAAATAAAAATATTTAACAAATAAAAATATTTATTTGAATAATGCAAAATAAAATGAGAAATATTGTCCCACACAAAATAAACATTATAAGTACACATCACTCAGAGATATATATAATAAAATAATACGTAATAACATATGCAACGACAAACAATATATAACAATAAACGTAACAACAAGTTACGTAATAATAATATATAAGAACAATAACAGTTATTATACAACAGTTACGTAATAAATATATATAATAAATAAAACAGAAATAATAATCTCGATTACATAGCAATCCATTAACTTAAACGTCCTAGAAACTACACAATATTTAATGTTCTTATAAATTTAATAGTCCGTACCTATATTTTTGCTATCATCTGAATCTCCTTTATGAGGAGAAGTATTTCGGCGGCTGCAGTCTTGTCATTGAAACTTCTTCTAACATCTGAAGGGACACAAACATTTTAGTAACAATCTTCATTGTGGTTGGAATAAACTCAAGAACAATAAAATTTCCAATATGATCTTCGTATTGTTACGACATTACAGAACAATCTACGTGTTTGTCGAATGTTCCAGAAGAATCTGGCTGTGATGTGTGCGTACGTGATTTCAACATGCACTCGCGAGACTTTTCTAGAAGTCGTCAGCCACGCGGACTGTGTCAAGGCCGCAATCAATCGCGTCCTAGTGTAGAACTGATGCGTAGTGTAGGGAATATTCTGGATTTTCGGCGGGGTATAAATACAAGTACTCAGCGACGCACAGTTCAATTTTGAGTTGCGATTTATTTGAGAGCGGTTCGTAGTATTGTGGTGAAGTCTTATGTGTTTTATATTTGTACGGGACAATTGCAATAGAACTGTGTTTAGACTCGTTGACATTTTATTGCGTGTGAATAGTTTTTATTGGATTTGTTGTAAGAGACATTAATTAATTGTGTTAATTAAAGCTGGTGATTAGTGACGTAACTGGTGTCTTGTATTTTGTTTTCTACTGCACCATACGACGATCAGTAGACCGTCGTGACAGTGTCTATATTTTTCAATCAGAATGATCACAGTTGCACACCACTATATAAAAATTATCCCGATTAACAGTGGTGTGCAACTGTGATAATTCTGATTGTGATTTCAACCACTAACACAAATTTCTTCATTAAATATCTATATTTTTGCTATCATCTGAATCTTCTTTATGAGAAGAAGTGTTCTGGCGGCTGCAGTCTTGTCGTTTAAACTTCTTCTAACATCTGAAGGGACACAAACATTGTAATGACAATCTTTATTGTCAATTGGGTTAAACTCAAAACAATAAAATTTCCAATATGATCTTGGTGTGTTATCCACGCATGATTTTACCCCTAAGAAAAAGGTTAACATAAATGAATGCTACTCAGTAACATAACAGAGGCCTGAAGGTATAAAGAAAATACTAGACTGCAATTACCATAATATTATACTGCAGCGTAAGTCTAGCCAAAATCAATCCAATGTTACCAACCGACAGTGCGTCATAAAATAAACTTGTGGCCGCTCATAAAAATTTACTGCCTACCACGTTTTAGATAAAAACCGTTTTGTAATCCTGGTTTATTTTATGAGCACCCTGCTTCAATTGGTTACAGCAACAATAAATATATATAAAAAAAACCGGATAAATTTCTTTGTCCTTTACAACAGACAAGGTTTTCCTTTTATATATTTCTTTTAATGCTACTTCCACATGCGACAGTTTGGTTGGCGTCCACCGGATTATTGCCGATTGGGGAGCAGCAGAAAACAAATTATTAATAGTTCAAATATTCTGTTTTACAAAGAACTGAGATTGTGGCTTGTGCATAGAATGTCTATATTATATCACAAACACGACGAGCAGAAAATCAGGTATTAACGGAACTGGGATCCATTGCCAAACGCATGTAACTTATTATTAATTTTGATGAAATCAAAATGTTACTTCACTCTAGGAAATCAAGACGTGTAGACAACATAACAACAGCCATTAACAGTATTGAAATTATAGACGACTTCACAAACTTGAAAGTCAACAGTACAAGAAGTGAATCAACAGGCTTTGGAAATAACAGAAACATACCTGGATCTTTTTTAAAGTCATTGGCATTTAAAATCATATGGCAGTACGTCGCTGACCGGTATTGAGTGCGCACTCACATCCGCTACGTCGCTGTGTTTGTGGACTATATTTTTTAAATGTTCTTTTAGTGTAATTTTAAATGTCTTTTACGCAACTTTTAATGTTTAACGAAGTCTTAACCGACGAATTATTTTAACCTCTGATGATGGATTAACAATCCGAAACGCGTTAGAAGAAAAGAAGAAAAGTTAAGCGATCACATAGACGGATTAAGGTAAAACTTTAAAGTTTAATTATACCTGCATCTCTTTGGCCAACGTATATTATTTTTTCCTGCTACAAACTAATAAATTTAAAAACGTGACCCGCTAAACTACGTACATTATATACAAACTATTATAAAGTAAATTCTTTGCTGTATCTCTGAAATATATGGGCAGTTATTTAGTGATAGAAAGGAAAATATTGTCTATGAAAAGAAAACGATTTGATTAATATTAAGAAATATTAGAAATATTAATCAATGTTATTAGAAAACATACTCTGATAATTGTTCACGGGGACGCTATCCCCGATTGCTCAGCGACACAAAACCAACCTACAATAATTCTAAGACGGGATACACTGTTCAACGGACAGCCGACAACAGACTACGGGACCAGGAACATCAAAATCATCATCAAGCAAGAACACAAGACACACACACAAAATGGTAACAACAGTGAAACCAGGTGAGAAACTACCAATTATTTTTTATAAACAAAGACAGAAAACAAGTATAATTTTGGTATAAATAAAAGAAGAAATAAATAATCTTATGTAGTGTAATTACAAAAATTTTAATAATTAATTCGAGTATGTAATTTTAACTTCTGTTTTTCAAGTAATTTTCCTAGTTAGTAAAAAATAGATGCACAATAATTGATGTTTATTGAAATAAAATAATACAAATGAACTTTTCAATTTATAATAAATATTTAATTGTATCCGATGCCGGATTTACCACTAGGCCATCTAGGCAGTGGCCTAGGGCCGCGGGCTCGGAGGGGGCTGCAAGCTACAGATATACATATTTTTTTTAACAGAAGTACTTTTATAAAAGTAGGAGGTATTTCGATTTATTTAAGTATGATTTTTTCAAATTAATTAAGGTTTGTACATATAAACCACTTATAACTAAAAAACGTGTGTTTATATCTCTTCTAAAAATATAAAAACGTAGCCTACGTTATGTAAAAACAATTTTCTATAGCTTTCTTTTTAAAATTTATAAATTTTCCCGCAACATTTTTTGTGTATACTTTCCTTATATATCCGTTTATATCTTCCTTTATATCTGTTTATACCTTATCTTCCCGTTTATATCTCTTCTTAAAATATAAAAACCTAGCCTACGTTATGTAAAAACAAGTTTCTATAGTTTACTTTTTAAAATTTAAAAATTTTCCCGCAACATTTTTTGTGTATGCTTTCCCCTACATTAATTCCATTAAGCTACATAGTCACTGAATATTAGTTTACCATTAGCTTGGTGTATCTTTAGTCAAAGAATAACAAAAATCTAGAACTATTTTTTTAATTTTATAAAAGTTATACGAAAAAATACCTAGACTACAAAAAACAAATTTTTTAACTTAAAGTTTTGAATAAGTTTAGTTAAGTTGATCTACTGAAATATAAATTAATTTTCTCAATTCTTTTGCATGGTTCTTAATATTTTGAAAATATTTGGTAAATGAAAACACGCTTTTTTATAGTAGCCTACTGGTTTAAATTTGATAGTATTAATCTGACATCAAATTACTTCTGTATATATTACTTCAAAGTCACACCAATGGGGGGGGCGCTCAGAAACCTTGGCCTAGGACCTCAAAAATCTTAAATCCGGCACTCATTATATCAATAATATCAGATTTTCAACATTGAAAATAATTACTTGAATTTTATTTTGTAATGTCAGACACTTAAGTATTTAAAATTTTATAAATTTGTTTAAGAAAATTTTTCATATCTGTGGTTATTTTATTTGTTTGCATATTTAGTATGTGTAATTTATAATATATTGCAACAGTACAAATGTACAGATTACTGTGCATTGCACAATTAGTTAAGATAATTAATATAATTTAAATAAATATTTCATATTGTTAGTAATAATAATAATTCAGATTGAAAGCTGTAAAGGGGACAACAAAATTGCATGCTTGAACAGGTAGGTCACAGCTGCGTCTGTGTGTACACGTGTACACGTGTCTACGTGTGTGAGTGCGGCCTGTTGATTCCTGCAAAGCATCACCCCTAAATAAACGCTAATAAATATATGAATTATTTAAATGGTGATAAGTGTATATAAAATATCACAAAACCAAATACGCCACAGTGTGTATAATATAAAGACGCACGTGTGTATCGATGGTGCAAAAATAATAAAAAGTGTGAATACAGTGAAAATAAATATAAATAAAACCCATAATAAGAAAGATAACGAGAAACGGTTTAAACACAATTGTGCACATAAAAATTACCGACCAGACGAATATCTGGTAATTTGCAAAAGACTGTTGCGAAGACAAGTAAAATAAATGTATGAATAATCGTGTTTGTAAAAGGACGCCACGACAGACCTATTCCTGCAGAGAATTGTCGAAACATGAATTTTGCGCCCTAGACTATAAATACGCGAGGCACATCAGCATTGTTCTCTTTCTCGTTCAACTACAGTGGCAGCCGGAGGCTCTGCCCAACAACAACAACTCTTTCTTGTCAGACCACAGTGGCAGCCGGAGGCTCTGCACAACAACAACAACAACAACAACAACTCTTCTCATTCGACTACAGCGGCAGCCGGAAGCGATGCTTGACAACATCATCACTTTCGTGACACCATCGTTGCAGCCAGAGACTATTACGGAGGACGAGGGAGCAGCACAATATATGGCATAAATTCCAGACGTAGAGGATGAGCCATCGGACTTCCGAGAGGATCCGGAGGACGATGAAAGGATCCAGGACTTCACGACTACGCAGGATTCACCAACATCAAGGACTCAGGACCAGAAGAGGGTACGCTGAGGAACCTCTACAATTAAGGTGAAAGAAAGCCATGTATTCCTCATAACAAAAGACTTAATCAAAGACAGATAAACATTGTCAAAAGAAAGACAATAATTTATAAAAGTGTAATTTATAACTTGTAAATGTAAATGTTCTTGTATAGTAATTATAGCATAATTTATGATTTGATAATTTATTTAAAATATTTAAATTTAATTTGTTGAATTATGAAAGCATTATTTTTGAATTGATAATTTATTGAAAATATTTAAATGTAATTTTGAAAGAATAGAAAGTTGTTAAAGTAATTAATATAAATGACAAATGGATATGCAACAAAAATAAGAATTATTTTAAAAAGAAGATTTGAGAATATAATAAATTAATAATAATATAGTGAGCAAGTCGAAAGCAATATTATATAATAATAAAATGTATTTATAATTATAAGAGTATTTTATGTTTGTATGGAATATGCGATATTACGTGTATGTAATCAACAAGTATGGGCACTACGACTACCCATACACATGCAATAATAATAAAGTTTTAATTCGCTATTTATTTTGAAATTTTAATTAATAAATGTTTTAAACATTTTAAACAAATTTACGTTGTTGTTGTTATTACGATTACACCCACTGAAAATTTATAACGTTATAAATAAAATGTGCCACCCAACGTGTGGCTCATCAACGATTAATGTTACAATATGTATTCTACAACTAGTACGTGTTAAACAGCTTCTCGTAAAAGGCAACTTTTAATACAGATTTCTGTTTTAAATTTTAATGAATCTGTTGTTTCCATAAATCAATGATTTATTAACATTTCCGTCCACGCTAAAAAATCTTTCTCCTCTCTTTTCACAACAAATTTATTGTGCAACAAAAGGGACAAAAGGACTTAACGTAACGAAAACAGAAATCCCACAACCTAGCTGGTAAGTTATTTGATAGTTACGTTGAGTACTCCAGTTACAATATATATATATATATATATATATATTTTTTACATTTAATATTTATAAATAAATTTACCTCAAGATATACTTTTTTTCCTTATTAGGAACATGTTTCGAGAGCTCCCATGCTCTCATCTTCAACCTTCGCGATCTTGCGTCTGGTGAAGTATTTGTGTGTTGGCTGGATGCTATTAAGGTTGTTTGTTGGTCTCTGGTATTTTAAAGTTGTATTATTGTGTGTGATTGTGGTATATGTATTTGTATTTTGTGTATTTTCGATGTTGAGTGCTTTGAATATTGTGTCATGTTTTTTATTGATTAGTATTTGTTCAGGTATTAGTTTGTTTTGTGTTTTATGTTTGTGTATTTGTAAATTTTCCCAAATGTTCATTATGGTGCCTTTGCGTGGTATATGTTTTATTAGTGTCACATTGGTTATGTCTGGGAATTCATATCCTGTGTTTATTGCATGTGTGGCTAAATTGGATTTATATATTTCTGTTTTTTTGTATGCGTTTATTTAGGTGTTCAAAATAACGTTTTTTTCAGCTGTATTTTTGTTTGTCCTATGTAACATTTATTGCAATCTTGGCATTCAATTTTGTATATACCGTTAGTTGTTGTATTATCTTTGTTGTGTGAGCTATTTAGTTTTTGTAAATTATTTTTATTAGTTTTGTATGCTATTTTTATATCTGTGTTTTTAAATAGTTTTGTTAGTTTTGTCATTTTATTATTTATGTATGTGAATGTGGCCCATTTTTTGTTGTTCTTATTGTTTATGTGTTGTTCATTTTGATTAATTCTTAATTGTTCAGTTTTTATTTTATATAATATACTATTAAAGACATAAATTTTTAGCGTTTGTAGGCTCTGAAGTCTGTCACTGGTGGCTTACAAACGTGCATTTTGAAATGTTTAAACATTAAACCTAATACAGACTAGCAGAAACATGCTGAATGTCTCACAAGGGTCTCAGATTACTTTAACGTTATACTTATAAAAATACGAAAATCCTTTGTGTAGTAAAAACAAATCACGCAGTCGTGTTGGTGTAAATTAATCTATATTTTATCGTTGTAAAGTAAGAACGTTAAAAAACAGAACGACACAACCAACGAAAAACATAAACTGATTACAAACATATCAGATTTCAAGGATGATTCAATCCGAATCAGAATATTTCTTTGACACTAAACATAAAACATAACAACTAAAGTCGTAGTCTTCTAAAAAGATGTAACTTAACTTTTCAGAACAGATTAAATTACAGAGTTTGAGCAAGGAAAAAAAAAATTCACACAAAAACAGACATGAAAAAACACAAACAACAGTCATAGGCATAAATGTAAAATAATCATTACAGTCAGTGAAATTAGAAGCGTACAGGAAATATTAACATACATATAAGTCAGGTATCAACATCATTCATACAATCACACTAGTACAGTAGAACCTCACTAATTCGTCACCTACGGGACCGAAGGGGTGACGAATTAGTGAGGGAGTAACAAACAAACCCATTAAAGACAATATAATATGTTTTATTACAACACTAGCAACGTACAGTACTAATGATATGCTCGAATATATTTTATTACTGGAGATTTTCTAGCTCAAACAAGTTAAGCACCGTTTTTCCAAAAAAATTGTTTAATGATTGTGAAAAAAATCTGTAATATTCTTCTGCTTTTTCTGTCGATTGTACTGTTCAACAATCGAATTATGTATTTGGTGTAGTGAAATTATTTTAGGCAGTTCTGCTTCGTCTTATCCTTCGTACCACTTGACTGCTGTGGTCAGTGACTGAATTACCACCATATGAGAGACTGCAGGTTTTTATTGACTGGTTATCTTCTTCGCCATTAGCTTCTGTAGGCTCTGTGAATACGTATGTAACAATTTCATCATCACTAAACATTTTGTAGCCCACACCCGGTAAGTCTATTTCACACCAATTTTTTGACGTCGTCTTCATTCTAACCGTTAAATGCTGGTAGGGATTGGCAGATATCTAACCATTCCGATGTGGGGTCGAGACCTTTTGGTTCTTTAGACACTGTTTGTAATTCCATGTACGTAATTTATTCTATGCAGATATTAGAGTGTTTTACGGAATACTTTGTCAGGCGTCAGCAATCCGACTGAATAACCCGACGGAAACGTATTACGGTGTAAAAACACAACACAACACAACATTTATTGTGCCTTGTACACAAATACCAAATACCCATTCTTGGAACCGTTTACCTTCCGCAATCCGTTCTCCTGGCTATTATTAGAACCGCGGCTACTACCATCACGTTTCTGTAATTAGAACCCCGGCTATAATTAGAACGTGTGTGTTATTCGCTTGTTAATAAAGAAAAATATTAAAAAAAAGCTTGAGTAGGTGACGAATTGCAGAGAGAGACGTATTAGTGGGTGACGAATTAGTGAGCTTCCACTGTAAATAATGCATGTGTGTGTGTGCGCGCGCGCGCGTGAGAAAAAGAGATCATAATTTATAAATACATTATACGATTGTACTATAAAGTTTAATGTGAATGTGGTGAAATTTACACGTTTAAACCGAGACCTTGGAAAACAATCGTTCCTAGATGTCGAGTGTGTGACAACCGTTCATACATATCCTTGGCCTAACGAGAATAATAATAAAATTAAATAACATTTCATAATGATGACGATGACGACGATGTTAGTTTTAGTAATTACAGGGTAAGTCAAAAAGTAAAGGCAAATTTTATTTTCCCTGCTGCAATGGATGGCAGCAGTGACTGAACAATGACATATCATAACCTCAAAGTTTTTTTGTTCTTTAGCTGTGTTGTTTCAGTGCTCAGCTCCATTCGTAGTGATTTCAGGGCATTTTATTATGAGTGCCCCGTTGTCCGTGTGCACCAAGGAAGAAATGAGGTGAGTGGTACGTTTTCTGCACTCTGAAGGGAATAAACCTGCGGAGATTATTCGCAGAATGCAGCAGCAGTACGGTGAGAGCTGTCTTAGTGAACGCAAAATTTATGAGTGGATAAATCGCTTTAAAAATGGTCGTGTATCTATCTGCGATGAAGAGCGTTCAGGTAGACCATCCACTTCGAAGACGGACAAGAACATCGAGACAGTTGAGCGAATGATTCATGATGATCGTCGTGTCAAAATTGATGATATTGCGCATGCGTTGAACATTAGCCACGGTTCAGCAGTTGCAATCATCCACGAATCACTAAATTATCGCAAAGTGTGTGCTCGTTGGGTACCACATCGACTGACAGACCAGCACAAACAGAAACGTTTGGAAATTTCTAAATCACATTTAAGGCGTTTAGAAGAGGAAGGAGAAGAGTTTCTCAGTCGCATAGTAACCGTTGATGAGACGTGGGTCCATCACTTCGAATCACAGATTAAGCGGCAGAGTATGGTGTGGAAACATCCATCCTCGCCTACGGCAAAAAAGTTCAAAAGACAAGTTTCTGCAGGAAAGTTGATGATGACAGTGTTTTGGGATATGAAAGGTCCACTTCTAATTAATTACACTCCTAAAGGTCAAACAGTGAATAGTGACAGCTACTGTGAGCTACTGCGAGATCTGAAACCCAAAATCAAAACAAAGAGGCGAGGAAAACTTTCAAAAGGTGTGCTTTTGCTTCAGGACAATGCCCGTACTCATACTGCGGGGAAAACGATCCAGTGCATTCAAGATCTTGGTTTTGAGCTGCTGGAGCATCCGCCGTACAGTCCTGACCTAGCTCCAAGTGATTTTCACCTTTTTGGTCCGATGAAGGAGCACCTGCGTGAATCCAAGTTTTCGTCGGATGACGAGGTTGTGGAGGCGGTGCGCGAGTGGCTGTGCACGATGCCAGAAATCTTCTTCCAGGAGGGAATTACGAAGCTTGTCAAGAGATGGACAAAGTGCATAGAAGTTGAGGGAGATTATGTAGAGAAATGATGTTACTTGTTATCTTGCTTTCACAATAAAAAGTTCCTTTTTAAAAATTTGCCTTTACTTTTTGTCTTACCTTAGTTTCATTTTATTTTTTAAGTGGACGAGTAAACATATTTGTCCATATATTCCATGCTGTACAGGAAACGCGATATATTGTTTTTTTTCGTTGCTAGGTCTACTTCAGCAAAAAACCGACAGTGGCCAACAGTCGTCCACATCAGCAACCGGCCAACCACCACACAGATATTTCACCAGACACAAAAGGCAAACATGATTGATGATCAGCACATTGCTTACTTTAGGATCCAATAACACACTGCTAGTACATTTAATAGTATTAGGTTAGATACATATCAAGGAAGAAACGGTGGAAAATATATTAGGAGCTCGAAGAAGAAAGAGCGAATAAAAAAAATTCGATTTTTTTTTTTTTTTAGAGAATCCTATTTTCTGACATGTTAAGAACACGGTAATACCACTATCACGTATATATTCGTCCTTAGTAGTTTGTAAATAGCATTGAAATGTATGGACTGCATAATACCAGCTGAGAGCTTAGTGCTGTAATACCGGAGGAGTAAGGGCGAATCATGCACAGTGCCACACGTCGGCATGATTTTTGCTTAGGTTCGTCCTTCCTCCACCGCGCTTAGTCATAGTTCTACTTGACCAGACATGTCTATGAAAAGTTTGGTCAGTGTCATTGTTATTTCGATGTGATTAGTTTGTTCTTTCTTATACTGCATACGTTATTTCTTTGTTATTCTAATAGTGTCTTTATAATAGTGTCATTACAGCAGTGAGTGTGAGTGTGGTTTTTTTATAAAATGGAAAGAACAATTTAGATCTTCAGCAAGCTTTATCAATACCTAAACTGACGTGCAATCCTCAATACTACACTTTTTACACAGTAGTATGTAATGTGATAAGAATTTGATATTAATATCTAGCTTTAAGTATAGCAGTCGAATTTTCATTCGATTAATTTAAATTTTAGAATAATCTTAAAATTTGATGTTTTTGTATTATTATTTTTGTATTTTACTTATCATTAATTGTTTAAAAGTAAAAGTGTAAACTAATTAGAATCTGAGTGTTTTAACACTGAATTACACATTTGCCCTTTCTATCTTGAGAGTATTCACAAACTTTAAACGCGATTTCCCAACACCATGATTTTCATATTCGCCCTTTCTACTCTCAGCTCCTGATATTTAAACACATAACGTATGTAATGTCATAGAAGAACTCCAGATTACTCAAGAAGACATTGAAGAATGCTTACCACTCAAACAAAAAAAAACAAAAAGCGCCCAAGGTTTTCAGGAAAACCCAAGAAGAAGACAGGTGCCATTTGGACTGACGAAAGGAGGGAGAGACATCGATCAAGAATGAATGAGATGTGGGGGAGGAGGAAGAGAGAGAAGAAGAAGAGAGGAGCCAGTTGAACCAAACGGAGTCCACAGTGGCTCATACGTAAAAAAAATGTATATAATTAACAATATTTCTCAAAATTCTTGCCGCTCTATTTCACTTTACTTCAAGTAAAATGACTGGCAAGTACTCAGTGAGTTCTGCGAATTGTCATGAGTAAGTAAAATTTTAATTTTTACTTTGTGCGTTTGTTGTATTTTTGTATCTTTGATAGCATATTATTTTATAATATTTTAATTATAAATTTTCGTGTTTGTAAACATTGCATTAATTTTTATTTTTATCAAAATTTGTTTAACTTTCATAATATCTGAAAACAATTACAAATTTAGATTGACTAAAACGTTGTGTTTATTAGAATTATCAGCTTAAAAAGGAGACTGTAATTGAAAAGACTTCTTATTAAATCAGTAAAGTTATTACCATTAATTAACACGATTAATTTTAACTCCAATATACCATTTAATTAAAAGGAAGTACACAAAATCGTACTTTAGCAATGTTAAATTGTATTTAATATTTACTAAATACAATTTAATATATACTTCCCACTGAGAATAAGAATAAACTAAAAACATACAAAACATGAAATTAATGAAGACTCAAGAAAAGAAGACAATTAATTGAAGACGAACAATTACAGTTACCGATAACAGGGTCAATCAGTCCAACTATTTTCAATAAGTATGATTACTTTCTTCGTTAAAATCTCATTAGTCCTTCAATTACTTCTAACTGTTATGATGATGATTATAAAAGGAATTTGGATGTGTGGAAACTCTTTTGACCAGTAACAAATTTATTTGACATTAATTATTCTATGTATTAAAAGAAAACTGAAAGCAAAAATAGTAACACTAACGCAATACATGTTGAATACGACAGTAACACGACTTAGAACACCTTCAGAAATACGACAATATACATCAATAAAGGCAAATACAATAATATTGCATTCCGTACGTGTGCAGCTCTATGGATGTCTAACGCAATGAATCACCAGCAATGAGTCGCGACCTAAGTTAAAATTGTGTTATTGTGTTAATAATATTATTATTAACAGGATCTTAGGTTATTAAATTTATGAATAGAAAGAAGTCATTTTAATAAATGTTTCAAGGATTGTTAAAAAGCGATTAATTAAAATTTTTTTTTATAAATTAAAGGAAATTGTTAATCCTAAAAGAAATATCGTTTACTTTCAAATTTATACCACTATAGCCTAGACTCATTGACTGATTAAAACACGTACATGCATACTCGCACTTACGGAAGCAGATACCTACTTACAGAAGAACAGAAAGGAGGTCGAGAGTCGGTAATATGACTTCCAATAGCAACAATGTAGTACATACTCCCTTATCTTCTACATTCAATTGACTACAATGTTGTATAAGTTTATGAAGTGCGATCAGTTACATTTATTTACTAGCGATTGACGAGTAGCGGCGTCGTATTGTAAATACTGTTACGACGTCGCAGAACAATCTACGTGTTTATCGAACGATCCAGTGGAATACGGCTAAATGTTGTGGCGTACGTGATTTCAACATGCACACGCGAGAGTTTTCTGGAAGCCGCCAGCCGCGCGGACTGTGTCAAGGCCGTAATTAATTACGTCGTAGTGCAGAGCTAACGCGCGGTACGGAATAATCTAGTATTTCGGGGGGGGGGTAAAGTCGACACCGTCGCCAAGAACAAGACGGACAGTGCTCCCAGCGGCAGCCTCTGAAAAAGCTTTTTAAAATCGAAAGCGGGTTCAGCCTATAAGGTAAAACTTTCACGTTTTTACCCACAAAAAGCTGTGTTCCGAGTCGGTAGTGATTTAATTATTATTAGTTAATTAACGGACACGTCATGGACGAAATCCAAGAATTTGTACTAATAAGTAAAAAAGTTTGATGTTTTCCAATTACGATAATACTGTAAAGGAAAACCACGTCCTGGACAACTAAACACTGAACGTACTGATTAAAAGTGAAACATATTATGGTGTTTGATTGTCGTTTGATAGTAACAATTATTGCTAATACACTAACATTAAATCACCAGTGCTCATAAAATTTTACGCACGACTCTGACTCAAATTTGATTACTACTCTTAGACGCTTCATCTTGGTAACGTTCATTGTACGTTGTGTGTTCTGTAAACATTGTATTTCTGTGTGAATCTGTCAGAGTGGCGGCTGGTGGTTGAAAAATTTGGGGGTTACAGTTGGGTTGGATGGTATTAAATTGTTTTATTGTCTGAACAGAAAATGTCCAAGTCTCCTCCCCTCCAAACAATACGTAAGGAAAACAAAATAATGCAATTTTAGTGTCACCCACATAACCATGAATATTTATTTTATAAATCTTTTTTTTTTTTATTTACGAATAAATATTCTGTTACCTGGTTATACATTTTGATTAAATTTGAAAGATCTCGTGTAGCCTACATACTCTCGTATTTTAATTTTTTTCCTCAATATGACGTAAACTGAACGGCGTTTTCGTTAAGTTTACGACAGAATTCATTGCATCCTACCAGTTGAATATAATAAATATCTTACACTATGACACCTTGAAACGTCCTCCAAAATTTTTTAAACAGTTTTTTTTTTATTAGGGTCGTTACTTAATTTTTAAAACTAGACACTTGGCCTAGATGGAATAAAAAATGTGCTGAGCCCATAGTGACAGGACTTACAATAAAATACTTGTGTAACAGTAACAACATTTTTATTAGTGCTCATGTTATTTTAAAGTTACTTTCATTTTACAGACACTAAAAATTTTCAAGTAATAATAATAACATCTAACAATATGATCAACGACTGAAGTTACTAAAACTGTATAAAAAGTAGATACAAGTTATGTTCCTTATATAGACATTAAATATTTTCAAGTTAAAGTCTCCAAGTTATATTCAACTTATAGTTTTAGAGTGATTTTCCAATTATTTTCATTTCATGGACACTAGAAATTTTCAACTTGTACTAATAACATCTAATAATTAGATTAACAATGAAATTACTAAAACTGTATACCAAACAGACACAAGTTATGTTCATCTTATAGACACTGGAAATTTTCAAGTTGTACTAATAACATTTAACAATATAATCAATAAATGAAATTACTAAAGCTGTATAATAAGCAGACCCAAGTTATGTTCATTTTATAGACATTAAAAAAATTTTCAAGTTATAGTTTTAAATCTATTTTCAAATTATCTTCATTTCATAGACACTAAAATTTTTAAGTTTTAATAATAACTTGTAACCCCACAATTAACAAATGAATTACTAAAACTGTAGCAGGTCCCTCTCACAGTAATCACATCATGCACAATATGTCTGCATAGGACATGTTACGATCAATCGTAACCCTTAGATATAAGAGTCTACTGTTTCTAACTGAGTCTTTCGTTTGTTGCGTTACAACCAGTGGAGTGCTGTGTTTGTGTGTGGTTAAAAAAAGGAGTCCTCCCACCTGCTCTTAGAAGACACATTTGATCGAAGTTTCTGCTATGTAACCCTGGATGAAAATGACTGTGATGAAGGAAAGGGCGAGCTTCTCCTAGTCGTGTACTTTCTTTTTACAGCGGTTCCGTTGGGTGTTGGTGGGCTCTAGGTAGGTCTGACGGCGTTGGGGAACTTGTTGTTCTGCTCATCGGATGAGAATAGATGGAATGTTCCCATTCTGATACCACATACCTCCCGACTATGCGGGGACCATGAAAAAATTCCATTTGTAAATTGCAGTCAAAAAGAACACCTTAACCCCAAATCTTTCTCGCCCCGTAAACCCAGATCACACACACACACACACACACACAATATTATAGTCTCATTTCGACTACTGCTTGTCATTAGTAACAGCAATGCTCACATTTTCAAATTATTAAAACTAACTATTAAATGAACTATTAAATTTCAGCTTATATCACAATTCATTTGCCTTTAGATTCACATTTAATTACAGCCACGTGACTATTTGATTTATTTAATTACATTTAATTCACATTTAATTAGATGGCCATGTGTTCTCGGCTGTACCAGAAGTAACATGACGAGTTGAGTCACACACACACTGTTATAAACGTAATACACACACAAGCCCTTATTAAATTAACATTAATAATATTAATACATCAATACTTTGGCTCTCCTGAAGCACTTTACAAAATTAGGAAGTCATTTTAAAGGTGTCTACAAATGCTAGCCGTCAAACGAACCGCCCCGTCGGAGTGTTGAAAATGAAAAGACAGGCGTATTCAGCCTGCCAAGCAAGAGTACAGAAAAGCTTGCAGAGAATTGTGAACGGTTACAAACAGCTGATAGATCGCAGCCGTCCTGATTATGCTGCCACGCGCCGTAACGGTATATCAGTCAAGACCGATATATAGCGAAGCTTTTCCCTTCCAAGCGCGCAACCTTTGTCCTGATATTCAGCCAGCATTGTCGGCGCGAAATATGGCTCAGGAATTCAACTTTAAATTTCTGCCTCTGCACAACCTTAATCCTTTTTATGTACTACTATTTACATTTAACGATGAATTGGACTGACACTTAACTGACACTGACAACGGAATTCACAAAAAATTCGACCGACACTAAATCAAGTAGCATACCAACATAAACTTACTAATTCCTACCTGCCGCACCACGTGTTATTTACCAGCAGACTGGTGGCGCCGTAACGTACAGGCGGAATTTGCAGTCCCTAATCACACAAAGCGAGCCTATAACGTTACAATAGAAGCACACGAGTCTAGCCAGACAGCACTACTCCAGTGTATTTCCCCATATATAAAGCGCGTCGCAGTTAGTGCATACTTGCCATGTACACCGCGGCAAGAGCGTGTAGGGTTTTTAGTATTGCTCTGCGCTTTTCAATCAGCAAATGATTAATTACGATTATTTAGCGTGAAAACACTATTATTAGTTATTTTATTTATTCATAATTCTATAATTTAAAGTACAATTGAGAATTTAAGGGGGGTTGTGCAACCTAAGCACGGGCCGTTACTGGAATCTATAGACTTGATAACGTAGACAACAGGTCACGGCAGCCGTGGTATGTCAGCTGCTTTTCTGGTACTGTGCCAAAACCAATGCCGATCTCCTTTGCACTGAGGCGGTCTCACTCAGAAGTCCAAGTGAAGATGTGGCCGAGGCGGCTTAAAAAGGTTCCCCCAGTTCGTGGGCTGTAGCTGCACTGCTGTTTGGCCACTTATTTTTAATAATTTTGTTACAGCATGCTTCATTACAATTGTGTAACACTACATGCTAAGATTTTCCTTATTTGAATAACTATGTGTTTACAAAAAGTAATTACAAATACGCATCACACAACGTATTTCACAATGCTTTTGTGTCAATATTTGATTTTTACACTAAAATTAATTATTAGACTTCAAATGCACTAATAAATGTTTTTCAATTCTTTTAGGCGTTTCTTTATAATATCATCTTTTGTAGGTGGCCAAGTTCCTGATTTTTTTTACACTATTGATTAAATTTTGTCTCTGATTATTTAACATCTTACACTCATATGTGATGTGATCCACTGTTTGTTCTCCTGCATTACACTGGCACGTTGAGTCGTTTATTGTCTTGAAGCGGTGAAGGTAAGATTTTGTGGCCAGTCACTATTGCCGTGAAGTTGGGAATCGTTTTGAGTATTGTTTGTACTCTGTCTTTGATGTTAGGGGAGGACATTTTAGTTACTGTACCTTTAGCGTTGCTTCCTTCCATTCGTTTTCCCACTTATGTGTAGTTTCTTCGGTTAATTCTTGAATCACTGTACTTTTGGGTATTTTGTCAAAAGAGATTGCCAGCTCGTTATTCCGCGCTGATGGTTTTGCTGATCGGTCTGCCAGTTCGTTATCACAAACTCCTACATAAGCCTTGATCCATTTGAAGTTTATTCTCCAGTTATTGTTATTTAGCATCGCTGTTTGGCTACTTTAACGCGGAATGCGCATGAAGAACCTGGGGCAGTTTAGTGGCAGTAATCTGTGTTCTTGCCCGATTTTTCGTATTCGTTCGGGGGTGTTCTGATCTGTGTTCCCGCGCCACTGATGATGTTCGTCATGGGTGCGGATAAAACGTCTGGTGATAAAGATGAACAATCTAGACCTAGACTATGCCCTAACAGCCCGTGATATTGTGATAATGCAGAAGGTGTTAGTTTCTACTTGATCTGTCTGCCGTAATCACGTTAAAAATACTAGATATTTTTAAAGTTAAGGTTGAATTTCCCATCTACGGTTATTTTATGAATATAAACGTATATCGAAAAATAAGGTTATTAACATTTTTTAAACAGTCGTATGGAGGAAAACATCGTAATATAATTTTCTTGGGCACATATTAATAACTGTACAAAAGTAAATTTCAATGAAATTATTATTAAGTGTGTTGAATTATTGTATACGTTATATATATATATATATATATATATATATATATATAATTTGTGATGTTTTCAATTTGTTTCTTCTGCAAGTAGTATATTTTCGTACATTCTTTTAACAACTCTAATTACTGCAAGAAACGTCGAGTTACTTATATATATAGTATTTAAAATTTTAAATCATCTCATCTCATCATGAGAACACAATGGTTCTCGAAACATGTTCCTAATAAGGAAAAAATATCTTGAGGAAATTTCCGTATAAATATTAAATATTTTATATACATTAAGAAACGGACTGTAGCAAAAAGTGTTTGAATATATGTGTGTGTGTGTGTGTGTGTGTGTATGTGTATGTGTGTGTGTGTGTGTGTGTGTGTGTGTGTGTGTGTGTGTGTGTGTGTGTGTGCTTGTGTGTGTGCATTTGTTTAATTAGTAAATAAATAAAAACATCATGTATAATGAAATGCTTTTCGTGAACAAGTCTAATTGGTTTTTCTTATGAATGTGTAATTGTGTGTTTCGGAAAATTGACATAGATTCTGGACATTTCTTTTGATGAACAATGAAAACGAATATAATTTTTTTTAAGTTCCATACTAAATAACCTGGGGTCGCAGGATGCTTGGAGAGGTAGTACCTTTGTACCGGGTGGACTGGGCACTGGTCCTCACAAGCGTCCAGGGCTGGATGAAGTGAAGTTAGCTCCCAATGGAGCCCTTAACCTCTCTTCAGCCAAGACCGTACTGCGTGGTGAAGAGCCACATCCTACAAGAGGTGACCCTTTTGGCGCAGAACAGTACGGATCTAGACAGGAAGGTCGATAAACATTCCTGGTGAAGGTCAGCAGTAGTAGCCACCAGTACCAAGGAGAATGATCCTGGACCGGCTTAACTTTGGAATATCACAGGCGACAATCGGATATTGATTTCACTGGCTGTGATACTGCGACTTTCGGAGAAGGAAACTCCAATGGAGAAAGACCACAACGGCGGTGAAGGCGGGGAAGAGGATCTTCGGTACGGCGGATCCGGCGGAAGTGGCAACCCTTGTTTCTGTGGGTTAATGCAGAAATGACACACGGTCAATGGTCTCAACGGTGGAAGAGGACTATGTTCCCAACGGCGGAGAGAGCAGAAGAACCTAGGAGCTGGGACTCTGAATGAAACCCAGAACAGGTCTGGAGGCTCTAAGGTGGCAACCCCACCACTAGACTTACCTTACAAGACGCTGGTAACGTCTTTAGGGGACATGAATTATACTCGCAATCTTCAAAAAGGAAAAGGAAAGCATTACGGATTTAATGGGTTAATGACCATGCGCGGGAAGAACAAGATTCACGGTATATCGAGAATATTACAAGTAGAAACCTGGAATGTAAGTGGGATCGGTAATAAAGAGACTGAACTTAATAATGGAGCTAGCTAATAAAAAAGTTGATGTAGCTGTAGTCACAGGGACGAAGAAGAAATTAAGTGGTACGAAAGAATTGGAAAATTATGTCATGGTTTATAGTGGTGTTCCCCAGTATAAAAGGGCGGCTTGTGGGTTTGCAATCCTCCTGCATAACCAATGGAAATCAAAAATAGTAAGCTACATAACATAAGTTATACATATGGAGCGAATGGTTACATTGCGGATGAAAACAGAGAGAGGTCACTTAACAGTAGTCGTGGTTTATGCACCCGAAGAAGGGAAGTACGATGAAACTCTCTTATTTTATGAGTCACTTCAGAAGGTATTGAATACATATATAAGAACTGATTATGTGATTGTGGCTGGAGACCTGAACGCTAGGGTTGGTTCAACTCCAATACCGGGAGTTGTAGGGTTTTTTGGATAAGATGTGATAAATAGAAATGGGCAAGAACTAAGGCAGTTCGCATCTTTTAATAAACTTAAAATAACGAACACCTTTTTCAGGAAAAAGGATATCTATAAATATACATAGATGGCAGAGGCTATCGCTCACTAATTAATTACGTTATAGTCAATGAAAAGATGAAGAACTTAATACAGGACACAACGGTTTACAGGGGACCAGAAATAGGCTCATATCATTACCTAGTTCTGTCAGAAATAAAACTTCTACGAAGGTGGAAAAAGTTTAGAACAAAGACTATCAACTCAGAGGAAGTTTATAAGGTTTATCTGCTCCAAGACGACGGCAGAAAATGATATTAATAGGGAATGGGAAAATATACGAGCGTGTGTAGAGAAGAGTGCACATGAGGTAATAGGTCGGAGGAAGGAATTTAGGAAAAGAAAAGGATAGAAAATTTGGACGGAAGAACTTGAACAGGCTATAAAAGATAAAAAGATAGCGTGTCATAAATACTTACAAACGTCAAGTGTACAAAATGAGGAAACTTATAAGTCAAAAAGAAATACCGCAAAAGCTATAGCCAGGAGAGCCCATCAACAATACTGGGATATATTTGTAAGCAACATAGAACATGACCTGCATGGACGGCAGGAAGTAGCCTATAAAATAATTAAACATCTAAACTCTCAGGAAAGAGACACAGCTAGACTAAACGTGATCGAAGATGAAGAATGGAAAAGGCACTACCAAGAACTATGGTGTCAAGCAGAAGCAAACAGGGACGAAGGAAGCGACATAAGTGCTGGCGTGGATATGATTACTTTAGATGAGCTGCAACAGGCACTAAGAGTCTCTAAAAATAGGGAAGCAAGTGGACTGGATAAGATAAACATGGAATTGCTAAAACACGGAGGTCCTCTTTTTGAACTGCGATTTCTTCATTTGATTAATGAATGTTGGAGAGCAAATAATGTGCCTTCAGCATGGAACAAAGCGGAGGTAATATCCCTTTTTAAGAAGGGTGACAGACATAGGTGTGATAACTATAGGGGAATCAGTCTACTTAACTCAGCTTATAAGGTCTATTTCACGGATAATAAACAATAGATTGAAAATTATTACTGACGCATTGCTATGTGAAGAACAGTCAGGTTTTAGAAAGGGACGCTCTTGCATTGACAATGTTTTTATAATACAACAACTGATTGAAAAAAGAAGAGCTTGAAACGCACATAGCATTTATAGATTTTAAGAAGGCGCTTGACAAAGTAAATAGACAAAAGCTGTGGGAAATTATGAATATAAGAGGGTACCCTCGACACTTGATCCAGGCATTTAAAGGACTATATAAACAAGCAGAAATAGTGATAAATAAGGGACGAAGTATAAGCACAGAGCTGGTAACAACACAGGGTGTGCGACAGGGTTGTAGCATATCTCCAACTTTGTTTAATATATACATGGATCACATAATCAGGATATGGAAGGAAGAAGTCCGTGGAAGTATTAAAATAAACAGCAACACCACTTTAAATTCGTTACTTTTGCAGATGATTTAGCAATAATTCAAACTACTGAAGATGGCCTGCAAAGATCGGTGTACACATTAGAAACCATAGCTAACGAATATTTTCTAGAAATATCGGCACAGAAAACTAAAATTATGGAATTTAAAGGGAAGAATCCAGTACGCTAAAAAATAATGGTCTATGGACATCCTGTAGAACAAGTATCACATTTTTGCTATTTAGGATCGGATGTCAGCTATCTAAAAGGACATGATACAGAAAAAAAACTTCAGAGATTTGAATACATAGGGGGCACGATAAATAGAACGTTGGGAAATAAAACGCGTAAGGAGACAAGATTAAAGTTATATAAAACCATGGTTGTCCCAATTCTGACGTACGGCAGTGAGACCTGGGTTCCTTCAAAGCTAGATAGATCAAAGATTCAGGCAGCTGAAATGCGCTTTCTGAGAAGAGTCAAGGGTTGTACACGATTAGATATAATACGTAATGACGACGTCCGGAATGCGCTAAACATCTACAATTTGAATCATCGAATAGATGATTACAAACGGAAATGGCGGGAACACATCGACCGCATGGACAAATGTAGACTACCACAACAAATAAGATTTTATAAACCAACGGGCAAGCGTAACGTTGGAAGACCTTTTTCAAGATGGGACCAACTATGACATTGTGGAGACTGAACAGGCATTTCTGCCTATACCATGAAGTGTAGAAGAAGAAGAAGAAGAAGACTAAATAACCTTTCATAAGAAAATATTCTCTTGTTGAAATAATTCGGGCTCGGTTGTTGTCAACAAACAGTTCTATACAGACGTCCCTAGAGAATCATAGTATAACACACGACTTTACTGCTTGACGTTAACTGATAACACAATTTAGATTATTGTAGTCAGCTTTTATTCGCACAGCCAACGAGCGTTACATTTTCAGTACGCACAACTTCCTCTCCATTTTGTGACTACATTTGTTGCTCCCTTTTTTAACTATTTACCTTAGAGGTTAATCATTTTTTCTCTATAAATCTTTGTCTTCCATCACCTTCTAAAACACTCATTTTGATCTTGCTTGAGCTGATTATCCATATGATATTGCAGTCACATCAGACACTCTAATTGTACTTAATTATAAACATACACACGCACACACATACACACACACACACTCGCATTTGTAAAGAAACCCACTACAAAATGCTTCTTCTTTTGGAAAATAAAAATCTATTTCAACTTCTGTAAAAAAATGTTCTGTATGTTTGAATGAACACTGATGGGCGTATTACATTTTGTTATTACAAAAAACATAATACAGAATGTTTCGTTTTCTGCTTAACCTGTTTGGCGTTATCGCGTTAGTGTACAACGCTAGATCTCATTAGATAAAGGTTCAATTTTCCGTTTACAGTTCTTTTATGAACATAAACAGTTATCGAAAAATAAGGTTTAGCAAAAATTGTTATACAGTCGTGTGTACGAAAATACCATAATATAAATTTCATGGCGACAGTCAATAATTGTACAAACGAAAGTTTTAATGAATTAATTATTAAAAGAGTTAAATTATTGTATTCGACATATACAGGGTGGCGCAGGGAAACGTGAAAATTTGAAATAATTAGAAAAAATGAAGGAATGTTACAAAACTTTATTAAAGGCTCAAAATATGTTCTACAAGACTGGAAATTACATTAGGCATCACTTTTTAAAAATTACATCAGTTAAATGCTGCCCATTTTGCCGTACACATTCAGTAAGTCGTTTCTGTAGGTTTTGCATAGCGCGGCGCAATGTGTCACCTGGGATTTTGGCGATTTCCTCTTCAATGTCTGTCTTGAGCTGAGCAAGGGTTCTTGGTCTAGTCTGGTACACGATGCTCTTCAGATGCCCCTATAAAAAGAAGTCACAAACTGAAAGGTCTGGAGATCGGGGCGGCCAAGCGATGTTAGCATTCCTTGAAATTATGCGAACCCCAAACAAACGTTTCACTGCTCCTATAGACTGTCTGGCAGTGTGTGAGGTGGCTCCATCCTGTTGAAACCAGGTGTGCTGAATGTCAAGATTCATAAAAGTATGAAGTCTTGGAGCCAAAAATATCTCTAGCATGTTAACATAACGTTCAGACGTCACAGTGACAGCAGTGCCTCGTTCATCTTCAAAAAAGTAAGGGTCTATCACCCCATGACACGACACTGCACACCATATGGTAACTTTGGTACTGTGTAATGGACGCTGGTGAAGCTGAGCAGGGTTTCCTTGAGCCCAGTAACGGAAGTTCTGCTAATTCACGTATCCACTTAAGTGAAAATGGGCTTCATCGGACATCCAAAGATTTTGAATGAAGTTAGCATCCTCATTGATTTTAGCCAACAATTGTTCACAAATTTGCAGGCACAATACACAATCATTAGGATTCAATTGTTGCACAATCTGAAGTTTGTACGGATGAAATTGAAGTTCATGGAGTATTCTTTGAACGCTCCGACGTCCGAGCTGCAATGACGAGGCAATTTTTCGCACCGAACGACGAGGACTCCTTAAGATGGCAGCTCGCACGGCATCAATGTTTTCTGGGGTACGTACAGACCGTACACCCCCACTAGGCTTTTTCTTCAAAGCTGAACCAGTCTCTTCAAAATTACGAACCCACGTTTCGATTAAGTGTAACGAAGGAACTTGACCGCGGGGCGGGATCTAATAGTGGCAGGTAAAAACTGCCATAGCGGGGCGGGATCAAACTGTTACCAAGTCGGTGAAACGCCCTGACGGCGACCGCACGCTCTGCACCGCTCCACTGCTGCATGGTAACTAAATATCCGTTACTGCTAGACAGACAGTTTCACTTCTGCTACATCTACAGGGCTGCCAACATCAACTTCAAATTTACCCCGTTTCCCTGCGCCACCCTGTACTATATATTTCCCGGGCCCGCACCATAAAATCAAGGTGCGTTTTTCAGCCCCCAGATCGACTCAGCCTGTTGAAAATGAGTACCTGGGATAACATCCTGGGGATAAAAATGGGCGGCTAAAGCGTAATGCTGGCCACACTGCCTTCTTGTATGCCGTACGGCTCACATTAGGCAACCTACCCTGCCTACTCCTAAGCCACTTCGGTGGTATACATGGGAAATATTATTATATACTATGTATATATATATACACACGCGCGGGCACGCGCCCGTGTGTCTTCACTTACTTATTTAGTAAATAAATTAAAACGTCTCGTATAATAAAGTGCTGTTCGTAAACTAGTCTAAATGGTTTTTGTTATGAAAGTCTTATTGTGTGTTTCTAAAAAGTGACACTCGATTCTAGTCGATTCTTTTGATGAACAACAAAGACGAATTTAATTTTTAAATTCCGTACTAAATAACCTTTGTTTTTAGAAGAAAATATTCTTTTCCTGATTTTAGTCTAACAAGGCTGTTGTCAACTGACAGTTGTAAAGAGACTAAACAGACGTCCCTAGAGAGACATCGTATAACACACAAATTTATTGCTTGACGTTGACTGATAACACAATTTACATTATTGTAGTCAGCTTTTATTCGCACAGCCAACTAACATTAAATTTTCAGTATTCACGATTTTCTCTCCCTCTTTTATGCTGTTTACCTCAGAGGTCAGTCATCCTTTTTCCCTGTAAATATCTGTCTTTCATCATCTACTAAAACACTCATTTCAATCGTTGCTTGGGTAAAGATCTTGAGCTCTTGGTCCACATGATAATAGAAAACACATCAGACGCTTCAATTGTACACTAATTATAAACTTACTACAATCATCACTCATTATGAAACAAGATAAAAGAACGTTAATTTACCTATAACTAACGTATTATGATAGGCAAAGCCTATATGGATTATAATCTAACAAGGCTCACCCCAGGTAACTTATGCGCGTTACACACACGGCCAGAAAGACAACGGTATATGTTGCAATGTTAAAAAGACTACAAAAATCACATATAAATTTAAGTTTACATTATTTGCTTTGTTTCTTTTCTAACAACTGTATGGAAACATGTTTGCGTTAGGATATTTATCAGGGACTAACCTTGTTACCATGAATTCTGCTAGTGTTCTCACACATCGTGGATACTTAGCAGTTAAGAAAAGGGTTGTTAACATAACAAAAATACTCCAGTAAAACACCCAGGCAAAAAATTCGATACAGTTGTCAACATGGTTAATTTTATAACTTTTGAAAGAGACAACTGTAACTGTTTACTTAAAAGAAAATTACTTGATCACAATTCTGGTGAGTGCCCGGTTTAGGCCAGACTTCCCAAAAGCATTTACATGAAAGACCATGGATGGTATTTATTTTACAAACTCTTTTCTTTACCCGATCTTTACTCCTGTGCCAGTATGTCCTTAAGGTTAACGCTAGTCGTTTCTCTTATGATTCGCAGACCATCTACAGTACTCGAAAATAGTTGTTGAGTCACTTTCAATACTTAAATTATTTCTCTAGTTGTTATTCAGAAAATTGCAAAATCGTGCATAACATATTGTTAAATTAAAAAGTATTTAGAGAAATTTCGTAAAATAACAATTACTGAAAAACGAGGAGTTATATGTAATAAACGCGCGCGCGCGCGCGTGTGTGTGTGTGTGTCTGAAGTACTTTGTAACCATTGCGTCTCCACTTCTGTCCGACAAGGCTCAAGTACTTTATTTTCAAATCAGAATTTCCCCAATTGAACCATTAATTAACACAGGTAGTATCCTGTTACATAACTCTACTGATCACGCAATCTAGACAATCATGAACCTACAAAGTGCATACGACAGGTGTGTATATGAAATGCATTTTACGCGGTTTATGGGTTTAAGTATTAGCGAGTAATTTATACGCAGCCGGAAATAAAAATAAAATATCAAGTACTGGCCAGTAAATGATTTATAAAAACAGTTAATCATAACAAATATCATGTTTATTACACTTTATTTAGATGTTTAACCTAAATAACACGTTTAGGTTTTTGAAAGGAATATATTACAATTACTGGCAGTGTAAATGAATTTTTTTAATATTCTACATTCTTCCTTTCTTTCTGATAGAAGTAGTTATCATTACTGATACTAGGATTTAGTCTTAGGAGGTATGCAATCTCAACCCCAAATAAACTGTTCAAAGCAGTATTTGCTTTCAGACTTTCATCTCGTTGATACACACAAATGTTTAAATTAATTATTTTTTCTTTGACATAACATGTATATAACGAAATCTGTTATTCTGCTTCAGACCATTAGTTACTAATATAAAATTTTTTACAGGTTAAAAAATATAAAAAACGATTTAATACTAGGTTTTACAATATAAAGCAGCCAACGAACATGTAGAGGAATATTATTTTTTGTGACCTTATGGACGGGCAAAGCAGTGGTTGTCATAAATAAACACATAAACAACTTGACAAAAATAAATATTTTGGTAACATCAAGTGACGGAAGTTTTCACCAGTTTCTGTTGTAAGCTGGACACAACTTAAACATATTTCAGTTGAAAATATGACAGTGTTTATTAAGATTTTAAATTTATTGTCGTTGTCAGGATGTGTATACGGGCAACACAAAATAAATTAATATACATACAATAAATTGTAATATTTATAGTACCTTATTATTGCTAATGTAATAATATTAACAAATATAATTGTTATTATTATTATTAATATTATTATTATAAATATAATTATAATTATAATAATTATTATTATTAGGCCGGTGTAATAGTTATTATTGTTCTTCATGTAACATACGCACACACCTACATACAAATATATTCAAGATATGTGCACTACTTCTCTATAGCCTGTATATAAATCATGATTTTCATAATAAATGTTGAATCGTCGACCCAAATGTTTTAGAATTGGATCCAATTAATGACCGAACATCAAGATGAGGCGTTAAAAATATATTTAAAAATGTGTTTTTTTATAACTTTAGTGATAAAGGGATGTACGCGCGGATGTACAGAATCGCATAAGTTAGATTTAATCTGTTTTTTTTATAGTAAACCGTTTATACAGTCCACTTTTATCGTTTTATATTTTGTTTAAACCCAGTCTATGTTTTAAAGTGTGAACAGCCGTTAACCCCAAGCTACGCAAGGGGACGGCAAGTTCAACAGCAACAACCGCCTAACATCGCGGACTAATAGTAACAATGTTGACACAGGATGTGAAAGCTTAGGAACAATTTATTAGGCAAATTTTTCGAAATAAATAAATTTCCCTTATAAAGAATACATTACGTACTTACTTGCATTCAGTAAGTCCAGTCAGTAAGATCAAAGAAGAGAAAAGAAGAAAAAATTTACTTTATCAAATAAATTCATTAATGCTTTTGACTAATTTTTTTAATTTCAATCAATTTAAAAATTAACGTAAGTTTCCAAAGAAAAAGGTGTTACATACTCATTATAAAAAAGAATGTCATCTCAGTGTGCAGAAAAGAAGATTCTGTTATATTTTATTTGACAAATTAATAAGAATGTGTTTTTAGTATTTTAATGAGAACGTCCTTCTACAATATTTGAATAGTTTTAGAAAATTCAACTGTAATTAATAGTCTTAGCTTTGAGTTACTGATGTAAAACAAAATAATAGGAATATTATGTTTTCCCAAAGTAACTTTCATTGATTATAAATTTAATAACTCTAAATGGTCTTTATATAACTAAAACTGACTTCTGCATGTTTGGTTTCAATACATTCAGGGTGAGATCTTTAATAAAAACTTGAAGGTATAAAATCAGCAAACTTACCCAATGGATCTCTTCTGTCTTGTACTCTTTCCATTAGCCTCACACTTCTACGGCAATTCCTCCTGTTCTTTCTACTTCAAGGTTATTTTTCTTCTCTTCCCTTTTTTTTCGTATCGGCCATCTAAGGACCACATGCCAATTTCAAATCTTTACTCTTTGTTCTTTTCTTTTTTCCAATATTCTTTCATCTTCTCACTGTGTCTCTTCTTCTTGTCTTCAGTCCACTTTGAACCTGCTATTTTATCTCTCCTACCCTGGACTCCCTCCATTTTTAACACTTTTGCCCGAAAAACTTCTCTTTCCAATTGTTCTCTTCCCTTTATTATAATAAGTAATTCTTAAAAACACAATTATCTAACCTTTCAATGTTAAAATCCGTGTATCTCTTAAGTACGAGAATAAAACTACTCCATTTAGGAGCCTAAAATATTGAAAAGCCGGCCGTAGTTAGCAGACCATGGACAGGATTTATTTCTTCCTGTTTTGTATAGAGCCACAATAGGTTAGAAGCAGTTAGAAACGTGTTATTTGTTACCACTGTGAGCGCCGCTGTTGTTCCTGTTACAATGGACCTGCCTACTATTATCGTATTTTACTGTACAAATGACAAAGCGAAACTACTCCGCCTATACTGGTGTTTTCTCTTTAATGGTTTCGCCAAACATCAGGTACATTAACTTAACTCCAGTCGTTACAAAGGCCATTAGTTCAGCGCTTGCAGTGTAATTATATCAAAGTATAGCTAAATATAGAAACAAAGCAAAACATTGTTTTGGATAACAGATATAATTTTGTGTGCTATTAGCTATGTCCGAATAATATGGTTCCAAGTCTTTCACGGGCGATGTCAGTAGTATTAAAAGTATGTACCGGGCTGTTTGGTCCTGGTCCATGGTTTTCAAACAAACCAAACGTTTTGACAGCACCACTGGCTGCCATCATCATTGGGATTCGAAGAATTCGAGTCTACCTGAACGCGGGTTGTTAAATGTCAGGCCGACAGTACTGTGGTAAAGGCTGACGTAAAGGCTGGTATAGGTCAGCCTTTACAACAGTCCTGGGGCCTGACGTTTAACAACCCGCGTTCAGGTAGACTCGAATTCTTCGAATCCCAATGATGATGCCAGCCAGTGGTGCTGTCAAAACGTTTGGTTTGTTTGAAAGCCATGGACCAGGACCAAACAGCCCGGTACATACTTTTAATACTATGTGCGAATAGTTTAGCTTTAGATTTATAGAACATTAGGAAACCAAATTTTTTTAAATTAAACAAATCCGTAGAAACTGCAGTTGATAACAAATACAATTGGTCATAATTTGTTTTGAAAACTATGAAACACTCTACGTATTAATATAATGGAGTACAGTGTTTACCATTCGTACTAAATGTAAAGTAAAATTGTAAAAACAGACAGACAGACACACACACACTTTTCGAAAAATGACTTTTTTTCATGTTTTGAGTGTAGTACAATCAGAATTTGCAATAATCTCGAACACGATTTTTTTTGCCATCACCATACTTCCATTTCCTTAAGGAACATGGAAGTAAAAACGACATCATAATGGTAATCAGTACACTAAAATAAAATGTGTTATAACGGCTGTATACTATCTTTTATAACTTCTGTATACTATCGTCCTTATAACCTCGGGAGCCGGGTTAATTGACATCGGTCAATTAAACAGGCTGCCATAATATTCACAAAATGTTATATATTTAATTAAAATACAACGTAACAAAACACTTAATTGAACCTGTGAATTAAGGAATATTAGATTCGTGTTGCCAAATTTATTTACGCATATTTACGTCCATGACATCTCTTTATTTACATACCTGGTAATTAGCATAAAAGAAAATGAGTTACTCTCTTATTATTAAAAATCAATTAGGCTTGTGATTTGTATTGTTAAAACATATACTTAACCTACTTTTCTTTTACTCTATTTCGTTCAACTGATTATTTAACTATAAAAAAATAATAACTGCATAATGTATTCATTAATCAACTTGGTTAACTATTTATAAAACTTTGGTAATTCATACTCTCGGATCCGAGATATATCTCTTCTTTATTTACAGTTAAACAATTTACTTTTGCTGCCATTTGAAGAATGGACTTATTAATGTCAGCATGTTATAGTCATTAAAGCTAAATACATCATATTGTTTATTACAAAGTTACAATGGTAATTTAATTCGCCCAGTCTTTTGTATTATGATATTAATATTATTTTGGTGTCAATTGTCTTTCATATTTTTATTAAGTGATTTCTGAACTACAGAAGTTTGACTTCTGTGTCACCTGTATGTAGCATCCTCGGCGAATCGGGGTTGTCTGTAGTAAACGGTGGCTATGCGGCTTCTGGTCTATCTTGCAGGTCTGAAGAAGGTGTAATAATGGAAGGTGTTGTTGTCTCTCTCTTTTTGCAGGGTTTATCAGATTCTGGTGCTGGCGGTGGTGAGAAACTTTCACTTGAACTCACTTACTTCGGTTTTCCGCACTTTTACCTTATAGTTAAACTATTACATATACTGTGATCTCTATCACGTTGCGTGATATTAAATCAACTGCAGAGATGTCATAAACACACACTTAAAACGCATCAAAGATGTTAAACATATTGAAATTACTGATAATTATTGCTATCAGCTTTACTAAGCATTAGCTTAAAGAAACTAAGAGAGTGAACGACATATTCCTTCATTCTCTATAATTTTGTAGTTACTGCCTAAATTTCAACTGTACTGTTCTCGGCGGAGTCTGAGTTACAACTTACTTGGGGCGCGCACCGCTGGCTTAGCGATGTGCGTGTCCGCGCGTGTTGTTATTTACCGGTGCGAGAAATAGTTCTTAATTTATTAATTATTATTTTTACTTATTTTAAATTGCTGGTTTATTACGTCTCTCTATAATTTATTACTCGCTGAAGGAACAGGAGGTGGTTTACATATTTATTTGTTTAACATTATTTAGTTTTCTTATTTATTTCATAGGGTGAGAAATTATGTAGTTTCATTTATGTATATTATTCTTACCTCTTTTTTTATTTTGTGCTATTTAACCCTATTAAATCATCACATTGTTGAATCTGAATCTCAACTCAATCATTCTGCTGATACAGAAATTCCTGAATGTATGTCTACCTCATCCAAAAACCTAAGAGCTCTTCAAGTAGAAAACTTTTTTTTTATAATTATAATAATTTGAATGTTCGGGAAAAGGAAATTGCATTTTTGATGTTACAATGTTGTCAGATGCTATCAAACAATTTGCTAGATGTAAATACTGTAACAGTGATGGCTCTATTGAACTTATCTTTATTGACAATTTTAAGAATGGTTTTGCTGTTTCTCTAAAACTTATTTGTACTGTATGATCAGAATCAAAACAATTTCATAACTTTAGGCTGTCTGCTGATGGTAAATTATATGATATAAATTTAAAATTTGTCTATGCCATGCGAACCATTGGGAAAGGATTCACCGCTGGGAATGTGATTTGTGCTCTGTTGGATTTGCCTCAGCCCCCACAAAAATATGCTAAATATCACACTTCTTTAATAACAGCAGTGCAAGCTTGTGCTGAAGATAGCATGCTGAAGGCAACTCAAGAGGCTATTGTAGAAAATGGTAATAGTAATGATCTTGCAGTAGCACTCGATGGGTCCTGGCAAAGAAGAGGCCATACTTCCTTAAATGGGTTTGTTAGTGTTACAAGTTTTGACACAGGTAAAGTGCTAGATGTTGCTGTCATGCCTAAATAGGCGTACTGCCAAACTTGTGCTACAATAAAAAAAACCCTAAAAATAATGAGTGCACCAAAAATTGTGACGGATCTAGCGGTGGCATGGAGGTTGCTGGAGCCATTACAGTGTTTCAAAATTCGGTCAACCGTGGTGTGCGTTATGTTAAGTACCTTGGGGACGGTGACAGCAAAGGATTCCAAAGTGTCGTTGAAAACAAACCTTATGGTAATGAGGTAGGCCTAACAATTCAAAAACTGGAGTGTACAGGACATATACAAAAAAGAATGGGGACAAGACTAAGGGGGCTGAAAAAAAGACTAAAGGGCAAAAATTACCGGACGGTAAAGGAATTGGTGGCAAAAATAGGCTTACTGATCTGCAAATTGACAAATTACAAAACTACTATGGGTTAGATATAATAAGAGGCGTTTCAAGCATTGAAGAAATGAAAAAAATGTGTGGGCAACTTATTTCCATAAGTTGTCAACAAATGATAACCCACAACATGGTTTGTGCCCAAAAGGACCTGAGTCCTAGTGCAAATTTAATAAGGCACAGGCATTGAATCAGACATACAACCATCAAAGTAGCCTTCCATCAGATGTGTTGTTATCAATAAAGAAAATATATCAAGACTTATCTCAACTTGATCTTCTAAAAAATGCCTACATGGCCGTACCCAAAACCCAAACGAGAGTTTTAATAATGTAGCTTTAAAATTTAAATCATACGCTTTAATGTGATACGTCATACGTCATCATCATCTTCACGGTTTAAACCAAGGATGGTTTCTTCCGGTCTCAAATAGGCAAAGATTAGAACTGGTCACTCTAGCCCTTCCTAGGACGTCCCACATCTCTCCGTCCCCTCGGCTTAAAGTTCCAGAGTTGCTTGGGGATGCGGTAGTCATACATTCGGCAAAGATGTTCCTACCAATGGAGCCGATACTGACCGATCCTGTCAAGTATACTCATAATATTCAGCTCCTGCCTTATATCTGTGTTTCTTCTATGATCATGGAGATTAAACCCTGCCACGTGCCTAAGAAATCTCATTTCAGCCGCATGGATGAGACTGGCCTGTCCTTTTGTTAAAGTTCAATTCTCAGACCCAAAAGAGTGTGGGAAGAGCCTTGTAGAATTTTTGGCGTGTTCCTTTACTTGCTGACTTAAGAGTTCGCCTGATGATCCCACACATAAAATTGACCTTACGCAACTTATTCACAACGTCGTTGCGTGCATTTAAGACACACTGTAGCTCAGGTATTCAAATTGCTAACTTGTTCCAGGACAGTACCATCTATAACAATTTTTGCCCGTACAGAATAGGTTCCACGGAAAGCCTTCACCTTGGTCTTACGTGTGGATATTTGCAATCCAGAGTCTGCAGATTCGATTTAACGACTGTATACCCATCTGCAATCTGTTTTCAGAGTCCGACAGAATAGCCTGATCGTCCGCTAGGCTCAGGCTAATCAACAAGTGTCAATTATGCCAATCATAAAATGTTCTGGAAAACACATCTGCCAGTTTTGTATGACATCGTCATACAATTATTATCGTCGTCAATAATTTATTATTATAAATTAATAAGAGAATGCGATAATGTACACCCTTGTCGTACTTCCCAATTGATCAGGGCAATTCTAGGAGCTGTTGTCGGTTTCCCTGCTTCTACTAAGATTTTATTCTATACATAAAGACTCCGTGTTGCTCTAGTTAGATATTGTGGGATCCCTTTCCATTCCATTACTGCCCATAGTTTGTCAATGTGATACGTTTTGACACAAATACAGTGATTCAAAACCACAATTACTTTGGTGAACAAACAAAATGAAATTAGTCTCTTTCCACTACCAAAGTAGCCAGTTTTAACTAAAATGTGGCGAGATAGCCGGTCCATCTGACTCCGGATGGTAACACCCGGTTGCAGGGCCCTGGCCTAGGGTAACAGCTTCTAAGGCGGAGGAAGAAAATTCCCAACGGTGGAGAGAGTGGAAGACTCCCAGGAAGTGGGTCTCCGAATGAAACCTAGGGCAGGTCTGGAGGCTCGAAGGTGGCATCCCCACTACCGGACTTTCCTGAAATAGGGTTACTAGCACATTCAGGGAGACTTAAGCGTTTTCAATCGTACAAAAAAGAAAAGCTGGACTGGAGTCAAGATGTTCTGATCACGTAGAACGTACAGGACCCGTCAAGAATACCACATGTGAATGCAAAATATATACCTAAAAGTAGAATAAATCTATGACGACCGATGAAAAGATGGAGAGATCAGTCGTACGACGGCCGACGTAATAGACTTTGACAATGGTCGGCTCTAGTAGAAGGTAGTAGAATATTAAACGTGGCAACGTTGCGGCTGAGGCCTATAAGCACTGAGTAACAAAATAGCTAAAGTGAACATATTATATTTTGATTTAATTTCATAGCATTACTAAAATCATGAGTAGGCGTACTTATATAGCGAAATCTAAATTATAGGTCTGCGCGCACTTAGTACTATACCTTTAAGTTGAAGAAATTACTGAATTAGCGTTAGGCCTAATGAATTAATTTTGTTCGAATTATTGAATTCGTATCATATGAATATTATAACAGTATTTTACGTAATAAACTTTTAATTTTTAAAAAAATGAAGAATTATAAAGCTGCTGTTAACCGGCAATTAAAAATTATGCGCTTAACATACACTGACATAACTGACGTACGTGAATTAAGAGATCATCTAGTTGGCCTCAAATATCAGCTGGCTTCACGTTTAATAATATTCCGGTCTTCTACTAGAGCCAGCCATGGCTTTGAGCCTTATACTTGGAAAGAAGAAGAAGAAGAAGAAGAAGAAGAAGAAGAAGAAGAAGAAGAAGAAGAAGAAGAAGAAGAAGATGATGATGATGATGATGATGATGATGATGATGATGATGATGATGATGATGATGATGATGATGATGATTATTATTATGATCATGGGGGAGAAGAAGAAGAAGAAGTTACGTTACAGTAGTTATAAAGGTATAGTTATAGGTTTTGTGTTTAATTCTAGATGTTGGTTCTTAACAATTACCAACAAAAGAAACTCGAAGCAGCTTAAATGAAGCTTTTGTGCTGGCTTTCCTTGCAGGGTCAGAAAAAACATCAATAATATTTATTAGGAATTAAATGTCTTCAATTAAATATCTCCGAATATGAATTCTAGTGGAACCAACTTACTGAACGGGATGGCTGAACAGCCAAGCAAGTCTTCATATATACGTAGCTTGTGAGGACAGCTTTAACGATCCAAAAGGACAGGCTGATAAATGGTGACAATTGGTAATGCGAAACACAGAACTAAGAGCCCTTTGGTTCTACGAAACTTTATAAGCCATGTTAATTTAAGATGCATTAATTCTCACAAGAAGTTCATGAAATTTTAGTAAACCGCGCCAAAGTACGTAATAATTTGTGAGTTTTGAGACTTTACTGAACCCAATACGTACTCACAGTGAATAATTGTTAACTTGAGACACAATTAATATATTTAATTACCTCGCCGTAAACAATTTACCCAATTTAATTGTGGCAACTCCGGTTTTAAACAACTTTAACTTTCGTAATCGCCGTTCATGATTGATTTGCAAGAAATCAATAAATTCATAACCGTGTTCTGGCGTACTAAGAAAGTACAGTAATAAACATTGGAAGTTCGTTATTTTTTAAAATCACTGACTCTCCGACTAACTTTTTAACTGGTATTTTGCAAAATTATATGTGTCATAACATCATTTAATTTAGATTTATCCTTAATCCATTTTACCTTCTTTCTGGCTTTACTTGTTAATCACGTGATCCACTTTATGTACCCCGTTAATTTCTCACAGTTTCTGTAACCTTTCAGCGCCAGATCATCATCATCAGCCGTGGTTCTACAATTCTTGGTGGGTCTTGGCCTGCTCCAAGAGTCGATTCCATTCCGCCCTATCGCTTGCCCTGGCTTTCCAGTTTCTTCTGTTCAGCTTTCTGAGGTCCTCCTCTATCTGGTCATTGAATCTACTTCGGGGTCTTCTCCTTTTTCTACTACTCATTGGTTTCTGGTAGAAAATATGTTTCGTAGGCTGTCCTTCCTCTATTTTCTCTATTGTAACGTGACGTAAGGTAGCAGAACGATAAAACAATTACCATTAGAACTACGAAAGAATTGATGGACAGAATTTAGAAAATAGAATCAATATCAAAATATGCACTATACAATGACAGGCTAAGACAATACCCAATTAATTGGTAGTGTGAGGGAGAAGCAGATTTAACATTGTGATCATTCCCCAACCCTTTTCACATAATAAGAATATGATAAACAAAAGTGGAAGTACAAAGCTGTAGATAAAAAAATCTGAATTAGAAAATAATAATTGTTTCATGTAAAACTCTAGGGATATAGAGGTAAACTAGTTAATGATAATGATAGTCATGTTAATAAAATATAAAAGAGTAAAACTATTATAAATGTACAATGTTTAATGGTAAGTTAAGATATGTGATTAATTTAAAGGGAATAAAAGGAATGTGAACAGTCAGTGCTATAAATAAAGAGTGCATAGAAACCATGAATGTTATACTAACTGGAAGTCAGTAGTAGAAGCAAACTATAATACATTTTTTTACAGTCTCCAGATAGCTATTATGATTAACTTAAGAATTTTTTACCTTGTATAATCCACTAGGCGATCTCAGTTTTTTACATACAACATGTTTCAGGGACTAAATCCCCATCTTCAGGTACAGTGAAAAATTATTATTCCCCTAATACATAGGGGTCGTCGAAATGATTAAATGTTTATACATAAAAACACACGCACAAAAATCACTGAATAAATTAACATATAACACAAACACATGAACACGTTAAAAGCGACTCGGTGCACCGGTCGACCTCCGATCGTCAACTCAGTTCATTGTATTTGCATTGTAAGGTGTGTAAGGTTAATAAAAACAAAGGGATATATTGTAATAAATGTATAAAGAAAGTCAGAAAAAACTAGGCCTTAAAAGCCTATAGTAACTTTAAGAACTTTGGAAAATTAGATATTAAAACAGTAGAAATTAATGGTACAATGTATATTATATTAGGTTTAATTATATAATGTTAGAGAAACAAAATGTATACAAAAGAATTAGTTTTGAATTAATTAATGAAAGAAAACAAAATTGTTGAAATTGTAACTTTGTAAGTACTGGACAGAAACCATTCATGTTTGATTTCAAATTAATTTATGTAAAGAAAGCAAGACAATGATGTTATTATCTTTAGGATTAGAGATAGTGTAAAAAGATTATACTAATTTAAAGATATTTGTTAAATTTGTATCAAAAACAGTAGCCATGTTTAACAATGTAAAAAATTTTCAACCAATGGGAAATATATACCTTTTGCCTTGACAACCAAAATATTACAAGAAAAAATAGTTAGTTGATTATTAGACTCAGAGAAGAAAGGATTAAAACTTCTGTACAACCAGATAAATAAAAAAATGATATAGAATGAAAATGAAATGATGTTATGAAGAATAATAATATAACAAGAAGGAAATTGAAAATAAAATCACATTAAAATAGAAGAAGAATTTCCTAAACAGTGAATTATGTGTTGAACCTCATAACTGAGGGAAGATGATAAGTATAATATTAGATTACACAACTTAATCAGTACAATAAACTATAATACACTTGTACACATTTTCAGTCACACATAAACTATATTTCACTATTCACTTGATGAAGAACTTGTAATAATTAATTTGTATCACTATTAAATTATTAATCCGTGGTGATCGACTTACTGGAAGTATAATATTCATCAGGACACACTTTTCAGAATCCTCAGTGAGTCTTAATCACCTGAGAACTCTTTTTCAGGCATCTCTATGATATCGTCTGCTTCGTCACTCTGCGCTTCCTGTGTTCCTCAAGCCCTCATTTACGTTATCGAGGAATTAAAGTTTTCTTCTTCTCCTCCTTCTTCTATTTCTTCCTCTTCTTCTTCTTCTTCTTCTTCTTCTTCTTCTTCTTCTTCTTCTTCTTCTTTTTCTTTTTCTTCTTCTTCTTCTTCTTCTTCTTCTTCTTCTTCTTCTTCTTCTTCTTCTTCTTCTTCCTCTTCTTCCTCTTCTTCTTCTTCTTCTTCCTCTTCTTCTTCATCATCATCTTCTTCCAACAGGCATGAACGAAACGCCTCTTCTGGTCCCAAAGGATGCTCCTAGATATTTCTATACTTCTTTATCCAATGGGCTTGTATTGCCAAACTACTTTAAGCAATCTACCACCTAGCATCCTGCTGAGATGCGCATTCCATCCCTCTGTCTTTTGCAATACGGTCTTGGATATTAAAAATTGTCAAATCTTTTCGTACGTTTCCACTGTAGAGTCTATCTCTTCGTGAACAGCCTTAATAGATCGCAGGAATCTCATGGCCGGTGTCTGTAGCATATTCAGAAGTTTCAGAACTATACAACAGAACTGGCACAGGCATTACTTTATAGAATTTTAGTTGAGTCTGTTTCCTTGTTTTCCTCCATAACTCTTGACTAATCTGATTTCTTTAGTGTAGAAGCTCACTTGTCCCAGGCAACGAGAAGAAACATAATTTTATCAAAATGAAAATATATTTAAAGATGAAATGCTATATTTGTTAACTAGTGTGTTGTTTTGCGACTATTCTTAAATAAATTTAAACTTCTAATTTATCACCTAATTAATCTAGTTAATGAATCCTCTCTTTTTAAAAAAAATTATTTACAATTTAAATATTTTCTTGGTGTACATTTTACAATTTTTTTTCTTTTCTTATAGGCTACACACATTTTCGTATGACAAAATCAAAGGAAGTGTAACAAGAATGTTAGTAAATTTAGATGTAAATTAGAATTATTATAGGAAAAGAAAAAGTGGATTATGAAAATGCCGATATATTTTAACACCTGTTAAAAAAACGTTTTATGTTCCAATTCAGCTGGACGGAGTCTGGAGAAGAGAAATAATAATGAATTACTGTATGCTAATGTACTGAATGACATAACAGTTGTCCGATTTGCCAAAATTAATAGATTAACATGGGCAGGACACGTTCAGAGAATGGATGACGAACTTATGGCAAAAAAAATTAAGGAACACAAGCCAACAGAAAAATGAAGATTGGAAGACCGAAGAACAGATGATTGGACCAGGTCGTCAGTGATCGAGGAAGCTGGCCGCAGTGAATTGGTGGTGGATGGCAACCATAATAACAAGTATGATGACAAGAACCATGATGACAAGATTAAGTGGAGGCAATTTCTTTTGGATGCCAAGACTCGATCTGGGCTGTAAAGCCAAGGATGAATGAATGAATGTTAAAAAATAGTTAATAATAAGAATGAATCGCTGTTACAACAAGTTAGTGTGAACTGAATGTATAAATTATACTGGGAGAAGTTAAAATTTAATTACTGTGCTTTGACGTTGAGGCTCAAAGAAAAAGGATCACGAATATAAGAAACAAAATGAATGCAAACAAACTGTACTAAAGGAAAAAATTAAAGATGTTTTAAGTGGTTTGGACATCTGCTACGAATGACAAAGGTTTATTCTACGAAAACACAACACCAGGACAGTCTACGGACCACATTAAACTGTCAGTTCGTTACGTAGAACTCCTACAAAAAACATAATCTCTCTAGAATAACAAGGAGGGGTATATGAACAATTTTGTGGTGATTGCAATCACTTCTACATCTGCCAGTCACATAATCATATAAGCCAGCGTGTCAGAGACTACAGGTTTACGATGGACACTAGTGTTGGGTACAAAAACGCTCAACTGTTCGAAAAAAAACAGTTCTCTGAAAAAAAAAACGAACGAACTGTTCTTTTCCGCGGAGACAAACAGTTTAACTAAGGTACTATAAAAGGGAGTACGCCCGACAACCATCTTAGCTCCAGTCAATGGCGGACTGTCATAACAACGCGTATGTTTACATGCGTTTCGAAACTTCTTTTTTCGCGTAATTTGGTCGAATTAATTGTCAGAAACGCATTAGAAACTCGTTTTATGAGTTTCTAAATACTTTCCGCAGCTCGTGGAACGACAGATACATTCGTGCGACTTGTTAATATTCGACAAATTGTGAAGCCGTTTGGCTATATTATTTACACATCTGCTGTATAAATAAAAGTGCGCTAAAGGTGATGTTTCAATTTATTGTAGAAATAGATTTATCAAAGTATATCTTTATTTTGTATTATTTATTCACATATTTGTTATTTATTTATTTATTATTTTTTCCTGGATTTATCCGATGGAAACGAGAACAACCTGAAGCCTCGCTCATGACGATTGGTGCAATTGACAGCTGAACACCCAGTCATTTTTAATGATGCAGAATTTTCGATACGTAGCAATCACATTGTTGGTCCTGTAATGAAAAAAAAATATTTCAAAAAATTGTTATTGAAAAAAAAACTTAAAGAGTAAACTATTCAGTAAATTACATAATTCATATAATAAAGACTAAATTTAGTTTTAAAGAAGGTGAATAAACTACTCGTGCAGATTTATTCTCGTTTCAACAGAATTATTTATTTTCTTACTGCAATATTTGATTTAGAAATAAAAAAACTTGTCTATGTACACATAACCTACAAAATTCTACTTACCGTTAACGTCTTTGAAAACAATTTTTCACTCACTAACTGGAGTTCCACGAGCTGCGGAAAGTATTTAGAAACTCATAAAACGAGTTTCTAATGCGTTTCTGACAATTAAATCGACCAAATTACGCGAAAAAAGAATTTCCGAAACGCATGTAAACATACGCGTTGTTATGACAGTCCGGCATTGACTGGAGCTAAGATGGCGGTCGGGCGTACCTTCTGTTTTAGAGCTCTAGTTTAACTGCTCTTTACTCTGCACCTTCCACTTAGCCACTCCACAAACAATGGAACCTGTTGTGTGCATACAGACTTTTTTCTAGAAACGCGAGCTGTTTGATGATAAACGTTTCTCATTTCTAAACGAAATGAATCAGCGAAACACTGCCTACCGTTTTCTGTTTTAAAAACGAACGTGGAGTTGAGACTCAGTATTGACAACGCACTGTTCTAGTTCAGTTCCCTGTTCGGGGTAAACTGTTTGTTTTTTTACTGCAACGTTCGTTGAATTGTTCGTTTTTATTGAAACGTTCGTTGAATTGTTCTGAGTAAACTGTTCCTTTTTACTTCAATGTTCGTTGAATTGCGTTCGGTTATTGTACTGTCCTCGTTCTGATTAACCCTTTATAGGGCAAAATGTTCAACTAGTTTTATTGACCTGATAATTTAGGTCACTAAATAACATAATAATAAAATTATAATTTCTGAAAATGAGGATAAAATAATATCCAAGTTTCCATTTAGGAGGAAGATTTCAGCTAAGTGGTCAAGAGGAATTGGTCGTATACTTTGCCAGTAACAATTTTTAAATTTTATATTATTTTTATTGGACACAAATAGTACCACAGTAGGTAAACGTGATAAGGATAACACAATGTAAACTGTTTTAAGTATACTGGGAACGCTTACTGGTATACTAGTTTACTATGTGTAAGGTTTTCTCTCCTTATTTAAAACCAGCTCGTTTTACTGACCATGAAAAGCAGAATGGCTACTACAGACATATTCAACTATCATACTATCCAACTGCTAAATTATTATGGCACTAAAAGTTTAGGAAAAACCCTTTTTTATAGCTGGTAAATTATCATACCACCATCCTGTAAAGGGTTAACGCAGAATTAGGCTGTATTCAGTTTTATTTCAGTTACTACAAAAATATTATTCAGATATTCCCAATACGTTTCTATGAAACAATTTAAAACAAAAAGTGCCTTTTAAGATACTGATAAATAGGAGAAATATTGGACTTAATCCCATTGTTTACGTTACATAACGACCCATTTAAGAAAAATACTAAAATGGACGGTTTTATTTTGTAAATGGTCAAAACAAAACGTTTTAACAATGTAATGGTAAAATTAGTCATTGTACATAGCAACAGTTCATTAATTCAACCTGTTTTTTTAACTGTTTTTAAAAATCAATATTTTTCGTTTTAGTTTTGCAAAAACAACAAAAACGCCCAATAGTAGTGGGCACTATCCTAAATACTTCTGCGTTAGCCCAGCACGCAACCGAGACTGACGACCTGGGGGCTGTGCGGGACGATGGGCATGCTCGTATGCTGCGTGCCGAGCTTCAAGTAGAGCTCCTGCCGCAGGGACAATAGATAGGGCTGAATGTTTACGGTATGGCCTGCTACCGGCCGTGATAACCGAGACTGGACGTAATGTCTATTTCGACGCGACTGAACAACCGGATACCGCTGAACTGTTGCACAAACGCATCATAAGAGAGGCAACTGAGACTGAAAAACGAGACGACGGCAACCTGCAACTTCATTCAGCCCAGCCTTGAAGCCGAAACTTCACACTTCTTACAACACAAGGTCACTATCAGTAGGCATGTCGACCGCTTATCAGATATTAGTTCGACCGTAAACTAGTAGGAACGCGCCTCTTAATTCGCACAGGAGTTTAACAATACGAGTTTTGACCCAGTGGCGTATCTATAGTTTGGCCTTGGGAGGGGGGCTCCGTGGTCGGATCGCCTTCATACAAAATAAAAAACAATTTAAGATGAATCAACATTACTATCTTTAAAGTGGCTGAAATCAGGTCCATTAAAGTAAACGGTACTAACACAATAAACATATGCGTTATTGGAACATTGTTTACAACATATTCTTATTGACTGTATTGATTTTCCTATATTGACATGGAATCCATAGGTATGTAATGTCTTACTCGCACGTTTCGCGAAAATCGACCGTTATGTTTCAAATGTACTTTCGGCATACCACTATCTCACGAACCGCTCAACCAATCCCAGCAAACCAGGTATCAGGTGATCGAGTCACTCGGCCCCCTTCCACCAATAGTACTGAGAATTTTGACAACTGACTTCAGTCGCCTCTAGGCTTTGTCTGCGTGAGGGTGTTTTTGCGCCGAAAATTTCTAAATTGCTCCACTAAAACTTAAATATCTCGGGAACTACACGTCCGATCGCAAAAATACAAAGTGCGTTGTGATCCTCAGAACAAAATCTCTCCAATAACACCAATTACGAGTACCAGAAGCACTCACAGAAAATAATAACAACATTTGAACTAAAAAATTTGAAATGCCTCGACCTAAAAATCGCGATAAAACTCGAACCAAAATTTTCAAACCGAAAACCGGCAAATCCTATGCAGAGCGTCGACAGACCTATCGTTTGAGACTAAAATCAAAGAAATCGGCCGAGAACTTAGAAAATTGCAACCATTTGAAGATTGACGAAACCCCGTCAGCGCCCATGCGGCCCGCATCTCCGATACCTGGGTCATCCGGCGTGCCCCCAAAGCGACTCAGATCGAGCGTACGGCTAGCTAGCAAGAAAACAGACGATGAGAACATTAAGACGATGAGAGCTGTTTATTTAACCAACCCATCATTCCTTCCCAAAGCACAAGTCTGCCCATGATTCCATGTCTACCGGTAGTCCCACGACTACCAGGTTTAATTTTTTCATATTTCAAACGTATAAGCGAATGCTGCGTAATAAACCTGTGTGTATATTTAACAAATAGTTACTACTATATTAGCGTACACAATTGAAAAAATAATAAAAGAGCGTAATTAAGAAGTTATCAAAAATTCGTCAACTTTTTTGACCTTCTGGGAGGTCCGGTCACGTTAGTCCCCCTCGTCGGTCCCGGATTAAGGGGAGGCTACGGAGGCTAAACCCCCGGGTCCCGCTTGTCAGGGGCCCCATGCCCGAACATTTAAAAATTCTCATTTTTAAACGAATAAATACAACTTTCCGACAACGAGATTACCTGAAGTGTGGTTCACGGATTTAAGTGAAACTTGGGGACATGTTTAGGTACAAAAGGTTATGGTAAAAGCCAAAGCAGTAAAGTTTAACGCTCAAAATTTCCCCTGTTATAAGCTATCACAATTGATTCATGATGATTTTTGGAGAAGGCTCGAGAAAAATATACGTCCCTTTGAAACCAAATAATTCAGATTTTAATGTGCTTAGAAATAGTTACTAAACACAAAAAGAAAGTAGAAAAGATAAGCTTATTTTATCTGTTTAATCAGTATTAAATGAAAAAATGTATGAGTAAAAATACGGTTTAAAAACAATATTTTGTTTATTATATTTATTAAATGATCGTCTGAATAAAGTAAAGTATTGTGCAAAACGCGAAAATTTCATACGTAGGCCCTGCTCTTAAATAGCTCCGGGGCCCCGATAGCCTTAATCCGGCAATGCCCCTCGTAAATACTCTCTTGTTTAGACCAAGATGAAAAGGTAAAAGACATTAAATGAATTTAACGTTAACAACCACCACTTATTTATAGTTTTTAAGACCGCTTATAATAGCATAAGTAGAGACCAACTTTTCTTGGCAATGATGGATGTCAAAATCCCCTTAAAAGTGATCCACCTGGTGAGAATGACAATGGGGGAAGTGCACGGCAGAGTTGAAATTGAGGCTGAGCTGAGTGCTTACTTTGACTGTAGTACGTGTGTGTAGGTGTTGGTGTTGTCGATCTGTGAGTTAGAGGTGGGCCGATATACCTATAACAGGTATTTTGGAACGATTACTTTTGTGGAACGGACATAACAGTGACTGAAAAGTTGAAATACCTGTTCCGATTCAACGACAACTGAAAACTGAAAAGTCAAAATACCCTTTCCGATTACTCGCGGTTTCGAGTCGCGGGACCCCCCTACGCACTAACGAATAAACAAGTAAACGAGTACTACGAGTATTAAGAGTACACGAGTACAAAACCACTTTTTGGTGCTGAATATTTCATTCTGCGCATGTGCCGATTGCCATACAAGTACAAAACGAAGCAAATCAGCGAGGTTCAGAATATTCGGCTAAAGAGACTAAACAGTTTTTTTCTTCGTATTGTTTAAGACCTGAAGATGTCAGTAATGACGAAAAGCTTAGTCGAACAATAAAAAATTATAGCAGTTAGCAAATTCATAAAAGAAATAGTAAACAGTTTTTAATAAATGAAAAAAATTCATACTGATGTTACATTTATTCTCGTGTGTTAAGCAGATATATAATACAGATTATAATAACAAATTATATATTATACTGCTCACCAACTTGGTAAATTTTGACATCACCAAGACGATTTTAACTTCACTGCACATGTCACGTAATTTTTTTTTTCATTAATTGTTGTGCTATTTATGTTTCAAAATTTCATTGTCTGAGTTTCGCAACTGATTTGTCTAACCAAAATGGAATCAATAATTTAATATTAAATCTACATCAGTTTATTTACTCCCAGTAAAAACTTAAATTGGGGTCCAAATGGGGGTGTGATGCGAATATACTGTATGCTTTCATAGAAGATAAATGCACCAGCCTCTCCACCCCAACTCCACTCTCACCTATACGTTGGTGGGCCCTGTTACGCCGAGCAATCCACTCCAAGGATGTTGTAACCAATCCCTTCGGCGGAGTGGATCGGTAAGCAAACGAGAGATGGGGGTTCTGTCAAGACAGCCTGGGGGTATCCTGGGTCCAGGCCGGGCAGGATGGTGCACATCGGCAGCAGGGTGTGCATCTAGTGTGGAGGCGGAGGAAGCTATAGTAGCCCAACGGCTGCACACATGGGCTAAGTCTGTTAGCCTACCGCGACCGGGCACAGAGAGCTCGTCAGCTGAGGTGAAAGCAACTCTCTAGGGGAAGAGCACCCCGATATCAAAGTTCCTGGTCCTCCAGGTTGGGGGTTGGATCGGAGAACTCACATAGCCCATCTGTAAAACTTTTATTTGCAGAAACCTGTCAGCCTCTTTCGGCATCCAGTTTTTACCGGGACAACTGGCGGAGGCTGTTAAAGGAAGCCTTGACTCAGTAATGGGTTGTTGCGCCGCTGAAGAAGAAGAAGAAGAAGAAGAAGAAGAAGAAGAAGAAGAAGAAGAAGGAGGAGGAGGAGGAGGAGGAGGAGGAGGAGGAGGAGGAGGAGGAGGAGGAGGAGGAGGAGGAGGAGGAGGAGGAGGAGAGAGGAGAAGAAGAAGAAGAAGAAGAAGAAGAAGAAGAAGAAGAAGAAGAAGAAGAAGAAGAAGAAGAAGAAGAAGAAGAAGAAGAAGAAGAAGAAGAACTTAAATTAGTATTACCAAAGGGAGATAAGCCTATAAATTCACTTGTTTCTTATTTTCTTATAAACAGTAATGACTCAATAAAGTCACAGTGTAAAGTAACACTGTTAATACTTTTAGTTTGAATTTATTTCTTATAACAAATTATATAAGAACAGGTACGTGTTATTTTTTTGAACGGTTTCGTTCGTACCTGTTATTTTAAAAAACTAGTTTAGCACACCTCTAGTAGTAGAGTTTCTTGGAAATAAACGGAGGCCTGTGCCGCTACGGATAATATCGAATACGTAAGGCTTTAAATTAAGTGCTTTGTACACTACGAGTTGATTTTGTCTTTCGCGAAGTATAGTTTCGTCTCACATGCATGCTTGTCTGTCTTACGTAAGCATTCCTGTGATACCTCCCCCCCGTCACTTGTCGGCAAAGTAAGCAATGCTTGAACTTTATCATCGCCTTGGATGCACGTACTACTTGTACGGACAGCATCCTGTTTGTCAGTCACTGATAACGAAAGTGTACAGGTTTCTAATTCTGCAAGTGCACACCTTCTTGGATGCCACTGCATGAGTTTAATTAGGTGTTATGTTATCACAGCGACTACGGCAAGCGGGTTACACAGATAATCACGTTGAGCTTGTTTCGCATCCGGTCACCACAGCCGTAGGTGTTCATTACACCCGGCGGTTAATGCGTGTTTTTTTCCACTAACTTAGCAACACATTTCTCACGGTCGGATTGATCTAGTAACTGTTGTCAATGCTAAACATTGTAGACGGATTGACCATAGAATCGATTCCATGCGTCCAGTTTGTATATCCAACGCGATTCGTTGTGCATGCTGTCGTAAAGAAATTCTTTTACAATATATATAATAAAACGTGTGTATATAGTCTAAAGTGTTCAGAATTAGATACTCGCGCATTCTACAACTTAAATAACAGCGTTAGCACTAATTAAACATACGACCAGCATTGACCTGTACTTTACGTAAAATTAGGCACTATTGTGAGACGTTTTGGTTTACTTTTAGATCATCTGTAGGCAAACGAAATATCCACGACATGGCGCAGAAGAATTATAATTAGAAGAAAGTTGTAAAATTGTGATAAGATTTAGAAAATAAAGATAACTAAATAAAGACAGATTGAAATAATAATACATAACAACCACCCGACAAGCTTTTAGTGTAACTTCACGCGAAACTTTGAAAATGTGTTCGTCGCGTGAACGCAGAAAGTGAAAGCGTAATTGATCCGATGAAGACAAGCGATGCTGGAACACATTATAGGAAGATTCGTGAAAGAAGAGACTCCAAGAAGAGTGGAATGCACAGCTACAGTTAAACGATAGTCTCACTAGAACATGATGTACCATGGAAAAAGTGAAGAGAATTCGGGGGATCAACGAACAGGAAAACAACTATACCAGAAGACAGCCGAAGTGATATGGGATTTCATAGTGCAGTGACAAAATGTTCTGTGATAGTGTTGATAAATAGTGAGTAAGTGATAAGTGATTAAAAGAAAGAAGCACTGTGAAGAAGTGGTAAATGCGAGAGAGAGAGAGAGAGAGAGAGAGAGAGAGAGACAGACAGAGATAGAGAGAGAGAGAAAGAAAGATTCATATGGTAGAACAACGGGACTATTGGATTACAAAATTACGGGTGAGTTTTTTACACCTTTGTAATAATTGTAGTTTACCTATAGGCCTACTTGATAGAAGACAGATAGAGGAAACTAGTGAAAGAATATTAATTTTTCTAGCTTTTAAATACCAAATTTTGATATGACGTATTTGGTTATATCTATTACACCGTTGCTACAAACATTAATTGAAATGTTTATATAGGCATGCAACATTTATATTTTTGCTCAACAATTATTTAAAATTATATTTTTGTTGTTTATTTAAAAGGAATTTCAAATATAGGCATTTTAGAAAAACTGTAATTCTGTCTTTATAAATATAATTAGTTTTTTAAAAAATTATTTTTTTAATAATTTCATATTAAAGTATGACTTACTATATATATATATATATATATATATATATATATATATATATATTATCAAATATAATTTGTTCTGCAAGTAGTTGTAATGTATTTTTATTGTTTTGTTTGATATAGGTAAATTGAAACATTACAACTACTTTCAGAAGAAATTATATATTTAATAATATATATTATATTATACAATATTGTAACAAACTGATCGAATACTTATATATACCAAATATAACTGCATACCTAGAGAGATAATTCTTTTTACAAAATCCCAGAAAACATTCCCTTTGAAACTATAGTATAAAAAGTTTTTAAGGAAAATGTTCTTTAACCTCTTCAAATTGAATAATTAAGCTTCCTTCTTCTGAGAGTTCCTATCCGTTTGGGATGTTGGATATCATACAGACTATTTTAACTTTCTGTACTTCTGCACGGAATAAGACAGTTGTATTCATGCCAAACCAGGTCCTTAAATTTCTCAGCCATGAGATTCTCGGTCGCCCAACTTCTAAGTGCTTTTCCCTGTAGTATGGACTGCAATAAGTAATATCTCTGTTCATTTCTCATAAGAAGTCCCAGCTACTGAAGTTTTCTTATCTTCACTGTGTTAAATAACTTCCCTATCTTTCTTAATTTTTCTAAAAACTTCAACATTAGTTATATGTGCTGCCCATGGAATGCTCAGTATTCTACGGTAAAGAAACATTTCGACAGATTCCAATTTCTTAGTTGTGGCTTCAGTCAAAGTACAAGATTCTACACCGTAGAAGAGGACCGAGAATACGAAGAAGCGTAAAAGTCTCATCTTTTTGTTTATTATTAAATCGTGACTTTTGAATAAACTGCTCATTCTAGTGCACACTGCTCTTGCCTTTTCAATAATACTATATTAAGCTTTACTAAATGCAATTTCCTAATTCAAAATAAACACACGCGCACACACACACACACACACACACACACACACACACACAATCTGAAGCCTTATTATTTCAAGGTTCAACCAAATTTTTAAAGTATAAAATTCAAAGAATAGCGTGAAAAACAGAAGAGTATAAAAGAGAGAATACGCAGGAATAAATAAAGGTTTTGTAATGAGCAAGAAAATGCAATGGGGGCGATGAACAAAAATAAAATATCGGATTGATGACGCCAACAAAAATCCATAATCAAAGTCACTACCGCTAAGCGGAGAAACGAAAGAGAGAGAGAGTGAGAGAGAGGGAGAGGGAGAGGAGATTCCACCATTTCAGTTACACTATACTCTCACACAGGTATCTGTGTATAGTAGTAAGTATATTACTGGAGACTAAAATAAAAACTGCACTAAGAATTGTACAATGTTGCTGCACTTTGTTGAAATAACCTTTGCGTAGTCGCTTTAGATAAGTTAAACCTCGTATCTTAAATTTTATGTAAAATGCAACATTTTTATGAAGCTGCGCTTCTTGTATGGGTTCAAATTCAGTTTAATTAAATTTTTGTTTTTTCAAATTAAATTTATTTTCCTTTTCCTGTTTTAATATTTAAGCCTGCTAAAACAAACGTGCGCGCTCAAACACAGAACACGCACAGAATAGTATAACTAAGTACGGAAGCTCTATAGCGCGGAAACGTCGCACTACACTCTTTTTCAACATAGGATACCAAAATGTATGGAGTAAAATTAATAACAACCCGTCTATAAACTAATTAAAAGAATTTTCTGACTTAATAGACTGTATCAAAACAGCAAACTTATGCAGGAAAAAATTTTTTGTAATCTTTTAGGTGAAGGTTTTCCTAAATTCTTTCTAATTTAAAGCGCGCGTGCACACACACACACACACACACACACACACACACACACACATACAAATTTATTTAATATTTTAATTTAATTTATTTAATATAATTTATTTATTTCAAGATTTTTTCCCTTATTTGGAACATGTTACGCGAATCATATTGTTCCATCCTCAGCTTTCTTAATTTTGTCCAAAACAGCCTTCTTAAGTAACTCCAAAACATCTTGAGGTAAAGAAATTATAAATATTAAATAAATTATGTATGCATCAAGAAATAGACTGTAGTAAAACGTGTTTCAACACACACACACACACACACACACACACACTTTACGACATTGTATGTACAGTATTTAATAGTTTGAATGCACTTTCAAGTATCGGTATTAACCAAAATATTGGGAGCGTACAATGTGAAAAAACCTTTATAATGACATAACAACTAAAGATATATTTTTAAACTTTGAATCTCAATATCTTAGATAGGTCTGATGAAGCGGCCCCACAATAATGGCATTGCAGACCCTTTAGTTTTGTTGCTAGTGCTCTCTCTCTCTCTCTCTCTCTCTCTCTCTCTCTCTCTCTCTCTCTCTCTCTCTCTCACACACACACACACACACACACACACACCATATACATCTAACGGTGCAGACGACAAAACGACCTCGTCGTCTAACAATGGGCGTACATACAAAACAGTCACAGAAAATTTTCGCAGTACCTCACTGAATCTCTTATCAGCGTGTCGACCTTGATCACCTTTGGAAACCCGAAAACAGTATTGGGAAAAAATTATCTGTATGTGTCCGGTTTTGTAATGTTAATACTCGCTTTATATTTCAAGCAGGGAATCCGTGTTATTTAACCGCGTGATCCATCCCCATTGTTAGACGTCGAGGTAATTTTGTCCACTGTTAGAAGCTATTGTAACGGTACCATACTGATTGTGTTTACGGGATAAGGGATATATTTTGTCGGACAAAAATTCATGGCTCAAGACGGTATTTCAGTGAGACAGTAAACTGAGATGATGAGTAGAATTCGAAGTAGGCAGAGTATACCGTCACGAAGACGGTACGGCATGCCACCTTGATCACAAATATAAAAAATAGAATTAGTTGTTCAGTATACGAGGGTCAGTTGAATAGTTCGCGGCTCGACATCTGTAGCTTAGCGGCAAAACTAAAATTTGTCTGTGGTATTTTATATAAACGCCTGTTAATTTCCAAATCTGTCTATCAATTTATTAATTGTTTAGAAGTTGTTTAAAATTGACGTGTCGTGCGTGTTTTGGAAAAAGGACAAAATCAAATATCGTGGTGTGACTGTTAAAAATTGTTTAGCGCCTATGGAAATTCAGAATGAAATTGGCATCGGCTTCTAAATAGGCACTTCAGTTTAAACGTAGTCGTACGAGAAATGAAGATGTCCCCTGCTGATGATGTATCCATGCACGAGGATCAGTTGAACAGTTCACGGAGCGACAGCTGTAGCTTAGCGGTAAAACTAAAATTTTTCGTCTGCTGCAAGATTTGTATTTTATGTAAACGCCTGTTAATTTTCAAATCTATCTGTCAATTTATTCATTGTTTAGAAGCTGTTTAAAACTGACGTGTCATGCGTGTTTTGAAAAACGGACGAAATCAAACATCGTGGTGTGATTCTTTGTTAAACATTTTTAAGCGCCAACAGAAATTCAAAACGAAATTGTAAATGTGTCAGGAGATACTGCGACTTCAAAGCCAACAGTTTGTAAGTAGACACTTCAGTTTAAACCTCGTCGCACTGGACACCCGAAAATGTAATAACTCCAGATGCAGCCATCTTGCACAACCCATTTTCACACCAAATTCTTGAGTTAAAGCATGATGCACACGCTCATATGAGATGCCTATGACGTCATTCACTCCTTAATCTGCGGTCTTCTAACAATCTATGAAATTTTTTCAATAATGCCGTTTTTGTTGCATTTTTTCGACGTCCACTACTGGGATTGTCTTCAGTGCTTGTACGACCACGTTTAAACTCCAGTGTGCCCCACTTACAGTTGTTTCTGAAGGCGCAGCATTTCCTAATACATTTACAATTTCGTTTTGTTTTTCCGTTGGCGCTAAAAGGTTTTGAACAGAGAATTCGTCACAACACGATGTTTGATTGTGTGCGTTTTAACAACACGCGAGACAGGAAAATTTCTAACAGCTTGTAAAAAGTGAATAAATTGACAGATATATCTGAAAATTAACAGGTGTTCATGCGAAATATATGTCTTGCAGCACACAGAAGGTTTTAGTACTACGACTGAGCTATAGATGTCGCTCCGCGAACTTCTCAAGTGACGCTCGTACTTCTCTACCTACCAGAAGACTATATACGTGCCCAACAGCAATAAGCGTATTTTATGCCAAAGTTTAAAGAACACGGGAGAGGAAATATGAATTCAATGAAACGTCTTTATTGATTAAGTTATTTAAACTACTGCTGCTATCAGGGGACCCATCCCAGAGGTATTAAAAATTTCACCAAAAATCTGTAATCACTTATCATAGGCTTATTTCTAAATCAATTGTACGTGTTAAAATATTTGAACCAATACCAGTACGTATTTGATATTAGATATAATCAAATTAATATATTTTAATTTTTTATAGCTCTGACTTCTTCGTATGTATGACTTTTAGCGTTAACCGAGAAACATAATGACCAGATGACTATACATGATCGTACACAAACATAGATGCATTTATTTATGGATGTTTCCATGGAGATCTTGCAGGCCCTTATTAAATACTTTTAACAAACGTATAAAAGTGGTGACAGCATTTAAACTTTTCTTTCAAATATAGTTACAAACGTTTTGAAGGTGAACAGAAACCTGCGTGGAATGTTGACAAATATTAGTTCCTCGAATTATTAAAGTTTTGAAAATTTTTTTAAATTTTATAAACAATTGTAAAAATAAAACGACTTTTGATGTTTGTAAATTAATAAAAGTAAAGGGGACTCCGAGCTTCAGGCTAGTCTCATCTCCTCCAGAAAATAGCCTCATTCCCCCCCGAAGCAAATCCAACTTACTCCACTGATGGGTACTCCTGAGTTCTCTTACCTGAATTCCAGTAATAAATCTGCCGGCTGATACTGTTTTAATATCCGCACTTCAGTGTTGTCGTGCCGACTGTACCTTGCCATTGCATTGACGAACCACATTTTTGACGATGCCAATAGTATATCACACTGAATGACATTGTCAAAGACACAAAGGTCATATCAGCAAGATGGTATGGTAAAGAAGTACTCTTTCTTGAAGTTGTTTACAGTACTTGATAATTCCCAACAGATTCTACACGTTCAGGCGGACTTAAGAACTGCTTTGTTTTTGCGAGATCTTCTTTTCAAAGACAGTTGTTGTAATTTCCATGGATGTCTGATGCCACTGTGTGTTCAACTGAAAACAATCTCCAGACATCAAACTGCAGCATGAAGACTGGCGTCACCAGGCTGCGTTTAGTTCATTCAAGCCCTATCACTGCGCCAAAGTACCAGCCACGATAGGGACCTCTTTTGGTTCTGGACGCGGCGGGAGAGGCTTGATATAGGGTGGTGACAACCCCATACCAATGAAGAACCCGCTTCTTCAGTTATTATAACAGGAATGTTGCTAAGTCTAGTAACATTCGTGTTGCACAGCCTATGTTTAACAATACTTCACGCCCACCCCATTAATTTGAAAATGAAAAAATTAGTCAGCTTTCCCACTGGCTTTACATGAACAAGGGATGTTTACAAACATTAGAAGAGACAAACAGAGAACCATACAAAATAGAAGGTTCTCTGTTTGTTTGTTTATTATAATAAAAAGCATGTGTGTGTGTGTGTGTGTGTGTGAACTTAACTATTAAGTGATAAAAACAAACTACGCCAAACTAACACTAAACATATCACAACATATCATAAACACAACGCTAAGAAGACAAAATTAGTTTACTTTGTTTGCTTACATTATTGTAGTTAAGTAGCTGGCCTTCTTCTTCTTTCTTCTGTTTTTGTAAATCCACTCCACGGTATCTGAGTAATTTTGAAATTCGAAAAAGTATTTACGAAAGACGTGTTTTAAAATATCGGTCTTAAGCGCTTAAACGATAAAGGGTTTGTGGTTTGAGTTTTTTGTAATTTAAAAAAATGCATCAAGAGTTTTTCGTGCAGACAAATGGTACAAATACATAATTAACAATAACAGAAATAACGTTTCATTTATACACATAAATATGACAGAGCCTGAAAAAAAATCACACTTACATACTAATAAGAGCCTAACCAAAATCTAATCACCGCGAATTTTACACATATTGACGATAAAAAATGGTTTTGCCTCAGGTACGTGTTTGAGGACTTAAAGACCCCTCAACGTAGTGCAATGTTGAGGGGTTGTGTAAGGTGTGTATTGTTATTGTGTGGTGTGTGACCAGCGTGACAACGGCAAGTGTGGCCTTCAACCGTGAGAAGGTCAGACATTTTCATTGGCTAGGTTAGTCTAAAAATGGTACCTCCGGGTTAATGAAACCTCACTAGCACAATGCCACGCTGTACAGTACAAAGGTGAACCTGAAAGAGAAAATTCATTAAATAAATCTGAAGATATGAAGACTCTCCGACGATGGCCTACCTGAAAGACAGTGTAAGTCCTAACATTTACGCGAGTGTTTGTTGATGTATATAATACCATAGAAACACATGAAGAATCTTTATGTAAAAATCCAGTTTATTATAAATGAAATCAAGGCGATAGACTTAGATTCATGTTGGACATGTTATACGTAAGACAGAAGAGAGGTGTTCGAAGAGGGACTCTAATGATAATTTGTGGTGATGGAAACAGAAGAGTAGACGGAGCGAAAAATGGATCAATAATAAGGAGAACAAAAATGGGAATCATAAAATATAGGAGAAAGGCGGTTTACAAACAGTACCTGACTGTTGTCTTTTGGGAGACCATGACCCTGCAGCCAAGGACTAAATTAAATAATCACAAGTCCTTAAGAAGAGATCGCATTATAAATGAAACGATCAGACGAAATTTTGGAGTAAAGTCGCTAATGGGTTTGCTGGATAAGAGGCTATAAAAAAGGGTGTTTGGGGCATGTAAGTACGAGAGATGAAGGTGAATAATCCAGAGCCGTAAATAACTCCGAAGGGCCAGATGTCAACTATTGAGCGATTGGTATCAGTCATACATTGAGCGATTGGTACAGTTTACGGGAAATAGTGGCATGGACAGGAACATACGAGATATGTATGTACATGATATATAATTTAATATTTACCTCCATGTTTTTAAATAAAAATGTTGTTTTCTTGTTTAACTTTAATGAACGGAAACAGGTGGAGTGTTTTCTTCTTTCTTGAAGATATTCTTAAAAACTAAAGAGTATTTGGAAATTAAATATAAACCAAAAAAAATTGTGTTACTAAATACAAACACAATTTATACTTTTAAAAATTTGAATATTCCAAGTACTCGCCTTATACAGTACCAAATAAATTCATTGATTATGTATTGAAGTGAAACAACATATAAAGACTGACACACCCACTTCCTTATAGCTACCTAATCTTTTGGATAGTGATAAAACCTACATCAAAAACTACTACACAAATTACAAAATAATTGCAAGCTGTGCGTGTGTGAGTGGGCTTCTCATGATGATCTTGAAGACCTGCAACAAAACACCAAATGAAACTTATCTCCCTAAGAAAAAAAAAGGCTAAACGTTATTTCGCGATGACGAGATTACAGGAAACCGAACCGAACCGACCCGATCCTTAACCATGGGACATTGTGAGTGTGTCAGCTTTTAGAAAATTTAGTTGGCACTGTTAACGAAATGAAATTTGACTCACCAATGACGGCTGCAAAAACTGCTACTCCGACGACTGCTACTACCTCACTTACCTTGGGGCTCTGAAATACACAAGAACAAATACCTTTTTACTAAAAAAAAAAACAAAAAAAACAAAAGCTATACATAAGACTATATATATATATATATATATATATATATATTCAATTACTTTCTGCTAGAGTTCGTTTCCTGATGTATATGAAATATTTAAAATTTTGTATTTACTTTACCTCAAGATATTATTTTTCCCTTATTTGAACATGTTTCTAGAGCTATTGTGCTGTCATCCTCAGCCTTCGCGATTCTGCGTCTAGTGAAGTACCTGTGTGTTGGTTTGTCGCCATTGTGGTCTCCTGTTGGTCTCTGGTATCTCAAAGTGGTATTTGTGTGTGATTGTGGTGTATTAGTATGTATGTGTATTTTCGATGTTGAGTGCTTTGAAAATTGTGTCGTGTTTTGTACTGATTTGTATTTGTTCGGGTATTAGTTTGTTTGTGTTTTATGTTTGTATATTTGTAAATTTTCCCAAATGTTCATTATGGTCCCTTTGTGTGGTATGTGTTTTATTAGTGTCATATTGGTTATGTCTGGGAATCCATGTCCCGTGTTTATTGCATGTGTGGGCAAATTGGATTTATATATTTCTGGTTTTTTGTATGTACTTAGATTTTCAAAATAACGTTTTTTTTTCAGCTGTATTTTTGTTTGTGCTGTGTAACATTTATTGCAATCTTGGCATTCAATTTTGTATATACCGTTAGTTGTTGTATTATCTTTGTTGTGTGGGCTTATAATTATTTCAACTAAATAATTATTTAGTTTTGTAAATTATTTTTATTAGTTTTGTATGCTATTTTGATGTCCGTCTTTTTAAATAATTTTGTTAGGTTTGTCATGTTATTATTTATGTATGTGAATGTGCCCCATTTTTTGTTGTTGTTATTATTTATGTGTTGTTCATTTAGATTAATTCTTAATTGTTCAGTTTTTATTTTATATTTGATTTTAATTTTCTATTTTGTTTACAGTATTAAAGGAGGTTATTTCGTTTACAGCTTATTTTGTCTTGCTCTATCTCTATGTTTGCCCTTTTTCCTCCTCTCAATTAGCAGTAAGCAATGCCATTTATGTTTCACATAATTTGATTAAAGTTAATATAAAAGTTATAAGAAAAACTGTTACTCAGTAAAATACTGGTGTGTGTGTGTGTGTGTGTGTGTGTGGTCTGGGTCTTATCTGTGCTGTACTACCTTGGTGTAAAGAGTGTATTTTTCATAGGAGTGCGCCCGCGCGCGCGCGCACACACACACTTAATTTCCGCTCAATTAATTGGTCGGTTTGTTTTATTGTTTCTGCATTGTCCATACACAGGTACTGATGGTGGCAATAAATATAATCAAATATTTGTAAATGCAAGTGATCCATACTTATAGGATTCTATGATAACTTTATAGGATTGTGATATCCATACTCACAGACCAATCCTCGCTAAATCTTCCTTCTTTTTAATATTTTAATATTTTCAGTACAAAAAATGTCTCTGAGTATTGGTAATCCTCGTAATTACCTTCTCATGATGATCCTGTTGCAATCCGAGGCCTCTTGATGACTGCAGAGCCGTCATTGTTTGATTCCAGTATGTGTTGTTATCACTTGCATGCTGTCAGTTGGAAACCTTATCTCTTGGATATGTTGTATTCTTCTAAGCCAAGAAACAAACCAAGAATATTTGTATTTTATTTGTATTTTAAAATCTATACACTTCAATGTGTTTTGTGTTTGCATAGGCTATGTAAATAAATATAGATACGTAAACACAAACTATGTAACCCATAGGTATTTATGTATGAAGCGTATTCTGTGTCTTCAGGCGCTCATCTGTTTGAATAATTAACTTTTTGTAACCTGTTTGATTAAGACATTTGAGAGTCTAATATTTCCAAACAAAAATTAAGTAACCAATTTTATTAAAAAAATGTAAATATATATATATATTTATTTAATATCATATTTATTTAATATTTATAATATCTTTACCTCAAGATATTTTTTCCTTATTTGGAACATGTTTCGGGGCACTTAGTGCATGGCATGGCATGGGCATCAGCCTTCCTAATTTTAAATCTTGTGGAATACCTGTGTGCTGGTTGGCTGTTGTTATGGCTTCCCGTTGGTTTTTTGTATTTTTAATTGGTATTATTGTGTGTGATTGTGGTGTATGTATTAGTATATATTAGTATTTTGTGTATTTTCGATGTTGAGTGCTTTGAAAATTGTGTCATGTTTTGTATTGATTTGTATTTGTTTAGGTATTAGTTTGTTTTGTGTTTTGTTTGTATATTTGTAAATTTTTCCAAATGCTCATTATAGTGCCTACGTGTGGTATGTGTCTTATTAGTGTCATGTTAGTTATGTTTGGGAATTAATGTCCAGTGTCCCGAAACTTGTTCCAAATAAGGAAAAAACATCTTGAGGTTAAAATATTATAAATATTAAATATACTACATTATCAAGAAATAGACTGTAGCAACAAGTGTTTTGAATATATATATATATTCCTCTGTAATATATATAGTTTATATACTGTAATATATATATATATATATATATCGTTCAGTTTCCTGCAGGTCTCCCATGTAATATCCTCAAATAAATACAACTGAAGACAAATAAATAATATATAATAAATAAATACAATTCATAAAATCCTCTGAAGATACAGAATAATGTCTGTGAAACATGTGTCAGGCGTAAATAAAAGTACTTGCAGCTGTATTTATTGGAAGATATATATATTTATATAATGATAAATAACCTTCATCCAAGTTTATATATATATATATATATATATATATATATAATGATAAATAAACTTCATCCAAGTTATTATTTTTAAATATAACTAAAAGTTAATGACCATTAACAATTTATTATGGAACAATGTTTGAAATTGTTTTTCAAACATACGCCACACACATACAACACAAGTTCCAGTCCTAGCATGTTTTTTTCAGTTCATAAACACTCATATTTTTACTTCCATGTTCCATAAGGAAATGGAAGTATGGTCATGGCGAAAAAATCGTGTTCGAGATAACGGCAGATTCTGATTGTACTACCATCAAAACATGAAAAAAGTCATTTTTCGAAAAGTGTCTGTGAGTGTGTGTCTGTCGGTCTGTAGAATGTTTTCTATGGAAAACGATAACAGCCATAAATTCAAACAGAATTAAATAATGTTTTGCATACAGTCCTGAGTTGTAGAGGGCTCAGGGCCTATTGATTTTTGGGAAGATCGGTTAAGGGAAAGGGGTAGTTTACATGCAACATTTTACGTTTTAACAAGAGTAAAGTGCTTAATTTTGATAAATAAAGTATCCTGAAAAGAAGGTCATAATTATCCACTATAGAAAGGTAGATGAAATATCTAAATGAAAAGGGTAGTTGAAGGGGGAGGGGGTATTTTTTTTATAAATTATAATAGTAGTTGATGATGGAGTAAGTAAATTTTATAAGTTTTATATGTGTACTACGTTATTGACAACAAAGACGTAGTTTCTATGGAAACATTTCATTTCACTTTAACAAAATTCTATATTTTTCATTTTAATTTAAATCACGTATGAGTGAAAATATATCGTTCCTGGCAGGACACACACACACACACACACACACACACACACACACACACACAATTCGCGTTATTTCTGGCCTCAATAATGTTTATTTCCTTATTTTTGCACGCTCTTTAAATGAAAAGTCCCGAAACCCACACCAAAACAACGCGTGCAAGCCGAAAAAGTGGACAGCGATTTTCTTCCTGTGGATCGCTGGGCATTGTTGTTGTGTTAAAGCAATTAATACAATCTGTGTACTTATTTCTATTATGATATGAGAATTATAAACTAATATGTGCATGTGTGTATGTATGAAAAATATATAAAAATGTTTTTCCTTTGGAAAATTGTTTGCCCCTCCTTGAAAATATTTTAACCTCCCTGATGGCTAGCTATTTACTAGTCTGTGTGGAATATAGCGTTATGACATGGATCAGAATGGTGGGTGTTAAACAGGAGACACAAACGTATTAAGTAACTAATGTTTTGCTGAGAAATTTATAATTATACGGGTGAACAGAATAGTCGTTCAGGAAATCAGAACAAATGGAAAGAAAGAAATCAAGACTCGATTTTAAAAACGAAAAATGACTAGTATAGTATTGACAGGAAAGACTTTGATAACACTATAGACATCCCTCGGCCCCTCGCAGCGAGAGTCCAATTCATTACAGGAATCAAATCGGAGCTACCTTTAGCTAGCTCTTCGTTCGACCTACATACATTTTATCCAAAAGTACAGTCCTTCCTCACGAAGGTTGAGGATAGTCTTAATCCACCTGACATGGTGGTACCATGTTAGCTGATACGTAATTTCTTCAGAACTCAAGCTTATTTAATTAATATTTAAATAATTTTACATATACCTTTAGCACATGGAAGTCATGTATGGTTCTCCATACCGATTTTTATGTTTGTTGCACGTTATTATAAGTGTTATAAGTTATAATGAAAATAAATTTAAAATGCTATTATAACTTCATTAGGCCTTTCTCATTGATAATATATAAATCATTTCTAAAGTCTGTGCCCCAGAACCATAAGACTCCATCTCCATTTTTTATAAAATAGAGCTTTTTATATAGTGTTAATGTACAGACTGCCCTCTTTCTAGTAGTATACGGCACTATCTCCTAGTATTTTTATTCAGCCTATACGCATGTTTAAAATAACACTATCTCACATTTTTTCATGAAACAAACAAGATGTTTTTAGCTGTCCTGTAAAGTACTGTGTATGTGATATGGTGTCTTATGCCTCTGGTACACAGATTGTGTATTTATAATGACCCCAAAAGCATATTTTTAATAGATCTTCATTTTAATGAAAAATATATTAAATTATATTCATAGTAGGAACTAACTTACCTTCTTGTCGCGCTTGGTCAGGTGCCTCCTGATGACAGTAGGAATCCGCTAGACATTGAAACCTACAAAAAGAAATTTATGACAGAAAAGATACACTTTCTTTGTCCCACTGTGATCACACTTTGATAGCACATATGATTTCACAAAACTCACTGCAAATAAAAGAACTTTTCACTCTTGACTAATTTACCACTGAAGCACTCGGCTAATTTCACTAAGACATCCAGATGCTGTACACTAGAAAGATCACTTCACTATTGAACGTACATTACTGCACACACCACGTAGAGTTACTGATGAAATTTAATGTGTTCATGAAGCACTCACATGGAGCAACATCAATTGATGCTAGAAGGTAGAAGCATCTTTTGTCTTAAAAAGAATGCTGACCAGGTGATTCTTTGATGTTTTGACTACAGGAGTTGATGGATTGATACTTCTCTTTATTTTCTGTTCAGCTTTGTGTTGCACGTTGTCACTTGTTGAATATGCAGAATCTTTCTTCCTTGAAAATATTGTTGCACTGTTGTGGTTCACGCCGCTTCTAGTGAACTGATGACACCTTCACGGTGACCTTTGATGAGGTAGATAAACTTGCTTTCTTCATGCAGAGCAAGTCCTTCGTGAAGACCCACTTGATAAGCTGTAGAAATCTTCTCTTTTCAGTGTACAGGAATTTTGCTGAGACTTGGCAGCTGCCAAATAGTTGCACAATCATTAGCTTAATACTCCATACTGTTCGCGTAACCAAGCCGTCAAGTTTGACCAAAACTCCTGTACCAATATGATTGTTTCACAATTAACACTAATGAGATGGAGAATTGAGATATAAAAGGTTGTCTTCAATGCATGTTGAAGTATAACCACTTCATGATGTTCACATTAAGAGCAACTTCTTTCTTTCTCCAACTCGTTGACTTGACTTCTTGAAAAACTTCTCTCTTGTTCTTTCTTTTGGACTATAATTTCTTAATTCTGACCCTCGATGGGATGGAGAAACCTTCTTTCTTCAACTGATCACTGCACACTGCTTTCATAGAACCATGTCTCCTGATGACATATGGAACGTCATTGTTGAATCCACATGGTCACTGTGATTGCTTCACTGCAACCGTCTTTGAGATGGAAGAACATTCTTTCTTGAGTCTACAGCTGCTTCACGAGAGCCATCTTCAATGAGGCTCTTGCTGAACTGAAGAATCTTATTAGCAGAAGCATCTTATTGCTGAACTGAACGCTACAGTTATTAAGAAAACACTATTCACTTGAACTATGCCAGCTCCATTATAACCATTCTGTAAGTAGAGTATTTTCTTTCTTCACTTTACTGGTACTGTATTATGCAATGTCCCTTCTGGAAGTGACAAAGACGTCTTTCTTGAACTCACATATCCTTGTACCTCCTGCTGAATTGAAGAAGTCTTTTATCTTCTACTTAACTATGGAAATATAATCACAATACACTATGGCTATTAAAGACACTATTGTCTTTAACTGTGACAGCTTCATTATGATCATTCTTGATTGGTCAGGAATTCTTGATCATTCTTTATTGTGGCCCTGATGAGATGGAGAATCTTCAGTCTTCTGCACACAATTACAATATGATCACAACACACTATACCCATTAATAAAACCACTTATCACTTACTTGAAATATGACTGTTTATTGTGATCGTTCTTGAAGTTCTTTTATTTTCTTTCTTCATCTCACTGCTGCTATATAACAAGATGTCTCTTATGAAAGTAACAAAGTATTTTTCTTGAACCTGTGTCTTCATTGTGGCTCCCGCCGAAATGGAAAACTTCTTTCTTCAATCGATCACTGCGTGCTGCTTTCATAGAACCATGTTTCCTGATGACACAAGAAACATCAATGTTGAATCCCCTGTGAAAACTGCAACTCCTTCTCTACAGTCCTAGCAGACTGTAGTTCAATAAGGCACTTGCTGAATTGTCGAAAACTGCTTTCTTCTGCTTAACCACTGCAATAAACTCAAAATTATACTATGGTTTGTCACTCAAAATAAAAACACTTGTCACTTCAACTATGCCTGATTCATTGTGACCATTCTTGAAGTGCAATAAATTCTTTCTTCTTTTCAATGCTGCTATATAACATGTCTCTTCTGGAAGTGGCAATGACTTACCTCAAAGTAAGTAGTATTAGTAAAGTAGTTAGTGGCAATGTCTATTCTGGAAGTGGAATGTTGTACCTCAAACTCACAACATCACTGTGGCCCCTGCTGAAATGGAGGATCTTCACTCTTCTATTTAAAACTATAATATAATCATAATACACTATATCTATTAACAAAACACTTTTGTCTGTAACTATAACCTCTTCGTTATGACCATTCTTGATTGGTCAAGAATTTTTGACCATATTTTATTGTGGTCCCTGATGAAATGGAGACGAAATGTCTTCTACACACAACTACAATTAAATCACAGTACACTACACCTATTAATAAAGGCACTTATCACTTGAACTATGATTGTTTATTGTTACAATTCTTGAAGTATAGTAAGTTCTTAATTCACTTTGCTACTGCTATGGTAATGTCTCTTCTGGAAGTTTGAAAGATTTCTTTGTTGAACTCACATCTTCATTGTGCCTCTTGCTGAAATGGCGAAATCTTCTTCCTTAACTTACAACAGTAACACAATCATCATACGCTAGACCTATTAATAAAAACACTGTTGTCTTTAAACTCGACAGTTTCATTGTGGACATTCTTGAAGTTTATTATCTTCTTTCTTCATCTCACTTCTGGTATATAACATGATGTCCCTTCTGGAAGTGGCAGAGATTTCTTTCTTGAACTTACATCTTTACTGTGGTGTCTGCTGAAAAGGAGAAATCTTCTTCCTTCTGCTTACAACTACAATACAAGCACAATAAGCTATATCTATTAAAAATACTATTGTCTTTAAATATGACAGTTTCATTGTCAACATTCTTGAAGTATATTATGTTCTTTCTTTATCTCACTGCTGGTATATGACATAATGTCTCTTCATCTCTTCTGGAAGTGGCTGACATACATTCCTTTCTTGAACTCATATCTTCAGTGTGGTCCCTGCTGAAATGGAGAAATCTTCTTCCTTCTACTTACAACTATAATATAAGTACAATAAACTATACCTACAAAACACTACTGTCTTTAAAAACGACAGTTTCATTGTGGACATTCTTGAAGTTTGTTATCTTCTTTCTTCTTCTTATTGTTGGTATGTACCATGATGTCTCTTCTGGAAGTGGCAGATATTTCTTTCTTGTACTCAAATCTTTACTGTGGTCCCCGCTGTAAAGGAGAAATCTTCTTCTTCCTTCTACGTGCAACTATAATGCAAACACAATAAACTATACCTATTAAAAACACTATTGTTATTAAACACAATTAAAAACATTCTTGAAGTTTATTATCTTCTTTCTTCATCTTACTGGTGGTGTGTAACATGATGTCTCTTATGAATGTGGCAAAGACTTCTTTCAGGAACCTATATCTTCATTGTGGCTGTTGATGAAATGAAGAAATTGTCTTTCTTCTACTTAACTGACTAAATTACAACTGAAGCGCTCAGCTAATTTCACCAAGATATCCAGATGCTGTACACTAGAAAGATCAGTTCACTATTAAACAGATGTTATTGCACGCACCACACCCTCACTCAGATGGAAGAGCTTTCTTTCTTGAATCTACACCTGCATTTGATTACTTCACTAGAGTCCTAGGTGATATGGAGGACACATCTTGAATAATGCTCTTCCTGAACTGAAGACATCTTCTTTCTTCTGCTTAACCACTGCACAACACTCAAAATACTACAGCTATTACCAAAACGCTCTTCACTTGAACTATGCCAGCTCCATTGTAACCATTCTGGAAGTGGAGTATTTTCTTTCTTCACTTTACTGCTACTGTATAATGTAATGTACCTTCTGGAAGTGACAAAGATTTCTTTCTTGAACTCACATATCCTTGTGGCTCCTGCTGAAATGAAGAAGTCTTTTGTCTTTTATTTAACTACAGAATATAATCACAATACACTATAGCAAACACTATTTTCTGTAGCCATGACCGAGTCACTGTAACCATTCTTGAAGTGCAGTCTTTCTATTTTGACCTCACTGCAGCTATAGTCACTACTGGAAGTGGCAAGTCTTCTTTCTTAAATGCATACCTTTATTGTGGACCCTGTTGAAATGGAGAAATCTTCATAGTCACATCTTCCTTGTTGTTATGTCTCGCTGAAAACGGAGAAATCTTCTTTCTTGTACTTACCATTGCAGTACAAGCACAAGACAATATACCTATTAATAGAAACCATTCTCTCTTCAACTACATCTGCTTCTTGTGATCCATCATCATGAGGTGGGGACTCACTTCTCTGTTGAACTCACTGCTGCACTATAGTTGGTGGGTACCCTGTGACTATTGTTCTGTGTCAGTTACACCAAAAGCCTCTTTAATCATTGCACTATGACTACTTCAACTTTATGTGTGTTTCATTTCACTAGACAACATACAACACTAACTGCATGTAGCACATTCACTACTTTTTCACTTAAGTATATTTGTAGGTTAATTAAAAACTAAATTTACCTAAGCTTGTCAGCCAAAGTTACTGAAGTTTAATTGTCTTTGTATATATTATAAATGTATATTTATTAAAACAAATTAACTACCTAGTCAGTAGAATACAGCTTAAACAAAAGTGCCTAAGTGATGTCAATTCTAAGTGTTTCTAAAAATATCGACACCTCTTTTATGGTATTCCTTTTAAATTGTGCACAGTGAAATAAAAATGAAAATTTGAAGAAACAGTATTGGTGTATAGAAATCCAGAAAACAGTATTTACAAGAATAAAAAAGAAATAAATATTTGCTTATTTAATGCCAATATGGGGAATTAAGATTTTTTATGAATCAGCAGCCTCCATAAAGACACTCAGTACACCAGTGTTTACACTTTAACAGAAGTTTTATGTTACATGGTTTTAACTCTAAATAAAATTTATGGCATAACTAATTTATTATAATTTCAATTATTACATAAACAAATTTTCATAATTTAAAAAAACAAATTTTTTTGGCTAAATAAGATACTGTTTTTGTCTAATTTCTGTTGTGCCGATGGTTTCCCTATGAAGAAAGTTGAACTGGCTGTCATTGTTTAGCATCTGACTCCTCACTGTCATCTCTTAGCTTTTAACTACTCAATTTTGGATCAAAACAGTATGAGCTGGTAAATGGCTGAGAGCAGTCCGGTACAAAACTGTCATAATCAGATAACCCTCATCAATGAGAAAATATATTGCACACAAGAAACTAAACAAAAGTTAAGTACCTTATAATTGACCAGTGAAGTACACACACACCAATGACAAACACAAAATAAGTGATGGAAAATCATGTCAGCAAGATGCAGGTCTGATAATCAATCTGGATGAGCTAGAACATATGATTATGGGAAATTAAAATTAAGATGATTTTACATTGAAAGAAAAGTCTGCAAAAGGTATCTAACCGTAACTATACAGTGCTTTGAACAAACAAGGGAAGAGAATTTTCAAACAAGTAAATGCATAAAGAAAAATAGCAAAAGGCTTGCATTCAGAAAAATGATTTCTATTGTCCAGAATGCAATAAAAAATAGTAAAATAAAACGAAACTTTTACCTGAGAAAGAAAACAATAAAAGAGATGAACAGATACAGGACATGGGAAATGATAAGGCAAACGTGAATAAATCAATGAACATTGAAATGGATATCTGAACTGGAATGGATATATAGGTTAGAAAAGTAAGGAACTTAGTAATGAGGAAACAAATATATATATATACACACACACATACATAACCATAAAGGTAACACAAAAAATAAGCAGTACAGTCAGCATATATGTTTGGTATATAAAGCGAATTAACAACACATTATTTGCAAAAGTATATAAGGCAATATAAGACAAATAAGTAAAAACAGATAGCCTTAGGAAAATTTTGAGATAAAAATTAAGATTCTGAGAAATGGGTAGAGTGTACATCCAGGAGTTGACAATTTAAGTTTAAGGAAGTCAAAGATGAAGAGATGCTAAGCATTTCCTCAGAGGATACGTGAATTAAGCGTGAGCCTAGACAATGTCCCTCCTGCATATGACCAAGATGCATACAGACATAATTTCTCAAACACGTACAAATGACTTACAATTTAATTATAGTTCCATTACGTCACTAAATAGTTTTTACTTGTTAAGAATACAGCTCCTGGTTTATCACTGCCTCAAGAAATGAAATGATCTAATATCAATAAACAACAGCATTTATCTGATGCTATCACCCAGTAGCTTATGATGAGAGTTATAAACCCCATGTTTTCAGTTCAGTAATCCAAAACTACTGACCATTTTACCACACAACCAAATGTAATCTAGCCTAGTGAATAATAAACCGATCATAAATAATATCAATATAAGTTTTGGATTTCGTTGTCCATGACGTGTCCGTTACTTAATTAAATATTATTATTTCACTACTGGCTCATAATCGGTAGTGAAATAATTATATTTAATATAAGTTACATATCATTCACATATGTTTGGTTTATCATTTTGCTCGCTCATACTTAAACAACTACAGTTCAACTACTGTAAGCTACTACAAACCCACCACCACTATTACTACTACTACTACTACTACTACTACTACTACTGCTACTACTACAGTAAATTTACATTCACACTGGTGTGTAGGCCTACACGAACACATTCTTATAAAAATGAGAAACCAAATTCAGAATGTAACCATAGATACACTTGGCCAAGCTGTATGTATGATTACTGTTACTACATAAGTGAAAAGAAAGTAGTCATGTAACAATAAATATAAAAATTATTTGTCATAATTTTCTTGTACATTTTTCATACCACACAATTTGTTATTTTAGTATTTAAATAAAATAACAAAACAAGTAAGTAAATGATATGGATTTACTTATAATAATAATAATAATAATAGGCATTTGGCAACGTAGAAAAAATTCTTTTTTGCACAATTTTGATACAAATACCCGTCTAATTACATTCTGTGTATAAAATAGGTATGATTATAGTGTGGTGGTCAGTATGTTGGAGTGCTATGGCCAATTACACGGGTTCGATCTCTTTCACAAGCTATGGATGATGATCATTCATTGTCATAAGGCAGTGCCAACTCTGCATGCAACATCTTAACTAGTAAACTGTCTACTTAGCTATCTAGATCTAATATTAAACTGTAGTCTTTATATACCCGTTATAGTCCCTGTGGGTACATGTCAAGGAAATACGCAGAGGTCTTTACCAGGGGTAACTCAAGAAATCGGTGAAGTAAAAGTAAAAAAATACAAACTGAATCGATAGGAAAACATGAAGGACAATTTTAAACAAGTGTTAGAAACATTGGTGTGATTACAACATAAAATAAATTTCAAAAATTATTAAACCATTAGTGTTTGTTTTGAAAAGTTACATAAAACTTCTTTTATATGCGTGACTGGTTTCTAAGTGTACTTTACTTCAAAACTTTCTGAGTTCAAAATCTTGGAATTAGAAGAGCAGATATTGATCAGGAAGAACAAGACAAATTTCCCATTTTTATCATTTTTGTAAACTGACAAAAGTTATGAACTCATTAAAAGAAAAGTTGATTTAGGCTGTACTTAAGTTACAGGTAATAAATAATGAAAATTAGTGATAAAGGAACTGGGATTAAATATGTACAGTGGAAAGAAAAAACAAGATTAAATATAGAGATACAGGATATAACTATTTATAAAAATGTGCAGCTGAGCTCAAAAAAGGTTGGCTTGGGTTCCATGGACGTGGTATCTTTATGTTATCTTTAGAATCTAATAAATATGATGACAAAAAGTTACCCTGTGTATGTTTTTCTAGATGCACAATTTAACATTGGAAATAGTCAATGGGAAATAGACACAAAATAAGATAAACAATTAACTTTATATTTTAACACAATATTATCTTAGATGGCATTCTTTTTACTAACTTTTTTTGTAAATATTAAATTTTATTCAGAAGAAATCTTGAAACTATAAGGTACAAAATCTAAGACTAGATGAGCTTGTATTGTCACAGGTTCTATGAAATCCCAAAGTTTTGTAATTACTCTTTGTAATTCTATAAACATGAAAATTTACATACAAAACATACACACACACACACACACATTAGCGCACATCCCATGTTTCTACATCTCAAAGAATAACCTGTATTCTACAAAAATGTACTGTTTTATTTGAGGCACATAAACAAACCTAGTACTGTTTTATAAGCAAAAAATTATATGATTAAAAATAATTAAATTTTAAAAATAATTTTACTCTACCAATCTAATAATTATGAATTTTTATTTGTTTGAAATATTTAAAAGTTTTTTAAATTTAAGTTTTGATTAAAATGTTTTCTTCAAAAACTCAGTAACAAGCGTCTAATTGGCAACCGTAATTTGAATTAAAAAAAAAGAACTTCCTATCATTTTCCATATACAAAATTTGTAGCACATAAAAATTGAGTACTGTGAAGAATACACAATAATTGGAAAGAAATAACGAACCAAGAGTTGATCGTACGCCACTTTAACTACTTCAGTAACTTTAACAGACATCTCTTGGTCTCCACTTTGGACTGCATACTTGACTCTCAAAACAGAGAAATCTGGAACAGAAGAAAAATGTATAATTTATCACAATAGATAAAGTTTATGATTCGCGCGGGCGCGCACACACACACACACACACACGCACGCACACAGTGACCCCTCTGCTGTTTTGAATGTGTGTGTGTGTGTGTGTGTGTGTGTGTGTGTGTGTGTGTGTGTGTGTGTGTGTGTGTGTGTGTGTTGTTTCCTTGGATTTGTAAACGAACATGTAGGCCTACATTATGTTAAATACATGTACATGCTACACAAACTAGCAACCTATTAAAACTGAAAATAAAAAATTATTCCAAATCTGTCTTCGTTGTTTTCAAAACAGCATAATGAATGTAATAATAATTATTTATGTCAATAATAACGAATATTAATAAATGAATTATTAATTATGTGACTATGTACGTAAAATATTGAAATGTACAAGCACAGTACATTCGAAACAGCTGATTCTCGTGTGCTGCATCACGTGACCGACTGTCGTTATGTGATTGGCTCTATGCTACGAGTCCAACATGGCTTCCTTACAACGAAGCTATTGAAACAGAAATGTACAACTGTATTTTTATATTTTGTTATAAGTATAAATTAACGCTGTGTGTTTGAGAGTTGTGTAGATAACCACCATATTATTGTTTTAAGGTTGGAATCCTTAAAGTTTAAATTATGTAAAAGTTGAGTGTGGTAGAAATTAATCAAAGTAAGTAGACCTACAAATTAAACCAACTAGAAGCAAACTAGTTTACAGATGCCAGCATAAGCATTATTATTTATTAGATAGCATTATAAATGAACAAACAGTAATTATCTATATTTAGGAAACCGTTTCATAACTTCAACACAGTATATCATAATATTGTACTTTAGTTCTAATAGTTATATAACAAGCTGATTTTATGTAGGCCTACGTAAAACTATTAAAATATTAAACGCTTTTATATTATAACAATGAATGAAAAATACGAACTGTGACAGTATTATTTTAATAAGTAAAATTTTCTAAAGATAATCATAAAAGTGTAATTATTTTTTTAAAAAAAAGGCCTACTCCGGAAAACATTTATTGGATTGGCGTTCCCAGAAATTTTTTTCAACAAACATGGCGTCATATTTTGGTTTTAGATTTGAACACAATTATTTCGTTTAAATTTATTAACTAGAATACCTACCAAGCGTTTTGTATGTATGAAATTATTGCACTGAAATGTTTGTAAATCAAGTTAACTAAATTCATTATTTATCATTAATAAAAGCGTATATACTTACGTTTGTACGTACAACTTTCAAATTATTAAAAGTTTTAATATTATAACAATTGAATGAAAAAATACCAACTGTTACGTTATTATTGTAATAAGTAATTTTTTCGAAAGATAATCATGAAAGTTTAATTACTTTAATAAATAAATAGGCATACTCAAAAAAAAAAACACTTACGGGATGGCGTCTCAAAATTTTTTCAGCAACGACGCCATATTTTATGAAACTTTATATATTTTAACACAATTATAACATTCAAATTTATTAATGAGAACACATGCCAAGTGTTTTTCATGTATGACATTATTGCACTGAATTTTTGTAAATTAAGTTAAGTAAATTAGTTATTTCTCGTTAAATTTTGTTTAATAAAAACGTATATACATAAAAGGCATAGCTTATATGGGTTTGCTTAACAAACCAAAGATAGTCACAAATAAGCCTGTTTATCACAAATAAATCACGTTATTCATTGTAAAATTCAAAAAGTAGTTAAAATAGAATGTTTTAGAGTGTGTTACAAATGTGTGTGTTCGTTTTAAAATAATCAATTTGAAAATAGTTTAAACAGTAGATAGAACGATGCTTACCCCGTATGAAGTCACAGAAGGGAAGACGAGGACGCTTAAATATCTGCTAACGCTAGCTTATGCAATACCTTCTTGATTAAAGCTGATCAGTTCGGTAATAATCAAATGCATTACCGTCCGCGTATGAAGTGCAAACGTATTATATATTGTAGTTATTTAAGATTCACGCCTCTTGGCTACTTAATGACCCCCATAATATTTATTTTAATAATAATTATAATATTAATAGTCATTATTTTGTATTATTTTCTACAATGTAAGCCATGTAATTACTAATGTACTTAGAATGTGTGTGTAATTATTACAACCTTAATAATTATTACAAATATATTTTAATAAAGTCATGTGTCTAAAACATGATTAAACTACAAATTTTATTAGTGGTTAAATAATTTATGCTACACTCACTATGCTATAATCGGTGTCGCAGTGACTAGTGGTGTGTGCAACAAGTGAGCGTACCATAAAACATGATTATAGATAGATTAATAAAATTACTATTATCAGAATTATTTACATTAATTTGTGTCCGTTATAAACTTGTGGTGAGTAGTTTGATGCAACATTCTATGTGAAGAATATGCACATGATAATAGTTCTGTAAAATGAATCAAATCTTAGGTTATTTTTCAAATACCGTACATCAACATATAAATAACAAAATAATAAGTTTAATAAATCACAATGTATTGTAACAACAATAAATAAATAATTAACAAAGAACAGAAAAGATTCACAAAAATGTATTTAAAAAGAGGTGACTCAAATAACCAAAAGTGATGAAACTCAATGCTTTTAGTTAGTAAAAAAACATTTTTCAAACAAGTTTACTTTCATTCTTAGTGTTTGCTTCTTCCTTTTTGAATTAACATTATTTTCAAAAATTAATTCATTGTTTTTAAGATGATAATAATTCCCCTAAAGTTTGTTATTCCTGAACCACACTATGCATTAATTTAATGTTACTAAATAATAGGAATTCGATTTAATATTAGTAATAAATTGTGAGTCCAATATTAATTATATTGATTTATACAGGAAGTGTAACAGGATTTGTGTAACAAACACTACTTCTTGAAACTACTACTTCTTCTTCATTGGCCCAACAACCCATTACTGAGTCAAGGCCTCCTTTAACAGCCTCTCCAAGTTGTCCCGGTAAAAACTGACTGGCGAATGAAACTGACAGGTTTCTGCACATAAAAGTTTTACAGATGGGCTATGTGAATTCTCCGATCCAAACCCCCAGCCTGGAGGACCAGGAACTTTGATTTCGGGGTGCTCTTCCCCTAGAGAGTTACTTTCACCTCAGCTGACGAGCTCTCTCCTCCCGGTCGCAGTAGGTTAACTGACTCAGCCCATGTGTGCAGCCCTTGGGCTACTATAGCCTCCTCCGCCTCCACACTAGATACACACCCTGCTGCCGATGTGCACCATCCTGCCCGGTCAAGACCCAGGAACAACTTGAAACTACTTCTGTAATGATAACTGTATTTCTGCCAATGCTTGCTTGTTATAGTAATAATTACAAAACAGACTCAGGAATAATAAAAATGCAATAGTCAATTCATAAAGCTCTCTAAATCGCCCAACAGATCTGCTTTCAGATTTTGTACTGAACAATGAATTAGTCAAGTACAGTGGTACTCTGTTTTTGTGATATTTTCAATGAACATCAACTTCTTAACGATTTTAGGCTTTAGTGGCCTGTTCCTATTCCACAGTCCACCTTTTCTTAGGTCTACCAACTTTTCTTATGCCTCTAGGGTTGTAGTGCCTTTGCTATCTTCGGTACTCTACTTTCTTCCATTCTATCTATGTGTTGAATCCATTCTCTCCTGTAATCTTTAATCTTTTCATTAACTGCAAAAATATCTAAATCACTTCTTATCACCTCATTTCTTATATGATCTCATCATTTACACCTTCATCTATTACAAATTTTATTTCTGCTTCCTCCTTTCTTTTTTGTGATATTTTTGCTTCAATTTAAAACAAATTCTTTTTGTTTTTTAATTGAATGGATTATTTTGGTTCAGAATATAATCTATTTTTCCACAGTCTTAGACTAAAAATAAATTAATACATTTCACATAATCAATATCAGTATTATCAGAGACTTAGTACATTATGCACTAATTAATATATTAAGCATGAGTATCCATGGGACCCAGACATGATGCAGACTGTGTCTGAAATTTAGGGAGGGATTGACAAAAAAATTTGGGAGAGTATGAAAAATTATAACCACATTGCAATAAAAAATTGAACGTTTACAAAAGTTCGTGGTTTGTTAGTGAAGAATGGAAGCAATCATACATTTCAAGGCAACAACTAGTTATAGGAATTCAAATATTCTGATGATGAAACAGGCTCAGGTCTGCAACGGAATATACGCCTTGCAGTAGAACCTTATAGTTCTAGCTTCAGAGGAAGATTTATAAGAGTCGATTCCTAATAAAGAAATAAATTGATATCTTTTCTTTATTGTCATCGCAGAGGAAGAAGTTACTGTATCGAATGTAATCCAATGCAACTACGACTTCATCAAACCATTATTTTTTTCATTTTGTCTTTACAACACGCTTTGTTAATATTTTGTTGCTTTTCTTTGAAATATTATCGTGGACGTATTAATTTCATTAGACTGTATATTTATTTATTTGTTTAATTTCAAATGAGAATTTATTTGCAAACTCTATTATTTTTAGCTTTAGCTTAAGCGTATTTGTAATAAAACACTTATTACAATTACATCATCTTTTAACTTTAAATACTTTTCCTGTGGGGGGGGGGTTATTCATCAAGTTTGGGGGGTGAGTCAACAAGCTTAGGTAGGGTGGGTACCCCTGTATTAAGACTCAGGTAAACAGACATTGGTTCTATAAAAAGTATGTCCGGCTACATAAAATTTAGTAATTGCATAAAGAATATATTTTTTTTATATTAAACTCTAAGAAATTCAACTTTTAAAACTTGAAAACATGTTACTGTCTGTTTGCCATTTACTTTAGAAAATTAATATTGGTTCATATTTAAAATAATTGAATACATTTGTAAACATTTTATTATAATAATTCTAGACTGTAGTAGTCCCTGTACTGGTCTTAATACACATTATTTTTATTTTTGGCTTGGATAGCAAATTTTATGCAGTTTAGTAAATTAGAATTTTATTTACTAACAATGTCTGCAGTATCTACTGATAACCAGTACATTTCTTTAACTTAACCTTGTTTTTTTTTGTCATAATTATGCACTACATGATCAGTTTTTATCAAAACAAATACCCAAATATTTGGTTTTAAGTCACTACTGTGTCTAAGTAAGTAACAAAACTAGAAGAAAATAAAAATTTTTTAATAAATGAAGTTTTGTAATTAACTAGAAGAAAGGTTATAATGAAATTGTTATAAGCATCAACATATGATTATTCAGAAACAAAAATGTGAATGTGTATAGTATAACATTAGGAATGTTTGATTTCTAATAGAAATGTAGTACTCAAATTGATCATCATCATCATCAAGTTGAAAGTCTAAACTATTTCCAATGTGTTCCACCTATAGCTGATAAATCCATCTTAAGGGATAGACCATACATTTTCAGCCATTCTGTGACTACAATTTTGTGACAGGATCTCAGCGACAAAGAAACTTAATTGTTAAGCCTGTCCTTCTGCATGCAATGTGAATTTTTGTACATCGCATCGGGGTCACGGTTCATTAGAGAATAACCTGCTTCTTGGATTTGTAAACATACTTTTAATTAAGAGCAAAAAATGTACAAATATATTGTAACGTCACAAAACGTTCCATATTCTTAAAACGACCAGAAGAGTGAAGTTAATACCAAAGTAATTATGAATAAGAACCAAGTCTATTATATACTTATATAATAGAATTAAAATCATAAACCATAAAAGAATGGAAAGAAATAAGACATTGAAATGAACAGTAGCAGATCTACTACCTGTATTAGGAAAAAAGCAATTGACAAACGCAGACTAACTGACTAAAACATTGACAATACCCAAACCCCATAGATTGAGAGAGTAACCACTGTTAGTTAGGAGAATCATAAAGGACCAATGTTAAAAATAATGAATGTATGTGTTAAAAATAAGAACATGTCATGTGACAATCAGAACAAGAATAACACATGAAAACTGAATTGTTATGAATTAAGTAGTGATCAAGGATCATATATGTAATACCATCAAAATAAAGAAATAACTTTATGTCTAATAAAAAATATGAAATCAATGGAAAAGTAAGAGTATCAAATATTAATTATTACAAAGAGTAAGGTATGAAATGTAATTACAAGACAAAAGTCATGAAATGTAAAATGTACTTAAGTTATTAAACAAAAACCATATAAATGTTAAGAATAGAAAATGGAACAAATAATGTCAAGGAAATTATGCCCTAAAAGAAACATAACCAGTAGTAAATAAGAGAAAACTATGTAAAAAAGAGTTAGATGAAAAGCATCTAAAACCAATTTATTTGTCAACATAGAGTTGCCCAAATGCAACTAAATTATACTAATGTATTATAAAAGATCCAGTACTATGGATAAAAGATGACCAACCATGTAATAAACAATAATAACTATGATTGTATAAGGAAATAATATAGTTAAATTGTAGACATGTCATGTAGCCAAGTGCTAATAACTAATAACAGATAAATACTTAAAATAATAGCTAAACCAGCTGAAGAACCATGTATCATAGATTAACCACCAACTAATGTAAACTTGCTCAGTTGATAATAGCTGCAAAATAAGTATAATTAATACCAAAATAAATTTTCTGACAACAAGCCTAGGTAATACAGATCGAACGATGCTATGTAGGTTTACTCAAACTATATATCAAATAAAGAGGCAGAAAGTACATATTATCATTAAACAAGGATTAATGTAGGAGTTACAATAAAAAATAACATGATTAACAGTTATTGAATCGAATTATATGTTAATAATCAAATAAAAACTTTGTAGGCGTTAGAGATGTTAGGCCTAGAATGGCATTTTCAGCATTTGGTTCTAATTTGAGGGTTATAATTTTATTTTTAATTGTTGGAAATGTATTTAGAAATATTTTGTTAATGTTCAGTACACAAAATAATATGTAATTAGGTGTAAAAAGCAGAAATTGTAGTATACTGCCATTGTGCGAACCACCAAAAATGTAATTTATTTCAACTAAATATGTAAACATATTGGCAATATTTGTACTCAAAATAATCAGTTGATTGCAAGCTATGCGATGCTATTAACGTAATAACCATTGTAATTAACATTTTAAAGTTATAATAGAAAACCCATTGTAAATTAGCGAATTTTAATAACGAAGTGAAGAAGAAGAAATAAGAAATCCGGAAGTAAAATGCTTCGAGATGTTTCCAAAAGAATTGACTAAAAAAATCTCGAATAATTTTCATAGGAAGTTCATTAAATTGACGTCATTATGACATAATTTTGGACCAATCAAATTGCCGCGTTTTGATAATTTGAACCTAACGGGCGATACAGGGAGATAATATAGAAAAACGAGACGAGACGGTTTTTAGAAAATCAGTCATAACAATTGCCGGCCCGATCAGGTGAATCTGCGACACTCAGAACGAAATTTTCTAATCAAAAAACAGTAATTATTTGAAAACAGTGCGCGCAATAACAGTACGAAGTATACAGTAAGAATCTTTATCAAGTGAATCATATGCCCTTTTATAAATTTTAAAACAGTGCAGTGATTTAAAAAGCAATCGAGAATTGTTTAACCAAGGGAGTACAGTGCATTAACACATTTTGAACTTAAACGTTAATAACCCATCACCTGATTGTTTACAGTTGTGTACTACAGCTCACACACACCATAACCACATTATTTAAGGAATAACAAACAATTTTTATCATTATTGAATACTTGATTTGAAGTAATTAAATAATTTGATTAAAGCTAATCTCAATTTCTAACATAAACAAGTCATCAATCCTTAACGATTGTATACTTATAACCTTATCTGCCATAAACTCTTATTTTTTTTGTAAAGCATCGCTAGACGTAGCATTATTATTGATTTATCTGATACGTTCAAAGAATCTGCCCTTGAGAAAAAACACAACCTAAGCCGTTGTGGTAAACCTAGAGTCAATATTGCCTAATCAACTGAGTACAGTAGCCAAGCCAGGTTTTATTTTCAATTTTATTATAATAAAACACTTACTACAATTACATATTCTTTTAATTTTAAATACTTTTCCTGTGGGGGGGTTATTCATCAAGTTTGGGGGGTGAGTCAACAAGCTTAGGTAGGGTGGGCACCACTGTATTAGAACATTGGTTCTATAAAAACTATGTCTGGCTACATATAATTTAGTACTTGCATTAAGAATATATTTTTATTATATTAAACTCTAAGAAATTCAACTTTTAAAACTTGAGAACATGTTACTGTCTTTTTGCCATATACTTTAGAAAATTAATATTGGTTTATATTTAAAATAATTGAATACATTTGTAAACATTTATTATAATAATTATAGACTGAGAAGAGAGTGGTACTGAACCTGAGAGGTGTGTTTTAAATTAGAAATACAATCTTATAGGTTATAATTTTCAAATATGAAAATTTGAGTAAAGTGTTAACTGCAGCAAGTAGTTTTTTTAAATCTGCAAAACTTACAAGATGTTCATACCATTAATGAAGCCCAAAGCAAAGGCTTTTATGGGATGAAACTCTGTAAGTAAATAAAAGTGATGAACAGAAAAATAGGAATCTCTGGATACAAAATATGAACTTAAATGTATATAGGCAGTAATGGAAGTGAAATTTGTGTATATTTCCGTTATGTCTATCAAGTAAAGATGTGTTTGATTAATATATATACGCATTTTAATTATTTTTCTATTTTTGTAGCAATGTAGAGTCAGTTTAAGGTGCAAATGACAAGAATTTGTCTTTTTATTACATAATATCTAATACCAGTGGTTGATTTCTAAAATTATAGGTGCCGGAACGCATCAATTCAAAAGTTGTACAGACACAAATATACTTACGTTTATATTATCGTATAAGTTTACATCAAGTTATTACAAAGGAGCTCTACATTTTTAAACCCTTATAAAATATTATGTAACGTACATATAAACTTGTATCTAAAAAGCTAATAAAGTTTACTGATATTTCTAAAGAGCTTCATCGTCAAGTTACCCGCACGACAGTCGAAAACATGTCACTCATGATAGCATCATCCCAGATCCTCAATCAAACTCTAAGTGATGGTTTCGGTGGTTCGGACGTTTTAATAAAGTTTCCATAGTTTCATCATTGTGTTGTCATATTGTTTGTTTCTTGACATTTCCTTACTCTTTGTGTCCTATGCTATATGCTGGCCAGAAATCAGCCCTCTCACATTCACTTGAAGATATTTCTATTGATTCAGTAGCATATTTCAAGTTAGAAAGACTCTCCAGAAAAATTGTGGAATGTATGTATTCTCGGAAGCTCCCAATGAGCTGCCTTTCATGTAGTTTTAATTTCAAAGCAAATTTTTTAATTTTATTTTCACCATAGGCTATTGTGACATTTTTGAATATTAGTAGTTAAGATAAAGATTAGTGCTGGTGTTTGATTTTGACAAATGTTTAGTTTTGTAGTGGGGCTGATGAGGGACACAATTTAAAAAGTAGTAGTAAGTTTTTGTAATAATCAGGTTTTCTTTTCATATATTTTTTTTTGTAATTTATTTTTGGATCCATGAGGTTCCAGAATGCTGTTCCAGTCCGTTCCCCTTTAAATCAAGCCCTGTCTAATACTTATACTTTTTCCAAATAAATTTGTGTAAGGTAACATTTTGTAGTTTATGGCCAGTTTTTAATTTTGGTTTTCAATGCTCTTCTTTTTTTAAGCCATGTACTAGACTCTCACAACACTGAATATACAATTAATAAACATCTAAAAACAAGATGGCACCAAATCCTCTCACAACTAATCACCATGATTGCCAGTGAAGTACCTCACCTGCTAAGTACCTCACCCTTGCACTTTGTTATCCGCTGTATGTTGTCGTAATAGTATATTTCTTATATACATACTGCAACAGAACACAGGTGATAAGCTATGTTGTTTATATCAGAGCACATGGATGACGAGCATTTCCTTGTTTAAATTTGTTTTATGTAATATTTTGTCTTTTAGTCATAAGTTTTGTATGTAGAAATGGATAAGCATGTAGGGTATACCAAACTCTTCATAAAAAGGTGTTCTATATTGTCATGTATTTTTTGTGTGAATTTGTGCGCGTGTGCGGGTATGATAATGTGCGATCGCTATAGCTTCAGTTGTAGTTAACCGATTGACGTGAAACTTTGACAAGGAATTATTTAAGTAAATAGCTTCAACTTGTGTATACTCTGAGGTTCATAACTATTTTAGAAATATGTTTTTTTTAAGTGAAGATAAACTCAATTGTAACTCTTATCAAAGATAGGGTAATAAAATTCGTAGATAATTTCCATGCAGGCCTTTGCTAAATTATACACAGTTTTTCATGAAATTTGTATATCTGTTTGTTCCATCAATCATGTGACTTGGGCTTAGCCTATCAGAATACACTAAATTCAGTGAATTCATTTGTTGTAGAGTTAGGGTGGACACAATCTGTCTGTAGAATTTGCAAGGCGAAGTTGTGCCCGGTGAAGAGAGTTGTTTTCTTACGAATGTAGATATATCATATATAAAATAAACCTTGGTAATTCTTAACGAAGTTTTGCGTTAAGAACCGAGAGGGTAAAATATTTAGATAAAATTTAAAATATAATACAGTGCTGTTTTCGTGTAAGTTAAGATATCCGCTTTGGGAATTTAAAGACACTTCAAGATATCGTGGAAGGTGTACATTAAACGCACCGCATTAATTAATACCCATATTAATCCTGAGATTAAGAAAATATAAAGTATAAATTAATAATAAACTGTACGAGTCAAATTTATAATCATTGTGAGTGAACAATTTATGAAGAAGTTAATTAATGTTAGCAGTCAAACATAATAACAACGAGACTCATTGAAATATCGCCGCTGGAGCCGCCTGCCGTAGAAGAGGACGACAAGACGAAGAGGACGCCAGGACGAAGAGGACACCGGGAAGGAGTGACGCTGTAGAAGAGGACGACAAGACGAAGAGGACGCCAGGACGAAGAGGACACCAGGAAGGAGTGACGCTGAAGAAGAGGACGCCAGGACGGGAGAGACAAGAGGAGAGGAGGACGTTGCAGCACCCAAGTAAAATCGATTTATATTATCGAACAATACAAACAATTATTTCTATTATCAATACATGACAATTTATAATACAATATTGTAACGTCACAAAAGTCCCTTAAGTTTTCAAACCATAATAAGAATATGATAACACCAAAATAATTTAAAGTAGTTGAAGCCAACTCATATAGAAATGAAGAAGCAAATATAACTAGTGTAATCATCAACCAAGTAAGATAGTGTGAATTAGCAACTTGCATTAGGCAATTAATATTGACAGAGACAGACAAAATGACTTAAATCATGACCACAACAAACCCTATAGATTGTAAGAGTGAAGTATAAATAAAAAATAAAAAATTAATGAATAATATTACCAAATATCAATTGTAGATGACAAAATTGAAGTCAACATGTGTCACAATTAAGCTCAGAATAGGGCATAAAAACATAAATATTGTAAAGCTATTAATGCTAGTGAATCAAATGTATTATTATAATTATAAAATATGTATACAAAATGGCTTATAACCAGTATTGAAGTAAAGGAAATATGTAACTAAATAATAGTAATTTGCATTGACAAATACACACAGGGTAATAGTCCCAAGACACCCAAATCTTGAAAATGTAAAATATTAGTAAATGAAAAAACAATCATATATAAATGTAAAGGAGGTGAAAAGGAACAATTAATATTAGATAAAGAATTATGTAAAATAATTTTAAACCATAGCAAATATGGAAAAACCATGTTAGAATTAATTCAGATGAAGAGCATCTAAGATTAGATAATTTGTCAACTAAATGTTGTCAAAATGCAACCAAATTGCATTAGTAAGTTGCAGAAATGTTAAGAGTTTATATATCAAAAGATATAATTTAATAATAAACCTAAATAAATAGAGTTATATAAGAAGTTATGTGAGACAGAAAGTAGGCCTGTCAGATAGACAGGGAAAATCAATAATAATAAAACAATCTTATGTTCAAAACCCGAAATAAGTATAAAACAACATGTAATGAGGCAAACCTCGACTAATATTAAATTGCTCAGTTGACGATAGAATCAATTTAAAAGTATTTCTTAATAAAACCGAGTCTTTAGTAACAAGCTCATAATGTTCAAAGCAGATGATGCTAAGGAGGAATACTCCAAAAATATTGTGTATTATGAAGCAGGTTTGTAAAGATTAAACAGGATCTAAGCTTTAATCTAACACCGATAACAACATGTTTGATAACCAATTAATGTCAAAAATTATATAATAGCAACTAAGGAACTGTTAGGCCTAAGCCAAATCTAGTATAAAATGAAAGTTATTAATATGTTTTGTTGTTTTAGAGCTAATAATTTTATGATATAGTAAACATTCTTTGTTCATGTTTTAGTAAGGTGTAACACACCTAATTGCAGATTAATAGGTGGAAAAGGCGAAATATTGTATGTCATCGCCAGGTAAGCCACCAGTGTATTTTATTCAATGTTAACCTGTTCAAACCCAAACTTATTTATATTCAAATTAATCAGTTAATCGCGAACAAAACGGTGCTAATCATAAATATAACATTGTAAGTAGCTATGTAAAGTTATATGCACAAAAATCAGAGTAAAATAGGGAATTCTTAAAAGTTCAATCAAGGAGAAGAAGAAGAAATCGTTGACAAAGAGGAAATTATAATCCTTCCAGAAAATTCGAGAAGTAGTTGCCAAAACATACTAGAACCACCTCGTACCATCTCGAAGCGTTTTATTGACGGATATAAATTAATTTAATGTAAATTTGGACCAATCAGTCCCAGCTTTTCAAATTGAGCGGGACGCCTGCCAAAAAACTAAAAAAGAAGAAGAAGAAAGCTCGAACGGCGAGAAGAACATCAGTTTTTTCATTCAAACACAGACATAGGCAGTTGAATCCACGACACTTTCAGCGAGAATGTTTTAATGAAGAAGTATAATTTTAAACAGTGCGATTAGTAACGAGTGCAGTATACGACCAAGAACATCAGTTTGATTTTAATTATCATTACGAACAATTTAAATCTACGTAGTCAGAACGACAGCTCGGAAGACAAACTAGTGTGTGAACAGTGAATATTTTAAAAAAGCCTGTTTAAATAATTAATAAAAATAAAAGTGAAGTGAGTTATTAGTGCTGTGCATACCAGTCACATTGAAAAAGGATATTTGAAAAAGGATATTTGTTTTCCACTAACGAACTGTAAGTCTAGTAAATTTTTTAAAGTAATCTCTGGTATTTTACACATAACTACGCTACATATCAAACAAATTAATTTTAAATTGTATTAAGAAGAAGGGATCAATCTTTCTGAACGTTGAATAGTTGGCGTTCAATTAATTAAAAAATATTGTCAAAAGGTAAATTCAATCCATACGTCTTCAACTCTCAAAGATTGCGAACTTGTAAAGTTAACGTAAGTTTTTATAAGTTTGTACAGCATCATTTTTAATTTATCTTGGTAGTTCCAAGGACCACGACTTTGAGATATTTAACTAAATTATAACTAACAGATCAACTGAGCAAAACTAGCCGTTAACGAAAGGGTAAATCTGTTTACTTTATCTTGTATGTTTTCAATTATAACCATTATTAGTTAGTAAGACGAGTTAATAAATAAAACAAACGTTATTTTAATCCAACATAAACAGCTTATCATTTTTATATTATCAGACTAACTTCACTTTAAAGAAGACATCATTAAATTAAATTTAATTAAGTTTTTCTTGGACAATCGTTCAGGTGGCGCCCACAATTATTTTAGCGAGTGGTAAGGTATTACAAGAGATAGTTGGATATGCCGTTTGACCAACGCAGACAAAAACAGCTGATCGCGTGTGACGTCACAATACGATTAACTCGCTACAAACAAATAGTAAAACGGATCGACGCTAGCAGTAGGTACAGATTTACTTCTTTATAATATACATCTTTAGAAACAATATTTGTGTGTATAATAAATAATTTTTCATCTCCTCCATAATAGACTTGTTTGTGATTTTTACACACTCATTATATCTTTATTAGTATAATAAAATTTGATCTGTTGCAATACATATTATATAACTTTACTGGTTTTCAGTAATTCTTCAAAAACATGGGTTAATCACCTAATAAATCCAGAGGAGTATGAGAAACGTTTATGAAAATCATCATAAACTTATCAAAAAGCAAGAACAATAAAAATTTTAATAGACAGATACAATGTAATAACTAATTTCTTTAACTTTAGTTTCTGTAAACTTGCAATTTCAACACCTTTATTTAGTAAATATAAGTTTTACAACAATTAGCTTATTTTGGAATATAGTGCTTTAATATTATTTTGTTTAAAATATTTTGTATTGGATCTATAGTAATTAACATTATAAATATGTTATCAGTTTGGTCAAACATACGTGCATGTACAGACATACAAATTTTACAGTATCATAACATCATATAACTGTTTAGAAGAGAGCATAGATCGTAAATGCCTTCCTTACAAAATTAGTTGCTACATAATAGTTACTGGTAACCAACAATAACTGATAAATTATTAACTATATTTCCTCTTTAATGTATATTATTAAAACAAAGCTTGAGTGTAAACAGACAAATAATTTATTAAGACTTTCTATTTTACTTTATTTAAACTCACCTACTGTATAAATCAATCAGTAAATAAGATTTCTGACAAATAAAAAATATCATAAAAAATGAATCATTATGTAACGGACATGTCAATTAAATTTAAATACTAAATTTGGAGTTGATAAGTCTGTTTGGTGGCACTGTTTCAATGGTGTACTTCATCTGTATTGTCCAACAACCTTGTAGTCAATTTATTTGGATGAACCAGAGTATTTTACAATTTTAGTCTCTTACAGTGGCGTACCTAGGCCACTGTCCGCCTGGGGCGGATTTCTTTCTGAGGCCCCCTCCCATAAGACGGATGTTTATAATCCAATTTATCTTTAAGTAATATATAGCAAAAACACTTTACTGTTTGCCTACATGCCTTCAGACGTTATACAAAGAACGCTCTGTTTGAATCAAAAGTAATGCGTTCTTCAGTTATTGCTTAATAAGTTGACCAAATAGTACTGATAGTTTAAAACACTATTTACTGATTAGCAAATAAAATAAAATAGAGTAAACAGTAGATTTAAATAATTACCCTTAAGATCCTTAAGGTGGTAATAACTCACATATCACATAATATGGTTAGTAATTTTTTTTGCGTTCAGCAGTTAAATGTGAAGACGCTCATTTGCAAATTTCAAGAAAAAGTAAATTCAAAAGACAGGAAAGTACGGTTTTAAATCATAAAGTACATTGTACAATGTTCACATGTACTTTCCACAGAATATTTTTATAAGAACACTGTCGTAGATAACAATTTTTGATGTAGTGGAACACAGTGGAGGCCCAGGACGGATTTCTTTCTGAGGTCCCCATCCCATAAGACAGTTGTTTATAATCCAATTTATTTTTAAGCAATATCAAGCAAAAAACACTTTACTGTTATATATTTATTGTCTAATCACTGTATTGACACATCTAGTTAGGAAACTTTATAAGAAGCTGTAGTAATGTTTGAAATAAAAAGATTTGGAAGGCGTAGTCAAGGTCCGCGCCGTAGATTTTCCGTGAAAACATCACAGTCTACCGTAGCACCCGCCATCGACGCACGCGCATTGATGCCCGACGTTGACAACACGACGATATTTGGTGATCGCAATACATACTCGTCTGGCGCTGTCACGTTGCCATTGACCTCTATATTATCACTGTTTTCTGTATTGCCTTCGAACGACGTCTTCACATGATCTGTGGACGTTTGGACTGTCGGTGGCCGCTGTACGCCCGATGGGCCACCTACGTTATTGCTTTGCGCCGTTTTTTCATTTTCTTTTCGATGCTGCCGTAGCTCTCGCATTTGCTCGGCACTGGACTTTTTAGGTTTTTTAAATTCCTTTTGATGCGAGCTTTCCTCTGATTTGCGTTTTCTATAATTCCGCGCATATTTACGACTCATGTGAGACATCTTTAATTTTTTTGCAATTTTCAATTTAATACCGATTTTTACATATATTTCGGCGAATATTTTTATTGTTTCACTTTGAGTCCTAGTAGTACTTCTCAAGCTCTTTACAATGACACCCGAATCAACGTCCTAGCTAAACGCGTTCTCACGCTACAATAATTTATAATTTTACACAACGCTAATTCACAACAATCACGCGCAGGCCCCTACACTAGCCCGATGACGTCACAGGCAAAATAACCACTGCACAACAAACACGTACAGACATGCTCTATCCATTGTGACCTCAACCGTTGTTATCGCATTATTAGTCTCGTAGTTATTAGCGATTGAAATCTGACGGTATTTTGTAACACAAGAAAGTTTGACCGACTATCACTGTGCTTAACGAGCGAATAGACGTTTTCACGTCAAAATCCACTTTCATACTGTAAATACAAAGAGATAATAGAAGTAGTATTATTTATAGATTGCATTAATTTTATTACAATACTTTATAATATACAATAAACTTGTATACGGCAAAACAAGTTTATCACTGCTGCAAGCAATACTTGGCAATTTTTTTTCAAGTCGGTTAAGAGTTTTAGTGCATAACACACGCTATGATACTTATCTGTACAGTTGTACGTGCAGTTGTCTTCGATGTCACTCACGGTTTTGTTCACTCACGCAATATGTGATGCACTTTTTTGTGAATTCATTCATTTGAAATTAACTGACCTGATTTCCACACTGAAGTATTCACTGTTTGGGGAAAAGTTTCATGAGAGGTTTTAAATAAATTATTGATCCCATGAACTTAATTTTCTGGATGCCCCCTACTAAGTGAGGCCCGGGGTGGGCTGCCCCCACACTTAGTCTGCTACTGGTAAGGTACATAAATAACTGTTCTCAACATCACACCTGCCTAACATCATCAAATTTCAACATTTGAGCCCATTGTCCCTGTACTGGTCTTAATACACATTATTTTTATTTTTGGCTTGGATAGCAAATTTTATGCAGTTTAGTAAATTAGAATTTTATTTACTAAGAATGTCTACAGTATCTACTGACAACCAGTACATTTTTTTAACTTAACCTTGTTTTTTTTGTCATAATTATGCACTACATGATCAGTTTTTATCAAAACAAATACCCAAATATTTGGTTTTAAGTCACTACTGTGTCCAAGTAAGTAATAAAACTAGACGAAAATAAAAAATTTTTAATAAATGAAGTTTTGTAATTAACTACAAGAAAGGTTATAATGAAATTGTTATAAGCATCAACATATGATTATTCAGAAACAAAAATATGAATGTCTATAGTATAACATTAGCAATGTTTGATTTCTAATAGAAATGTAGTACTCAAATTCATCATCATTATGATCATCATCATCAACTTGAAGGTCTAAACTATTTCCAATGTGTTCCACCTACAGCTGATAAATCCATCTTAAGGGATAGCCCATACATTTTCAGCCATTCTGTGACTACAATTTTCAATTATCTTTGGAATTCAAAAATTTGCTATATCATCAGTACTGTCCATCCTTTATTCTTATATTATTTTAATTTGTTATTTTTTTATTAATAAAGTGTTACACAAACTGAGTGATTACAAAATCATCACTCTTCACAAAGTGATGATGATTCACAGTCACAGAATCATTCAGTCACCAAATGGTTGCACTTGAATCTAGTAAAGTCTATGAACATCACACCTTTCATTTAGACAATAAACAAATAGTTGTAATTAATAATTCGTTTTACAAGTTCCATGTTTTTGAAAAAATTTAACAAAAATTATGAAACCAAATGAGAAATCACTTGAATGTTGCAGATTTTGAAATGTTTTCAAATTGAAGAATTTAATTTCTTTTAAATATATTTTGTTACATATTGTTTAAAAAAGGTTACAATAAAAATGTAAATACAAGTTTTATGCATATACAATAATTGATAAAATATAATGTTTGAATGGCTTTAATTGGTAAGAACATTGTTTTTGGGACTTACATATATTTTTCCTGTTTTTGTCTTTTTTGAAGCACTGAAGAGGTTTTGTTTCAGAATGGGTGAAATGTTTGGTGTTAATAATAAACAAAATATGCTGTATACTTTATACATACAAAGTTTTTATTTATAAATATTGCAACTCAATACACAGTAATATTAACAAAGCTTCAAGGTACTTGCTATTTATTACTAATGATTAAAAATACACTGAAAAATTAATTCAGAATTAAAGCATTGATAGTATATTTATAAGTCTTGAAACATAGCCTATTCCCTGCCAAATACAATCTATGAATATCATACAAATACGATATCATACTGCTTGAAACTTGGTTGGTGTTTTTAAATAACAACTAATGGATATATTTTTTATTAAATAACAGATTTATTACACAGTGTATGAAATGAGATTTTGTAATAAATTTTTCATTATACCACTGAATAATATTGTAATGACGGTCTACTCGATCGTCGTAGGTACAGTGGAAAACAAATTACAAGACACCAATTAGGTCACTAATCACACCTTTAATTTTTACAGTTAAACAGTTCGTAATTAACAACAGTCTCTACAACAAATCAAATGAAAATTGTTCACACGCAATAAAATGTCCACTAAAATTAAACACAATAGTATTACAATTACACCGTCCGATTATAAAACTCCACTCTTAACTAATAACCACTTGAACGAGCACAGTAATATCGCTAATATAACTCTCGAACCGCACTGTCAATATATCGCACTAATACTGAAGTGAACGTCGTTAAATATTTATACTTCCCCAGATTACTAGATTATTCCATAATGCGCGATAACACCAGTATAGACACGACGTAATTACTTGCGGCCTTCACACAGTCCGTGCGCCCGAGCGAAGTCTGGCACAGTCTAGAAAATGCGTCAACAAGCACGTACGCCACACACGTTACATTCAGGATCATTCTGGAACATGCGATAAACACGCAGATTGTTCTGTGATGTCGTAACACTGCCCTCTCTTTAAGCCTGTTCGCCCCGAACTGGCAAAACGTCTCTGAAGTAGTACTTAGCCAGGCGATCTAGGTGGACGACCTTGAATTTTCGCTCCCCTTCCTGTTGAACCCTATAAACAACATCGTTGATTCTTTTTTCAACGTGTAGGGTCCTTCCCAGTTAGACTGAAGCTTAGGTGAGCGACCACGACGGCGCTGTGGGTTGAACAACCAGACCTGATCTCCTTCTTGGAAACCCACACTATTGCTGCGAATGTCATACCGAGTTTTCATTTTATCACTGGCAATTTTCAGCCGTCCTCTTACCAAGCGATTCATTTCTCGCAGTTGGTTTTCTAATTGCGAGGAATAGTTCTGTGGCTCTTGGGACTGAGTCTCAGGTGATCCGGACATTAAGTCCCCAGGAAGACGAATCTCCCTCCCAAACACCAATTTTGCTAGAGTCATGCCGGTTGTGTCGTGTACTGATGATCTATACGCCATGAGGAATTGTGGTATACGTTAGTACCAGTCTGTTTGGTTCTCATCAACAACCTTCGAAAGATGCTGCTCAAGTGTCCTAATCAATCTCTCAACCATCCCGTCCGACTGAGGATGTAGAGGCGTTGTCCTGATCTTTCGAATTCCGAGTAGACGGCATATTTCTTTAAACACTCCTGATTCGAAATTTCTCCCTTGATCCGTATGGATTTCAATAGGGGCTCCATAACGGCAACAGAAGTTGTGAACTAACTGCTTCGCCACAGTGGTAACCTCCTGATTTGGAATTGAGTAGGCTTTCACCCAGTTAGTAAAGTAGTCACCTATAACCATGATGTAGCGGTTTCCATCGTCAGTAACTAGGAATGGTCCAGCAATGTCTATGGCAATTCTCTCGAAAGGCAGCCCAATGTTATATTGTCTCATTTTTCCCCTGCTTCTGGTTTGTGGGCCCTTGTTTGCAGCACATATTTCACACGTACGAACCCATTCCTCTACGTCGTGGCGAAGATGAAGCCAATAGAATCGGTTCCGTATTTTGTCAAGGGTTTTGTTAACGCCAAGATGGCCTCCAGATGTTCCATCATGCATCTCCTTCAAAACAGACTGCACTTTACTTTGGGGAACTATCGACTGCATGCCCATGCGCTTTCCCAAGCCCTTTTCAGCAATCCGTTTTCTAAGGTGAGAGATTCCCATTGTGCCCAGTAGCCCTTCAGCACTTCGGAACCATGGCAGACATCTTGCCAATCCAGGCGGCGACCTTCCTCTTTTGCTGTCAAGATCGGTCCAATGTCTTCGTCAGTCATCTGTTCTTGTCGACAGTCTTGTGTTGTCCAGCCGTCAGCCAGGAAATCTACAGTGATGGCTTGAACATGTTCGCTTGAGTTTTGTTCTTCCTTTCTGTGGCAATGTCGGCAGTCTTCCGGGCACGGCCTTCGTGATAAGCCATCTGCATTACCATGCAGGCGCCCCTGTCGATGTTGTACCTTGAAGTTGTACTCTTGCAGACGTTCAAGCCACCTTGCCAACTGTACTTCTGGATTTTTAAATCTTAAGAGCTATGCAAGCGCGGCATGGTCGGTACGTAGTGAAAACTCTCTTCCATAGAGGTATTTATGGAAGTGCTCCAACACTCGGACGATTGCCAGCAACTCTCTCCTTGTGACGCAACAATTTCTCTCTGGTTTAGAAAGTGTCTTGCTGTAATACGCTATTACTCCTTCTTCACCGTTTTGAACTTGAGACAAAACTGCTCCTAGACCAGTATTGCTTGCGTCTGTGTCCACAATATACTTCCCTTCGGAATCTGGGAAAGCGAGAATTGGCTGCGAACATAATGCAATTTTCAAAGTCCTAAATGCTTGATCACACTCCCTCGACCACTGGAAGTTTCCTTTATTTTCCGTTAGCTCATGTAGTGGTTCAGCAATAGTGAAGCTTTTCACAAAACGTCTGTAATATGAGCATAACCTCAGGAAACTCCGAACTTCGTGTTTACTCTTCGGAACTGGCCAGTCTCTTACGGTGTCTACTTTATTAGAATCCATGCTAACACCCGCTGCCGAAACCAGATGGCCCAGTTACTGTACTTCCATCTGGAATAGAGAACACTTCTTTAGGCTCAGCTTCAGTTGGGCACCGTGAATTCTAGTTAGAACCTCCTTAACGTTTTCCAAATGGTCTTTGAAAGTCTTCCCGATGACTATGACATTGTCTAAATAAACAAGGCAAGTTTTCCATGTCAGGCCTCGGAGTACCAGGTCCATCAATCTTTCAAATGTTGCCGGTGCATTACAGAGTCCAAATGGCATGACGTTAAATTGGAATAAGCCACTTGGGGTCGAGAAAGCGGTCTTTTCCCTGTCTTCTTGATGAAGACCCACTTGCCAATACCCACTCTTCAGGTCCAATGTGGAAAACCACTGTGCTCCGGACAACGTGTCGAGTGTATCGTCAACACGAAGTAATGGATAGCAGTCTTTCTTTGTAACGTCATTTAAACAGTGTATGGATAAATTAAACTTATAAATATTTGGTTTTAAAAATGCATTCTCGTTGTATTGTAGTATAAAAATAAAAATTATTGAATTATATTTTAGACAAACTAGAAATATTGGGAAGGCAAATTATTAGGAAAATATTAGGACCACGAAAAACTTCAGAAGGCTGGATATTAAGAACTAATGATAGAATATCATTATTAATATATTAAGTAATTAATATATCAAAGTACAGAAAATACGTATAACAGAAACAATGAGAAAAAGAATACTTTTATTTTTTGAACATTTATATAAAATGGACGACAATAGTTTGACAAAGCAAACCTTCAAATATCTGTGGGGGAAGAAGTAAAAACATCAAATTGGATTAAAGAAGTCCAAAAGGATTTAGAAAAAAATAATATACACGCAGAAGAAGCAATTGAAAGAGAAGTTTATTGGGGAAAAGTGTTAAAAATCGAAGGTGTCCAGGGTAAGAGAGAGAAAAACGCAGGTTCAAAGTAAACTGAAGACAGGAAGAAGAGACACTGGAAAAGATGAAAGAATATTGAAGAAAAAGAAAAGAATAAAGAATTGAAATTGGCATGTGGTCCTTAGATGGCCGATAAAAAAAACTAATAAAATAATAATTATTGTATTAGAAAAATCGTCATGAATGTTCTAGAGTTTTGTTACTTTCCATAATTTTAACAAGTAAAGTAACTCTATACATGTAAAATTTTTAAAAATTTATGAAGTGATGTGATGAGCTAAAGATATTCAGAAAGACAAAACGAAAACATGGAATCTAAGCAAGTGGTACAAAAGAAAAATGCAACAGTATTGTGACAGGACCGCAGCGACAAAGAAACTTACTTGTTAAGCCTGTCCTTCTGTACGCAATGTGTACTTTTGTACATCGCATCGGGGTCACGGTTCATTAGAGAATAACTTGCTCATTGGATTTCTAAACATACTTTTAATTAAGAGCAAAAAAGTGTACAAATATATTCATGTTATTCTGTGCCTAAGGCTTTCAGGGTCGACGTTAACTGAAACAAAAACAGTGCGCTGTATTCTGATAGGCCGATACTGGTTTTTAGATTACAACGTACCAACTTTGTAAGAGTATTTCCTGGACTGTGTAAGGAAATTATTTTCAGTTTGATAACATTGGACATCGGAATTAAGAGCAACGCGATGGCTGATAGGGCTGCGAAGACTGCTACGTCGAGTCAATATCATCCTCACAAACTTTCCCACAACGACCTTAAGAATATGTGCATTTAAAACTTCTGTAACACTGGAATGATGAATGGCTTAAGTCACCACCCGCCAAGCTATTCCGAATGAAGAAAAGTATTTACGAACAACACTCACTTGCTACAGACTCCAGAAGAAATCAAGTGGTCATAACAAGACTCCGCATCGGCCACACGCTACTGACTCACAAGCACATCTTTACAAGTGAGCCTCCAGCCAGATGTCACAGTGGGACGGTTTTGTCAGCTTTCCTTCTCGTTTCCATCTCTACAACATCTACGAAGCAAATTTAATATCCCTGCAGATGTGAGAAAAAGTTTAAATCACAAGTCTGCAGCCGCCAACAGACTTCTCCTCATTTTATTTTGCATTATTTAAACAAATATATTTATCTATCTCCATTTATTTGCATTATTTGGTATTTAAACAAATATTTACTATATGTTACTGCATCTGTTTAAGAATCTGTACAAATTCATTTTTATAATTTTTGTGGTCGCTAATGACCGTTGCTGTTGCAGCGACCTTATAAATAAATAAATTTAAAATAACGGTATGGAGATCCATACATGACTTCCATGTTCTAAGATTTATATTTAAAATCATATTCGAAATGAAATATTTCCATAGAAACTACTTCTTTCTATTGCTTCAGCCTTAACCATAGTACTGTGGTCACTAACGTAGGCCTATACCACCTCACGTTTTCGCACTCGATTTTTACTGATGATGGCAGTCGATGGCATTGCCGAAACGTCTGGTTTTGCAGAAAACATTGGACTACGGTTAAACAGCCTGGGAAGGAATTTTAACAAAAAACTTCTTCTTTGTTTCCGATAACGTAGTACACATATAAAAAATTCTCCCCTCCCTCTTCAAATATAATTTTCATTAATAGAAAATTACCCCCACCCCGTTCAACTAGCCTCTTCATTTATAGATATTTCATCTACGTTTCTACAGTGGATTATTATGAGCTTCTTGTCAGGATACTTTGTTTATCAAAATTAAGTACTTTACTCTTGTTAAAACATAAAATGTTGCAGGTAAACTACCCCTTTCCCTTAACCGATCTTCACCAAAACCAACAGATCTCGAGAACTCTCCAATTCAGGGCTGTATTCAAAACATTATTTGATTCTGTTTGAATTTGCGGCTGTTATCGTTTGCCATATAAAAAAATTACCCTTGGTAAAAAAAACCGTTGCTGGTAAACTACCCCTTTCTCTCAACCGATCTTCACCAGAAACAATAGGTCGTGAGTACTCTACAAATCAGGGTTGTACGCAAAAAATTATTTGATTCTGTTTGAATTTGCGGCTGTTATCGTTTGCCAAAAAAAAATCTATAGACGCATAGACAGACAGACAGATAGACACACAGACACTTTTCCATTTCCTTAAGGAACATGGAAGTAAAAAGAAAGTGTATTTCGTACTGTACCTTTATGCGTAGGCTACCCGCAGTCATTTTCGATATTTCGATTATACAATTTTTTGTCTTCGATACGTAGTCAATATCGCACATAATTTAATGTAGGTGAAAGAATTAAACAAATTTTAATTTTGTATGTTGCAAAATAGTTGGCTTGCGATTGTAATTAGTTTTGTTTGTCATTTTTGTAGTGGAAAATATTTGTAGCATCACCGGCGCGTGGCTGTGATGACAAAAGTTGATGTCATTAGGTTGACACGACAACTGAAATTACACATGGAAACCAATACGCGTGTAACGTAAAACCTTTTTTTTGTTGCGAAAACTATAAAAAAAACCCAACTCGAAGTAAGGCCTATTACCTAGGCATGCCTATTGCCTATTACTATACATGTCTCCCTTTTTGTGGCAGAATTCGGTTTTTCAGTAGAACTCTTTTTTCAAATAGTGCGCTTTTTATGCTAATACTCATTCAGTGAATAAATCACGGAAAAGCCCCACTAAACTCGAAAAGTATATTCGTTTTCCAACAAGTACTCGTTTTGCGCCTAACCAAAAACAAACGTCGATTATCTAGATCGTACAATATTTTCTATATAAGTAACTGCAAGTTTCTTGCAGCAATTATACAATCTTGTGATGTTATTAAATTTGCTTTTTCTGCAAGTAGTGTAAATTTCGTATTTTCGTTTTAACACCTGACGTACAAAATTTAAATTTTTACATTAACAGAATTATTTCGATTGTTATTAATTTACTTACAAAACTCTGATGATACTGATATTTTTCAGTGAAACGTGCGTCAGGTGTTAAAACGAAAATACGAAATTTACACTACTTGCAGGAGAAACAAATTTAATAACATCACAAGATCGTAAAATATGTAGAGCGTATATTGTCGTCCCTTAATACACCGTCCTTCTTGTGTTTTCAATTAACTATAATTATTTGTATTTTTCAGTTTACATTTGCTGTTGTAGTTTTGTTAATTTGTCAACTTAAAAACTTTATTTTAAGTGTTACTCTGTTATAACCATTTTATATACACATTAAACGTTATGTTTCCCTCGACCATGGCTGTTGTTTATTTCAGCAGTAAACTTAAAACCAAAAACCGTTGTCACCTAACCTCAAAGATGAAAAAACACGTATTTTCGCTTTGCATTAAGTAATAGGTCAATTTACAATTAGTACACTTCTTCTTTTCCACATCGTAATATATCGATACAATCGCATATTAAAAACATCGGAAATGTACTTCCGGTACACATAAAGGCATAGTTCCGATTATTTAAACGGCCCTCCTTAGGGCCGCGACCAATCTTGTGTCACAGTACTGTGGTTAACTGGCGAATACCGTGTCAGTTATCTAATTGTTTGCACACTGAAGATGCGCTCCAGAGGAGAGGACGATTTTGTCTGTTCGTAACAACAGTAGTGGGCCACGACCAACTAGCCCGGGGAGATAAGTAAGTTTCTAACACCTAACCATCTTAATCTTACATATAAATATTTCAAATCTTTGAAAGACAACTCAGTGGTACCTAATTTACCGGTGTTATTATGAATGACATTAGGATGACTTTTACAAAGACAGATATACAGTTTCCACTAGACATGAGAATAACTCACACTATATGTTGTCCTTCGCCAACTTTCTATTTTGATAACTCACGTAATTAATGTCATTGTATAAGTGCAATCTACATTTCAGGCCATGAGCAATTATGATGTATTAAACAACTAATAAATTTTAATTAAGAAAGTTGTGTTAGTGGTTGTAATCACAAACAGAACTAACACTGTTGCACAACACTATGGAACAATTTTATTCCGATTAGTGCTTTCAAGGTTCATAGCTCATTGTCAGATCGGAAATAACAATAATAGGAATAGACAACTTCTTTATACCCCCGCTTGCCATACAGTGCTACACAATTTCGTAAACAAGCTATAAGTTAAATGTTCTTTCTGGGTATTATTAGCTAGCGATTTCAGTCACCAAAGTCGGTACTTTTACATTTCTTTTTAGTATATTCTGTGTGTGTGTGTGTGTGTTTTGTGTGTACATACTTTTCAGTACCTAACGTTTTATCAACTTTCTCATTCACACTTTTAACTGCAAGTTCCTTTTCGGCAAAGTTTAAGAATGCGATATATTGTCAAATTTGAGATTAACGGACCTCAGGCCATAACATCATGATACCTACACATTACCACATACAACACCATTCCACCACAACGAGGATCTCGTCTCTACATGTGGTTAAATCAAAGGTTCAGAGTGATTTGTTCTGGCGGCTGTCTGGTGTGAGCGGTATCTCGACTAGATCGCTCAAGGGGATACACTCGACTGGAGGTACAACAGGATATTCTCGACTAGAGGATACAAGCAGAAAGATTGAGGAAACATGATGATGGTGATGATAATGCTACAACTCGACACCCGATCATTTTTGTACTGCCCTGACATTCACAATCCGATCCACAGTTTCACCACTATAGTCTAGTGGGAGAACTAAAATGTTTCGTGTGCTACAAGATGTATACTTCGAGTGAAAACCTGTTAATTTCCAGTTATATCTGTCAGTTTATTCACTTTCAGCTGTTAGAAGTTTTCCTGTCACGCGTGTTTTTAAAATGCACAGAATCAAACATTGTGTCGTGATGAATTCTCTGTTAAAAACGTTTTAGCGCCAATGAAAAATCATAACAAAATTGTAAATGTGTTAGAAAATGCTGCGCCTTTAGAAAGTGGGGCACACTTAAGTTTAAACGTGGTCGTACAAGCACTGAAGACTATCCCATCAGTGGCCGTCCAAAAAGTGCAACAAAAAATGGCATAATTGAAAACATTTCGTAATGTGTTGGGAGACCGCAGATTGAGGAGTGGATGACGTCATAGGCATCTCATATGAGCGTGTTCATTAAACTTTGACTCAAGAAATTCGTGTGAAAAAGCGTTGTGCAAGATGGCTGCCGCATCTAGAGTTGTTGCATTTTTTGGGCGTCCACTCCAGGGAGGGAACATCTTTAATGCTCGTACAACCACGTTTAAACTCACAAACTCAGGTCCCTATTTACAATCCATTGGTTTTGAAGTCGCAGCATTTCCTGACACATTTACAAATTTGTTTTGAATTTCCGTTGGCGCTAAACAATATTTAACAAAGAATCACACCGCTATGTTTAATTTTCTCCGTTTTTCAAAACACTCATAACACGTCAATTTTAAACAGCTTCTAAACAATTATAAATTTATAGATAGACTTGGAAATTAACAGGTGTTTACGAAAAATATAAATCTTGCAGCACACGGAAAATTTTAGTTTTACGGCTAAGTTACAGACGTCGCTGCTCTAACTTTTCAACAGACCCTCGTATGTTGGATATATGTGAGGAACGGATCTCGCTACACGTAGAAAATCGTAGTTTATCTGCACATTATTTATCTGTTGGGAAATCATTTTTGTTGAACTGGTCTGCCAGCATTATGTGCCACCCGCCATAGTGAACTTCATGAATTGGTTGAGGCTGTTATTTGTTTGCGTTGAGTTCAAAGGGGACTAAATCAAAAACTTAGAAACGGCGTGTTTGCAATGGTTCCCAACGCTAAACAAAGCCGCACAATTCTTGACTTCCGCCTGTGTGATTGACTGCTCAGTGAACCGTATGATTAAGTTGGCAATGTTTCGCTCATGGGTCCCATGTTGTCAAACGCAGTTGAACCCAGTGTAGTGGTACACGGTGGTACGTACAACATTGAAGATTAAAATAATTTCTTCGTATACTCAAATGTTTCCGACGTTTTTCTGTAACATGACGTGAAGTCGGAAGAAAAAAGCGGTTACACTTTACATTAAAATTATTTATTTACTTTACACATAATGAAGTATCAATTTTCTGTGCATAAGTTCAACCGTTTCCCCAAATTTGGATGAAATTATATCAATTAGCAAAAGCAATTAGCTTACTAACTGCTTGTTAAAAAAGAATTAAATCAACTTTTTAAGACATTCCGTAATAATTTCAAAATACAACTACATCGCAGTAAAACAAGTCGTTAACCTGACCGGTCAGGTTTAACCTAAATGAAAGACTTAATTTATTTAAAGAATTATACAAAATACTGATCTTTTAGGTTGTCTTTTAAGAGTAAAAACAAACAAAACGTTTTCTCTGTTTGTCGTCTGTTTTTGTCTCGTGATTTAAAGATTTACAATCTAATATGTGTTTATTGAACTTGAGTGATGTATAGGTGTCAGCATTTGATTAAATAAATCTGATAACTACTGTAGCCTAAATATTCTGCCATTCCCTCATAGCTAAGCCAGGGTAGATTTATTTTACTTATTTCGGTTGAAATTATTTCCCGTGCTTTACGGCCGCAGTCCATAGTTTGTAACAAAACCAGACGTTTCGGCAGTGCCACTGACAACCATCTTCAGTGGAAAAGAGTCAACTCTAACTTGGGACGATATACGTTAGGACCACAGTACATACCGCGTTATACGATATCTTCCTACGTTAGCGTTGACTAGTTTCCACTGAAGATGGCAGCCAGTGGTGCTGCCGAAACGTCTGGTTTTGTCACAAACTTTGGACCACGGCCAAACAGCCCGGGAAATAATTTTATCCAAAATGACACCGGCCGTGTAAGCCTTTGTACAAAATTATTTTACTTGCTTCTAAAACACCAGTAATCTTTAGCAGTTCATACTCGTAGTTGGCATGAGCATCTGTAAGTTTCCTATTGAAATAGGAACAAAACGTAAGACTACACCTCAAAATGTATTCTTTTAAGAATTAATACAAATCTCTTTGATTTGTAGTGCCAATAAGTAGTCATGCATTAGATCATCTGAGTTATAGCCTGATACATTTTCAATGTTGCTGTTACAATGCGACACTAATATAATATATTGGATGTATCTATTTTACATCTTGCATAGACAATTACAATTTTATAAGCTTGCTGAAAGGAAAGTACGCTGTATCATCCTGTTCATGCATTTCGATGCAGTCGTGTGTATTATTTAATACCGTGGGATTTAGCGCGTGTAATATTTGCACACGGTGACTTGATAGCACCCAGCGCTTTTCCGATAGCACCCAGCTCGTTTGTAAATGTCACAACGAGAAAAATAAATATTGTTACGTAATGCGGGAAAGTGTAACACCATTACAGAACAATATACGTGTTTCTCGGATGTTCCAGTGGAATACGGCGGTAATGTTGTGTGCGTACGTGATCACAACACGCGTTAGCGAGAATTTTCTAGACTCCGCCGGTCGCGGGCACTGCTTCAAAGGCCGCAATCAATTACGCTCTAGTGTAGCGCTGATGCGTAGTATGGAATGTTCTGGACAATTGTAATACAATTGTGTTTTATATAAGTAGATATTTTTATAGCGTGTGAACAATTTTTATTTGATTTGTTGTAAGAGACTATCTTGTTGATTACAAACTGTTTAATTGTGATAATTAAAGGTGGTGATTAGTGACTTAATTGGTGTCTAGTGTTTTGTTTTCCACTGTACCATACGACGATCAAGTAGACCTTCGTAACAATAATAATTATGTTCAAAATTTACTTTAAACTGTAATTATATAAGTCGCAGGATTCCATTAAAATAAAATCAAGGAAACTATAAATTAAATTATAATTTTTTTCTTTATTTTCCTAAACATTTCGGCGGGTGCTCAAAATTGTTAAGATTAAAAACACAGGCGCCAGTGCCGATACATATGCACCGCCACAAATGTTTGGGGTCATCATCATAATAGGATTGCTATAGCTAGTGCCGTCTCCCTTCCTTCAACCTGGCTTTCCAATTCTCCTTGTGTTCCCACTGTCCTTCCTCGAGTCCTATACGTTGCATAGATTCATCCACTTCGTCCCTCCAAGATCTTCTCGGTCTTCCCCTTTTTCTCCTTCCTAATGGACATCGTTCCGTCACTTTGTTGATCCACCGATTTTGGGCTCTCCGGACATGACCGTACCACACCAATCTCTTTTCTTCGATTTAGTCAATTACACTTCTTTCCGTTTCCATTCTTCTTCTGATCTCCTCGTTTGTTATTCGGTCTGCTCTCGTTATTCCACAGCACCTCCTCCAATATTCTATCTCTGTTGCAAGAATCTTTCTTTCATTCTTTTTGTTAATAACCCATACTTCCGCTGCATACATCATAATGCTTTGGACTATGGTTTGATATATCATTTTTTGTATGTTTTTCTAATGTTTTCGACCCATATAACACTGTGTAATTGTCTAATCCCTGTTCTAGTCTGCCCTAATCAACGTTTTATTTCCTCTTCCTTTGTGCCTTGTTTACTCAGTGCCTGTTTTTTTTTTCGATTTTTTATTTTTTCGTCCATTGTTATGAAGTCTCTCCCTCGTAGGTAACCGACATGTTTGTTTCTATATTAGTATCCTCGGCTTTCACATTATCATTAGACGAAAGAGCTTTACATAATATATCCTTTTTTTGTTCAGGAATGGTGTTTTAATTCGCTGTATCATTTTCATTTCCATTCATGCGTTTTAGAGTTTTATAGGCTACAAGTTGCCTTTACACTGACTCCGTGATTCATCAGGTGCCTGTCTTACGAAACCCTTAGCTCTGTTTCTTTGTTCTTTATAGATGTTTCTAGCTTCATCCGTATTTAGTTGTAGACATATGTGGTATGTCCTTTTTTTCTCTTCTGTTGCTTTAGCAACTTCATCGTTCCACAGTCAGAGTCCGCTTGTACTCCGTATCTTGTTCTTTTTACCTATTTCCTCTTTTGCTGCTTTTGCAGCCTCTTATATTCCTCAATTCAGTTTTTATGTTCTTGCCTGTTTTCACTTGCTGTAACGGCTGATTTAAACGAGTCTGATAAAAGGATTTAATACTGTCATCCTGCGGTAGGTATATGATGAATACTTTTTCCATTCGACTTAACACGAGGTTTCTTTCTCTTCCATCGAGCAAACATTACAATCTTTGCAATAAGGAGATAATGACCTGAATATATGTCCGCACCTCTGCACACGTGGACATCTTGAATTTGCTGGCTATTCTTATTATTTACCAGAACGTAATTAATTACACTCCTACTGCCTCTAGCGCTACAGGTATACTTATTAATATGTTTTTCCTAAAAATTTTATTAGTGATTTTCAGATAATTTCTAGTGGCAACTCTTACGAGGGAGTCTACGTTAATTCCTATTTTGTTCTCCAAGTACTCCTACTGGCCCTGACACTGCATTACTTCCAACCCGAGCATTAAAATCTCCACTTACAATGAAATAGTCAGTTTTGTTCCACTTATGAGTTTGTTCCTGTAATGTTTCCTGTTACTTGAAATAAGAAATTAAAAATCAATACGAAACAACCAAACATCTGCGATATTCTGAATTACACGAATGATTTGTATTAGCAGCCAGTCATGTTACGTTGTACTAGTGGACTATTTATGGGGAAAACAAGGTAAATTACCAAAACTTCTATTTTTGATGATTCACATTTCTCTTTAAGAATTATTTATTCAGTCGTTTTGTTTCTGTCCATATAATCAGCTACATACAGTGTGTGTCTGCGCGCGCTCACGTACTACTTTTTTGAACTTAATGTGATAAACATAATTGCCTAATAATTTTTATAAATCTATCGGCATTTGCTTATCAAAGTATACTTTGTTCACTGGATTAAAACGTATAACTTTCATACAAAGTCATACTTTGTAAGCAAGGTCAACCATAGTGAATATTTCAATTTAAGTTTAATCAGATGAAAGAATCTATAATTTTATTTAATTAAGTCTCAAATTGCAAACCTTTGTAATTAATAGTAAAACATTTATATTCAAGCAACGTTACCAAAGATTTATCAATGTATTTGCGATTATCACATTATTTTTGAACGATTTTAGTTAATTTAAAAGTAAAAGTGTTACTACAAAATAAAGTAATTTGTATTGTTGGAATAAGTTGATTTTCAAACGCGAGGGTCCTTAATGTTATATATATGTATATATATGTATGTATATGTATATACACACACACACACACATATATATATATATACACACATACCCTTAAAAATAAGTAAGCAGGGAAAAAATAAGTTTTCAAAAAACTTGTCAATTGGAACAGAATCTGAAAGTAACAAAATGAACAGGTACGGTATAACTAAAATAACGGGTAGCAAAAAATGAAAGTAAATAATATGATTAATAATAAAATATTTAAACACTCAGAGGAGTTTGATTAAATTAGAAATGTGATTATCAGATACAATAAATATCATATGAATAATAACAGATGAGAATTAATGAAGAAAGATGAATTCCAACAGATGAAATAAAAATAATCTTCTAACGAGAAATGTATTGACAGAAAATTTTTTGACACATACATAAGCAAATCAATGTAGGTTAATTTCTCGCAAAATAATTGGTATCACGTATATTGTTTTTTGAAGTGGATGTTAAACATTTAGAATAAAAAAATTTGGCAGCTAAAATATCGATTTAATGGAGAATGAGAAGAGCTTGGTTAAAAGGAACTCGCGGTTAGAGGTACAAACCGTAGTGAAGGAGAAAGCAAATTTGCTTCAAAAATCAAAATGTAGAAAGATTATATTTATAATCACAACACAAAATACATAATGTTTAATAATATTAACGTAAATACAAGATACGATCATGTTATTTTATTTAAACAAATTGTTTTATTCTTTCATAGATTACTTTAAGAAGATAATAAATAAAATAAACAAAAGTAAAGCCAGAATGCCTATATGCAAGTGAATGTCTACCGTTGAATTATAATTTAGACAAACTAGAAATATTGGAAAAACGAATTATTAGAAAAATATTAGGCCCACGAAAAATTTCAGAAGATTGGAAATTAAGAAGTAATGACTAAATGTATCAAAGTACAGAAAATATGACAGAAACTATGAGAAAAAGAAGACTATTTTTTGGACATTTATATATAATGGACGAAAATAGGTTACCAAAGCAGATCTTTAAATATTTGTGGGAGAAGTAGTCAACATCAAGCTGGATTAAAGAAGTCCAAAAGGATTTAGAAAAAAAATAATATACACGCGGAAGAAACAACTGAAAGAGAAGTTTTTCGGGCAAAAGTGTTAAAAATGGAAGGAGTCCAGGGTAGGAGAGAGAAAAACGCAGGTTCAAAGTAGACTGAAGGCAGGAAAAAGAGACAGTTAAAAGATGAAAGCGTATTGGAGAAAAAGAAAAGAACAAAGAATAAAGAAATGAAATTGGCATATGGTCCTTAGATGGCCGATAAAAAACAAATAAAAGATAAAAATGAATGAAGTGCACTGGAACTGGTTAAAAACATATAATATTAATGATATTCATAAAATGTATTTACGAAACATTCTGAAAGCCAAGAACTTAAGAAGAAAGGTTAAAGGAAAGATTAGGAAACTATACGGAATCAAGGTGTGTGGTATTTATTTGCGACGTCAAGACAAAAGTGTGTTGTGAAGTTCGAGAGACCAGTAGAAATTTGAATTGCAAAATTGCACTGCCTTTATCGTAACCAGTTGCTATTGGCTCCTGGTCACCTTAACGTTTTACTGTCAAGTTAATATAACTACAGTTCAGACCGTGGTCAAAAATTGACATAAAAGAAACTCAGTACTTGTCAATTTCAGCTTAAATTTGTTCAATATTTTACCAAGCTCAGCCCTTTTTTAGACGCTTTTCACACAATAATTGGTGTTATTTAAAGAAAATGAAATAATATTAAAAAATAATAAATTTTTCTTTTTAAACACGATAAAAATATAATCTAACTTAAATATAATATATATTTAAGACATATTTACAATATATTAGTAAATATTAAAACTATTTAAATATGAAAATTAAATAATATTACTTTAGTACAAGAAACAATTTTATATAGGTATATTTTGTTAAAATTAGTTCTATTATGCATAACACGATATCTTCTTCTTCTATGGCGTCGCCGTTTGGAGTCGAACCTTAGCCTCCATTTTTCTCTGCCCTTGTCGATCGTTGTCCATCGTTTTATTTTAAGTAAAGTATCAGCATCCCTGCGTCAGTCCAGCGTTTGTTGGTTCTTCCGACAAGCCTTCTACTCTCGATTTCACTAAACAGTACCTTCCTAGGAATTCGGTTGCCTTCGATCCTAATGATGTGTGCTGCCCATTCCAATCTGTGCAGTCGGATGGTGGTTGCCAGATCTTTATACACCTCGTATAGTTCCTCATTGTGATGCATGCTCCAAATCCCGTTTACTCGGATTGGTATATATATATATATATTCTCCTAAAAATTCTCCTTTAAAAAGTATTGACTATGTTAGCGGCTTGTTTGTTCAGAGCCCAAGTCTCGCTCCCATATGTTATCACCGGTCTAATCATAATTTTATATAATGTGACCTTGGACTTATGATGGATATTCCTTGTGCATAACACGATATGCATTTATAGATTATCACAAAGCATGATTACGTGAGGCACAAAGATGTTTTACCTTTTTATTGTAAGACAAAATATAGGAAATAACTGGTTTAAGAATAAAATAAATTTTGCTTTAGAACAATAATTAACTCAAGAAGTATACGGATAAACGTTTGTATAAACTATAAAATTCCTTTGCACGTCTGAAAGTTCTGCGCTGCTATGCAAAATTAACAAGCATAAATTAGAATGAATTTTGTTTATAAACTTGACTGTGAACAAACGGAAACATTTAGCTAAAACTTAGTTTGTGTAAAAGAGTATGAAAACACTTTTTTATACTGTAATCTTAAATCTCATAAGAGTTTAAAAACATGCTTAAACACATTTAAAACTTAGATTACGTTTTGTGATTGTTTATTTAGTACACTCTTAAAAGTTACTTTCCAAAACCTATTGTTTTTAATTCTGTAATTCAACAATAAGAGCTTTTAATAATCCATTTTGTTTATTCTCTGGTTAAAGCAATCTGTGGAATCATGAAACAACTTGTTTAAAATAAAGTAATGTAATTATATCTTCTACTGACTTATTTATTAATTTATTTTTATTTACAAATCTATATTAAACAAAGTATTTTAAAATATTGTATAGAAAAGATAAAATCTGAAAGAAGTGCACTCGCTCCCTGATTCTTAAAAATATAATAACATTTTTTGTGTAGACATAATAAAATTAATTAGCATCGTACCTAAAGTATGAAGGCACAATACAAATCCTGTGGTGATTTTTATCTTACATTTGGAACGATCACTTTGTTATCTGTGTGTAGATGATTTTAAAATCTTGTACATCGCTTTCCGATACCCGAACGTCTTTGCTTTCAATTGGCCCACATATTCTGTTACAGATCTGTGTCCAGTAATTTCCATAATATTCTATGTGCACATCTATGTCTACAGTGTTTTTGACGTTATAATTAAACTTTGAAGTTTGAGAATTATAATATTTTAAAATTCGGCCTGCCTATATATATATATATATATATATATATATATATATATATATATATATATACAAACATAAAACAGAAAACAAACTAATACCTGAACAAATACAAATCAATACAAAACATGACACAATATTCAAAGCACTCAACATTGAAAATACACAAAAACTAACACATACACCACAATCACACACAATAAAACCAATTTTAAATACCAGAAGCCAACAGGAAGCCACAATAATAATAGTCAACCAACAACACATATATACTTCACCAGACAAAAAAACCGGAAGGCTGAGGATGGATACAAGATAGTACCCGAAACATGTTCCTAATAAGGAAAAAAAGGTATATCTTGAAGTAAATTTATTTATAAATATTAAATGTAATATATATATATATAAATGTAAGTATTTATACATTAAGTACAAATGTATGTATAAATAAATGTGAATGTGTATTTAATAATATGATAATAAGAAAACCAGGTAAGCGCATAAATGGATATCAGGAACATACAAAATATCAGAACACAAAAGTTACAGAAATAAATTTAAATCTTCCTTTCGTTTCTACTTACACAAAACATCCAATACACAAACGTCTGACGTACCACCACAGCGACCTGACAAATATTCCGACCTCTTAGAATTATGCGAGATTTGTTTACAGGTTCAAAACCTGTCGGTTGACAGATATTGGAAATTCAATTGGCAATTACTTTCGCTAGTCAAATGTACCAATCTTGTTATGAACCGCATTTGAAAATATATTGGCAGAAATGTCACTCATAAACTTACTGGAGTATCATGTAAGGAATTTATCATGTCGGCAGTACAAACAAGTTGAAACTAACAAAGCAATATAAAGTATTATATTAAAGAAATATTTTACGATATCAACATGAGGTAACATGTAACTCATTTTATTAAAAATATGAGCCTTCGTCGTCGTCGTCATCCTTTGCAACTTAGGCTGGTAGCCTGTTCCAGTATCAATGAATGATGGAATGATCTATAAAAAAACTACAGACGGTTAAATACTTAGTCCTGCGCCTAGACTCGAAATTAACGTACTGGACACAGATAAAATATTTTTCTTGTCACAGTTCCTTCTTCTATTGGCTAAAATATTGTGACGATTTTAAAGAATAAAAAAGAATAAAAGAAATTTACAATAATTTAAAATCTCACATTAAAACAGAACATAAACCCCTAAAGAAAATGGTAATGTAACCCTGCACAAATACCCAAAATAAATAGTTTAAAACCAAAAAGAATTAGAGAATAAAACTGAGATAACACCCCTTAATAATTAACCCGGCTTTAACTTGCCGAAACCGGCATCAACACGCATAATTACCCGTGAATATGACTAATAATAGTATTAAATCGGAACTTGATAAAAAACATAACGATGTACAATAATAAAATAATAAGTAAGAGATACCGTAGTATAATTAAATATAGTTAAATATGTCAGAGAATAAACGAGTAGATATTAATCGGAATATGGAACTACTTTTATGCTGAATAGTAAATGACGCGAGATTACTACTCTCACCCCTTAACTAATAACCCACTTGAAATGGAGCGGTCGAGGCGTAAACAGCATTCTGCCGTGATGCGGTATAGTAATTATATTTTCAAAAGTTAATAAACTCACCAGTTGAGACGTAGCGGCACTAAGTACACATTTAAACGCCATGTGAACCGCGAATATAATCTACCTGTGCAATTACAGTAGATATGTAGTAAACGAGTGTGTGGATGAGAATTGCGCGTCTTTGACATCTCTAGAAATCTAAACAATAAAGTGTATGTAATTATAAATGTGGTAAAATCATAATGTGAAACTCAATAACTAAATCAACATGTGACGTGATTCCAAGTGAATAAAACGTTTGTTCAAAAGATCCAAAACAACAAGCGATTACTACAACTTATTGAGAAAGAGAGAACCAGGACTCACCATGACTAAAATGACATACGAACTTCAACAACAACAGAAACTTGATCTTCAGAAAAACTACAAGACACCAGGACAACCGAGAGAGTCGCCGATTCGTCGAGGATGATACCCACAGGTGACACGGAACTTTGGCTTCCGTGGTTCAGAACTTGAAGTAGAATATTGTATGATAAACACTAAATATAAAAAAAAAACTGAACGTAAAGTAAAACAAGAAAGACTGATTTAATTAAATTAAATGTAATTTCATGTTTAGCAATAACATGCGTTAATTTAAATAATTTTTGGTTAAATAAAACAATATTTAAGATGACACAACATAAATATTATAAATGTAATATCATATGCTGAAACGAAGTACTCGGATCCGAGGGCATTAATAAAAGAAAAACTATGTTAACTCAGTACTAAATTACTCTAATTCTCCTTGTACAAGAGGTACAAATGTTTTAACTTTAATATATACTCATTGCTAAATTTATGTAATAAAGAGATGTCATGGTCCAAAAGGAGAGTGAATATATCTACCAATCCCCTGTCAATATCCCTCAATTCACGGGACCCTATTTAACATTTGTGTACTTAACAGTTATTTACGAGTTTGTTAAGATTATGGCAGAATGTTTAATTGACCCGAGCCAATTAACCAGGTTCCCGAATTGTAACGTAAGTAAGACGTTATAATATCCCAAAGTATAAATATTTTCAACAATTGTGATGTACCAGGGTAAGAGATCGACCGTCTATCACACTTGTTCCCTTTGTTCCTCCACTGGGTGACTCTTCTGTCCCCGTGGGTCGACCGGCAGGGTGTAGAATTTAGGATAAGCCCTGCGCAAATAAATTAAAAACATTATTCGTCGTCGTCATCGTCGTCGTCGTCATCCATTACGGCGTAGGCTGGTAGCCTGTTCCAGTATTAATGGAAGTCATCCAACTATCGTTTACGGAGTCTTACAACTGTTCTCTTAACCCTTAGATGATATTAAAGCGCTCTTCTTGAAAATCTATCTGGATTCATTCTCTCTATGTGTAAACGCCACTCCGCTTTTTATCGGCAGATTTTCTCTTTTAATCTTTCAGATATGCCTAGCTCCGTTTGAATATGATCATTTTGTATAAGGTCTCTTCTGGTGGTACTACGGTACCCCTTTACAGCCCTCAAGAACCTCATTATTGCTTCTTATATTCTAGATATATTTTTGGCCGTTCTAATCCAAATCTCACTACCATACAGTAATTGAGGTATGGCCATTACATTATAATATTTGAATTGCGACTCTTTCCTTGTTTTCTTCTTTGAATGTTTAATAATAAAGCCACAAAGAGACTAGAAGAAAGTAAGTTTGCTTTCAACCTCCTTATCATCTTCGTGTGTGATACTTACATATCTTACAAGATCAACTGGAAATACTCACAAACTACGAAACAACGCACTTCCCTACAATCCATAGGGAACTACCCGCAACACCCGCAGATCTTCCTTGCTCACAAACCGCCTTACTACCATAGCCGATGGACCTCCTCCTCCCAGAACTCCTCGCCACCACCGTTATACAAATAGAAACACTTAATTCCCATCTTAAAACATACTCAACGTGCCATCCGTCCTGATCACACAACAATTTTAATTTTCCCTAACTACGTACCTAGTTTTTAGACCTCTTGTGACCCCCGTCTACCTTGCCGCCTCTCTCCAGCTTTGCCGAAATGCGTTACTCGTCCCTTACTTGGCCGCCCTCAGGTATAAACTTTATGGCACTTCCATCAACCACTTCCATTATCGATATGGCTACACACTACATCTACACACAAATACACAGACCCCTCTCTCCAGCTTTGGCCAAATGCGTTACTCGTCCCTGTCTTGGCCGCCCTCAGGTATAAACTTTATGGCACTTCCATCAACCACTTCCATTATCGATATGGCTACACACTACATTTACACACAAATACACAGACGCCTCTCTCCAGCTTTGGCCAAATGCGTTACTCGTCCCTGTCTTGGCCGCCCTCAGGTATAAACTTTATGGCACTTCCATCAACCACTTCCATTATCGATATGGCTACACACTACATTTACACACAAATACACAGACGCGTCTCTCCAGCTTTGGCCAAATGCGTTACTCGTCCCTGTCTTGGCCGCCCTCAGGTATAAACTTTATGGCACTTCCATCAACCACTTCCATTATCGATATGGCTACACACTACATTTACACACAAATACACAGACGCGTCTCTCCAGCTTTGGCCAAATGCGTTACTCGTCCCTGTCTTGGCCGCCCTCAGGTATAAACTTTATGGCACTTCCATCAACCACTTCCATTATCGATATGGCTACACACTACATCTACACACAAATACACAGACGCCTCTCTCCAGCTTTGGCCAAATGCGTTACTCGTCCCTGTCTTGGCCGCCCTCAGGTATAAACTTTATGGCACTTCCATCAACCACTTCCATTATCGATATGGCTACACACTACATTTACACACAAATACACAGACGCGTCTCTCCAGCTTTGGCCAAATGCGTTACTCGTCCCTGTCTTGGCCGCCCTCAGGTATAAACTTTATGGCACTTCCATCAACCACTTCCATTATCGATATGGCTACACACTACATTTACACACAAATACACAGACGCGTCTCTCCAGCTTTGGCCAAATGCGTTACTCGTCCCTGTCTTGGCCGCCCTCAGGTATAAACTTTATGGCACTTCCATCAACCACTTCCATTATCGATATGGCTACACACTACATCTACACACAAATACACAGACCCCTCTCTCCAGCTTTGGCCAAATGCGTTACTCGTCCCTGTCTTGGCCGCCCTCAGGTATAAACTTTATGGCACTTCCATCAACCACTTCCATTATCGATATGGCTACACACTACATTTACACACAAATACACAGACGCGTCTCTCCAGCTTTGGCCAAATGCGTTACTCGTCCCTGTCTTGGCCGCCCTCAGGTATAAACTTTATGGCACTTCCATCAACCACTTCCATTATCGATATGGCTACACACTACATTTACACACAAATACACAGACGCCTCTCTCCAGCTTTGGCCAAATGCGTTACTCGTCCCTGTCTTGGCCGCCCTCAGGTATAAACTTTATGGCACTTCCATCAACCACTTCCATTATCGATATGGCTACACACTACATCTACACACAAATACACAGACCCCTCTCTCCAGCTTTGGCCAAATGCGTTACTCGTCCCTGTCTTGGCCGCCCTCAGGTATAAACTTTATGGCACTTCCATCAACCACTTCCATTATCGATATGGCTACACACTACTTTTACACACAAATACACAGACGCGTCTCTCCAGCTTTGGCCAAATGCGTTACTCGTCCCTGTCTTGGCCGCCCTCAGGTATAAACTTTATGGCACTTCCATCAACCACTTCCATTATCGATATGGCTACACACTACATTTACACACAAATACACAGACGCGTCTCTCCAGCTTTGGCCAAATGCGTTACTCGTCCCTGTCTTGGCCGCCCTCAGGTATAAACTTTATGGCACTTCCATCAACCACTTCCATTATCGATATGGCTACACACTACATTTACACACAAATACACAGACGCGTCTCTCCAGCTTTGGCCAAATGCGTTACTCGTCCCTGTCTTGGCCGCCCTCAGGTATAAACTTTATGGCACTTCCATCAACCACTTCCATTATCGATATGGCTACACACTACATCTACACACAAATACACAGACCCCTCTCTCCAGCTTTGGCCAAATGCGTTACTCGTCCCTGTCTTGGCCGCCCTCAGGTATAAACTTTATGGCACTTCCATCAACCACTTCCATTATCGATATGGCTACACACTACATTTACACACAAATACACAGACGCGTCTCTCCAGCTTTGGCCAAATGCGTTACTCGTCCCTGTCTTGGCCGCCCTCAGGTATAAACTTTATGGCACTTCCATCAACCACTTCCATTATCGATATGGCTACACACTACATCTACACACAAATACACAGACCCCTCTCTCCAGCTTTGGCCAAATGCGTTACTCGTCCCTGTCTTGGCCGCCCTCAGGTATAAACTTTATGGCACTTCCATCAACCATTTCCATTATCGATATGGCTACACACTACATTTACACACAAATACACAGACGCCTCTCTCCAGCTTTGGCCAAATGCGTTACTCGTCCCTGTCTTGGCCGCCATCAGGTATAAACTTTATGGCACTTCCATCAACCACTTCCATTATCGATATGGCTACACACTACATTTACACACAAATACACAGACCCCTCTCTCCAGCTTTGGCCAAATGCGTTACTCGTCCCTGTCTTGGCCGCCCTCAGGTATAAACTTTATGGCACTTCCATCAACCACTTCCATTATCGATATGGCTACACACTACATCTACACACAAATACACAGACCCCTCTCCCCAGCTTTGGCCAAATGCGTTACTCGTCCCTGTCTTGGCCGCCCTCAGGTATAAACTTTATGGCACTTCCATCAACCACTTCCATTATCGATATGGCTACACACTACATTTACACACAAATACACAGACGCCTCTCTCCAGCTTTGGCCAAATGCGTTACTCGTCCCTGTCTTGGCCGCCCTCAGGTATAAACTTTATGGCACTTCCATCAACCACTTCCATTATCGATATGGCTACACACTACATCTACACACAAATACACAGACCCCTCTCTCCAGCTTTGGCCAAATGCGTTACTCGTCCCTGTCTTGGCCGCCCTCAGGTATAAACTTTATGGCACTTCCATCAACCACTTCCATTATCGATATGGCTACACACTACATTTACACACAAATACACAGACGCCTCTCTCCAGCTTTGGCCAAATGCGTTACTCGTCCCTGTCTTGGCCGCCCTCAGGTATAAACTTTATGGCACTTCCATCAACCACTTCCATTATCGATATGGCTACACACTACATTTACACACAAATACACAGACGCGTCTCTCCAGCTTTGGCCAAATGCGTTACTCGTCCCTGTCTTGGCCGCCCTCAGGTATAAACTTTATGGCACTTCCATCAACCACTTCCATTATCGATATGGCTACACACTACATCTACACACAAATACACAGACCCCTCTCCCCAGCTTTGGCCAAATGCGTTACTCGTCCCTGTCTTGGCCGCCCTCAGGTATAAACTTTATGGCACTTCCATCAACCACTTCCATTATCGATATAGCTACACACACACGCGCGCGCGCACGCACTACTCTAATTCCAATGTGCCTCCATCTTCATCGCTTCCGGCCTGCAAAGGCGTGCGTCTCCTCACATCCTTCCTTTCGGCCGAAGGGGACTTGCCACAGATCAGCCCAAAACTTTTCCTTATGGCCAAGTCTAAAAAAAAAACACGAAAAAGTATCGTACTTATTATCGACTTCTAGACATAGACACACAGACAGACAGACACACACACACACACACACACACTCCAAATTTGAAATACTATATCGTGTTTTACTGTTTGTGTATCACAATAATATATTTGTTGTTTCAGAAATGCAAGGACGGAAATATTACAATTACAGCAGGTACAGAAAATTGTAGGTAGTGTATTAGGTAGGTGATTTTTTAAGTTTACATATTATATTGATGCATATATTAAAATATTATTTGCAACTTGGACGATTCATCTTTTGATTTACTTTTCTTTTAGCTGATATAACATGTAGCCTTTGTGTGAAAAGTTCAAATATTATTACCGTGTAGTCTTAAGTAGAAGTGTGTTTTTATAAGAAGTAAAACTGAGCGTATAGCAACCGTTTTGAGTAAAGAATCTTAAACATTCTAAATTATACTGTCAATGTACGTAAATAATCCTAATAAGGTACTAGTTGGAGAGCGAATCCCTTCTCTATCTGGATTTTAAACAGAACTTTACAAATGGAAAATATGTACTCTGGCATTCTTCGTGATCCCAGTGAATTCTCATATTCACGAAGTACTCGTAAAAAGGGCTATAATGTATCGTATAATAAATGCCTGTCCAAAGCATAGAAATTTTTGGAAATAGCAAAATGGTAATTAATTGTACTACGAATCTAAATAAATTAATATGAAAGTGAGATTCGAAGAATGTAACTTGGGAGACAGTAGTGACAAGTTTAAGCACCAGATAGTTCTAGAATATTACAATTGCAGCCAGAGATATTTAGATATTTAGAGTGTATTAATTTATTATTATTAGCGGGGTCCTACAGTCAATGCCGCATCCCGTATTTCGATCCCCATTTCTCCCTATTTTCCAGGTCATCGTCTTTAATAGCTGGACCTCTCATGCTTTTCCTTATTCGTGTTCTCCATTGTGTTGTCAGTCTTCCTTTTCCTCTCCTGTTTTGCGGTGTGTAAGTCAATGCTTTCTTTGGCCATTGCTTCTCCTCCATCTTCTTTACGTGACCATACCATAGCAACTGTCTGGATTCTACTCTTTCTGCTGTTGTAAATATGCGCCCTTTTTTCCTTCTTATATCTTCGCGTCTAATATGTTGCATTCTAGAAATATTACACGTTCTTCTTAAGAAGTCCGTTTTCACAGTTTCTATCATGAGTGTATTAATTTAATATAGATTATTGTGTATTGCAACAGTACAAACAGTAATGAAACTGTGCATTGCCCAAATAAATAATAAATAAATAATAAAAATGAATAAATATGAATTAATAAACATGATTCAGATTGCATAAGCCGAATCGTAGTAAAAATAGGGAGTACAGAATTCATGCATGGACATGCAGTTTCGACACACCTGTCGCTAGCATTGTGTACGCGCGTATTTTGTTAGTGTGTGTCAAACCTTTCCGTTCCTTAAATGTAACCAACCCTTTTCAAGTAGAATAGTTATATGTTTATTGTTAGTTATAAGAACACTATGTACGATAGGATAAAACAAAAGACACAAAAGTGTGTAGAAATTATAGATAAATAAAATGTAAAAAAACCATACAGAGGTGACGAAAAGTGCAATTACTATACATAAAAAATGAAAAAACGAATAACTCTTTTTTTGAATACCATAAAGAAGTGCAATTTACGTATAGTAATCACATAGAAATTAGTGATCGATTGAGCATCGAGTGAGGTGAAACAAGCTTCGTAATTCGCGAAAATAGGCGAAAATAGTGAATTGAACCAGAGTGGGGGTAGTAACGCCTCGACAGAATCTGACAAGCTGAAAAGTGTTCAGACAGGAATTTTTCCACGACCTGACTATAAATACCAGGTCGCGGTAATAAAGTTTCGTCTTCTCGATTCAACCATTGGCGCAGGAGGCTATGTCAGTCGACGACACAAATTCACAATTATAGAAAGAGTCACCGGATCAACTAGCTATACAGCCAGAGCTGCAAAACACATACGATGAGGTCTATGGACACACCGACAGCATATGACGTGAGACGAGACGACTATTAACCAGAAACACAAGCAGAGGACACGACCAGAGGACCAAAAGCACATTCAGAGAACACGACCAGAGGACACGACCCGAAGGACACGGAGGACGTACAGATGAATAACCACGTCAAACGAGGTGATAAAAAAACATTTAATCACAGACAGTTGAAAGACACTAATTAAAGCTTGAATGGAAGACACTCAACCAATATTAAAATAAATAAATGTAAAAGCAGTAAAAATCAGAATAATATTTCTTGTACCAAATTTAGTAATTAGTAACGTAAATGATAAGAGAAATAAGTAATGTTTGTATTAACGTAATTAGTAAAGTCTTTGATGATAAAGAGAAAAAATGCATATGCAGTAGAAAGTAAAACAAAGTAATATAAAAGAAGTTTGAATAGAAGTAAACTCATTTTTTGAAGCTAATGAATCAGCAATTGCAAAAATATGAACACACCATGAGTAAGCCGAGAGCAAAATAAACATTTTAAAGTAATTACAATTAGATAATAAGAGTTGTGTATAACTTATGTATGTAATTTGTTAGCAATAAGTTATGTACGAAAACTTCCTACAAACGATTTAATAATAAGTTATTGTTTAATATCCGATTTGAGATATGTTGTTTAAATAAATAAATAAATAATGGAACGATTTTAAACGTAAATAACGTATCATCTTTTTATTACGATTACACCCATGAATTCAATACACAATATGTAAATGCATTTAAATTGGTTAACTTGCGTTGTATAAATAATTGTCTCCCAAAAGCATGAGGCTACACAAGTTAAATTAACTAGAATCGATGTATTTTGTATTGTTGTAGTATACTAACTTTAAAATTACTATTAATATTTGGTCATACACATAAAAGTCACCAACAGATACGCGTGCAAAAATTCTGGAAAGGCTTCTCATTGTTCAAATGTCTCTGTGATGGGTGATTTAGATACGCTTAATACTTTTCAGTAAAATATTGTAGAGTTAATTCATTTTAAAGCTACTTTTCTTGTACCGACAATTTTACAATTGATTACGCTTTTCTTACAAAGGAATTTCAAAATTTGTGTATGTTACTGTTTTTTTAGTATTATTGACAGCATCTAACTTTATGAACAGCAAATTTTAAAACTGTTTTGCTTTTTTCTTTCTTTTTTAATGGTTATCAATATTTTAGGTTCCTGTGTATTTTTTTTATTTACTTGCATTGGCAGAATTAATTAAATCGTTAAATTCGTAGTGAGTGTCAATCAATGAATTTTTCAGTGAAGGGTTTGTGAGGATCGGTCAAAAATATAACACAAGTTTTAACTTATTTGTGTCGACGTTTCAACAATGTTTATTGTCATCATCAGGACAATTTGTGATATTGTTCTGTGATATTATAATTTTCTCGTTGTTTTAAAGAAAACATTTGAAGATGTAAACAAACTCTCTCAACTTCTTCAAGTATAAAATGATACATACATACGCACGCACACACACACACACACACACACACACACACACACACACACTCACTCACTCACTCACATACGCAAACACGTTCACCCAAATAATTGTTCTGTTGTGTTTGACATTTCTATTGTATTCATACACAGGTCCTGATGATGACAATAAACATTGTCGAAACGTCGACACAAATAAGTTAAAATTTGTGTTATATTTTTGACGGATCCTCACAAACCCTTCACTTAAAAAAAATAAATTAAAATTAAAAAGTTATATTGTTTCTATAAGGCTTTGGTTATTAAAACCTAGCAGACATTTGTTGACAAAATGTTGATATTTCCACTCATCTGAGTAATTTATTTTAAAAAAACTGCAATTAAAATAATTATTTTAAAATGAAGGAAACGATCTGCTGGACAGTAAAAGTAATTCTACGCTTACTATTTTCTGCAGTATGAAGTACTATTTTGTAGCGCCGGAGGTAAGATAAACTGTTTTCACGGTTGTATTGCTAAATGAAGCATGTCGTAATAGCGCACTGCAGCAGCACTTCACTAACCTAGTTTTACAATCGCATCTATCGCTTAGTACAAAATTTAATTTATTCATTTTTCTTATATTCACTCTCTTCTCTTTTCCTATTCCTCGCATTTACTCCCCGTTGCTCTTACTTATTCTTTATTTAACTATGTTAAAAAAGGTTTGGAAATTTTATAATTTTATCTCAGCAGAATAGAGTGGTTGTACGTTTTCATCACAGAAATACTGGCTTAATTATAGAACACAGAAATACAAAATTAAAAACAAATACCTTTCTAATAAATAAAATTAAATATATTTCTATACACACACCAGTATTATGTCATAATTTTTTAGAAATAAAATAAAATTTTTTGTTTTGTTATAATAGAAGAAAATACAATTTTACGTGATTGCAAATTATACTGTTTGCACATAAGAGCGCCGAGGTTTTACAATCGGGGGATTGGTGGAAGAGTAGGGTACAACAGGGCCTTTTGCGGAGGATTAAACTTCTTTTTAAAATGTCTTGGATTTCGTTGTCCATGACGTGGCCGGTACTTAACTAAATATAATTATTTCACTACCGACTTGGAACATAAAGTTTTTTTATGGGTAAAAACGTAAAAATTTTTAATGTTGATGTAACTTTCACTTGTAAACTTACTTGTTGTTTTCACTCATAGGGTCGTTTCGGAGTGGTGTGCTCCTTCGTCAGTGAGTTTTTTGGATACAGAATGTGCAAGCTGTCGGTAATTCTATGTATAACGTTATTAGTTAACCATAACTATAACTAATACTAATAACTATAACTGATACCGTTATACATAGAATTACCGACTGCTTGCGCATTCTGTATCCAAAAAACTCACTGACGAAGGAGTACACCACTCCGAAACGACCGTATGAGTGAAAACAACAAGTAAGTTTACAAGTGAAAGTTACATCAACATTAATAATTATTAAGTGCTGTAAACAAAGAAGAGATGAACATTCAAAACAGTATAAAAACGTAAAAGTTTTGCCTTATAACCTGAACAGGTTTTCGCTTTTAAAAAGCTCTGAAGAAGCTTTTTAAAAGCAAAAACCTGTTCAGGTTATAAGGTAAAGCTTTTACGTTTTTACCCATAAAAAACTTTGTGTTCCGAGTCGGTAGTGAAATAATTATATTTTTTCTTCCATGTTCCATAAAGGAAATAGAAGTATGGTGATGGCAAAAAAATCGTGTTCGAGATAATTGCAGATTCTGATTGTACTACCCTCAAAACATGAAAAAAGCCATTTTTCGAAAAGTGTCTTTGTGTGTGTCTGTGTGTCTGTCTGTCTGTAGATTTTTACTTCCATATTCCTTAAGGAATGGAAGTATGGTGATGGCAAAAAAAATCGTGTTCGAGATTATTGCAGATTCTGATTCTACTACACTCAAAACATGAAAAAAAGTCGTTTTCCGAAAAGTGTCTGTGTGTGTGTGTGTGTGTGTCTGTGTGTCTGTAGATTTTTTTTCTATGGCAAACGATAACTGCCGCAAATTCAAACAGAATCAAATAATTTTTTGTATACAGTCCTGATTTGTAGAGTACTCACGACCTATTGTTTTTGGTGAAGATCGGTTGAGGGAAAGGGGTAGTTTACCTGCAACGGTTTTTTTATCAAGGAAAATTTTTTTTTTTGGCAAACGATAACAGCCGCAAATTCAAACAGAATCAAATAATGTTTCGTATACAGCCCTGAATTGTAGAGTTCTCAAGACCTATTGTTTTTGGTGAAGATCGGTTAAGGGAAAGGGGTAGTTTACCTGTAACGTTTTATGTTTTAACAAGGGTATTTCCTATGGCAAACGATAACAGCCGCAAATTCAAACAGAATCAAAAGATTATTTGCATACAGCCCTAAATTGTAGAGTTCTCAAGACCTATTGTTTTTGGTGAAGATCGGTTAACGGAAAGGGGTAGTTTACCTACAACGTTTTTTTAACAAGGGTATTTTCTATGGCAAACGATAACAGCCGCAAATTCAAACAGAATCAAATAATTTTCTGCATGCAGCCCTGATTTGTAGAGTACTCAAGACCTATTGTTTTTGGTAAAGATCGGTTGAGGGGAAGGGGTAGTTTACCTGCAACGTTTTTTATCAAGCGTATTTTCTATGGCAAACGATAACCGCCGAAAATTCAAACAGAATCAAACAATTTTTTGCATACGTCAGTGAATTGTAGAGGACTCAAGGCCTTTAGATTTTGGTGAAGATCGGTTAAGGGGAAGGGGTAGTTTACCAGCAACCTTTTACGTTTTAACAAGAGTAAAGTACTTGAAAATTTTATTTAAACTTTTTGAAACAATGGTAATTGTTAAAAATAAAATAATTTTGTTGCCAGGCAATAAAATTATAATTTTTTCATTTTAATGTAAATTATGTTTGAGTTAATATCTTTATATATACAGTGGAACTTGGTTATTACGGCCTCGGCTGTTACGTCAACTCGGGTGTAGCGTTATTTTGTCATAAGTCCGGTCAAACTGATATCTTTAACATTATAAAAATTCCCCGTTTCAACGTCACTAAATATTGTACTACTCTGTTATAGCGTCAAATATTTCTCAGATATTTTACTCTAAATTTCATATAAACTTATATATGTGCGCGCGCGCTAGCCCATGGCTACAGACATACATTGTATGCAAGCAATAAGCACTGTAACAGGACTGCCGGCGCCAGCCATTGTACGTGCTCCAACGGATGGCTAGATCGATTTAAGGCCCGACACTCGATTTCCTTTGCAAAAATTTGTGGTGAGGCAAAATGCGTAGATCTGAACGTTACAGGCGATTGGGTGCGTAACACTTGGCCAGAAATTAGACGATCATATAAAGATGAAGACATCTTTAATGGACATGAAGCTGGAATTTTTTATAAATTAACTCCAGATAAGACTTTCAAATTTAAAAATGGAAAGTGCGTTGGTGGGAAGCTCTCTAAACAAAGAGTTACAGTTTTTGTTTGTGCGAACATGACGGGAACCGAAAAAAGGAAACTTTTAGTTATCGGGAAAAGTTTGCATCCTAGATGTTTTAAAAACATCAAAAAACTTCCTGTAAGTTACACTGCCAACATAAAAGCGTGGACGACTTCTAGTATTTTTGAAGATGACTTCTGTACGTGTGTATGTCACTGAACTCCTCCATGTATAAAATAATATATCGTTCGTGGCAGGTAAGCATATCTCAGTTATGTAATGTTTACGTTTCCATTTTATTATTATGCCTACAGCAATAAAAAGGCAGGTAAGACACACACACACACACACACAATTCACGTTATTTCTGGCCTCACTCATGTTTATTTTCTTACATTTGCAAGCTTTTTAAATGGAAAGTGCCGAAACCCACACCAACATAACGCGTGCAAGCCGAAAAAATGGACATCAATTTGCTTCCTGTGGATCGCTGGGCAATGTAACTGCACGTGTTTACAGAGGAACGATTCATAGACAGACTTTTCGTCTTTAGGGAATGAACCCTCTGCAAGATGCTGAGGGTTCATGAGTGACTTCGGAGGGCTCCTTCTTTTTCGCGTGTTTGTTCTGTGAAACATACACTGTAGATTCGCAGCTTTACTCTAAGCAACGCTCAATAGGAAATGTTGAAAATTTTTGTCCACAGTGTACCCTCATTCACACTAAACCTGCTCTGATGTTTTAATTACGGACATCATAATATTAAAACTTTGGAAACTTGAGCACTACTTAATGGAGATCAATCATTAACTTATACAAGCCATTAATTTTATGCATATTTTTGATATATATGTGTACAACGTTATCGGCAACAAAGAAGTAGTTTTTGTTAAAATTCCTTCTCGGGATATTTGGCCGTAGTCCAATGTTTTCTACAAAACCAGACGTTTCGGCAATGCCATCGACTTCCATCATCAGTGAATATCGAGTGCGATAACGTGAGGTGGTATATGTTAGTGACCACAGTACTGTGGTTAAGGCTGAAGCAGTAAGTAGAAAGAAGTAGTTTCTATGGTAATATTTCATTTCGAAAATGATTTTAAAAATAAATCTTAGAATATGGAAGTCATGTATGGTTCTCCATACCGATTTTTTTCTATGGCAAACGATAACAGCCGCAAATTCAAACAGAATCAAATAATCTTTTGCACACAGTCCTGAATTGTAGAGTACTCAAGACCTACAAGACCTATTGTTTTTGGTGAAGATCGTTTAAGGGAAAGAAAAGAGGTAGTTTACCTGCTACGTTTTTTTTATCAAGGGTAATTTTTTTTCTATGGCAAACGATAACAGCCGCAAATTCAAACAGAATCAAATAATGTTTCGCATACAGCTCTGAATTGTAGAGTTCTCAAGACCTATTGTTTTTGGTGAAGATCGGTTAAGGGAAAGGAGTAGTTTACCGGTAACGTTTTATGTTTTAACAAGGGTAATTTTATTTTTATGACAAACGATAACTGGCGTAAATTCAAAGAGAATCAAATAATGTTTCGCATACGTTTCTAAATTGAAAATAACTAAAGGTCTGTTGATTTTGGTGAAGATCAGTTAAGGGAAAGGGGTAGTTTACCTGCCACCTTTAATGTTTTAACAAGAGTAATTGTTTCTATGACAAACGATAAGTGCCGCACATTCAAACAGAATCAAATAACGTTTTGGATGCATCCCTGAATTGTAGAAGACTCAAGATCTGTTGATTTTGGTGAAGATCAGTTAAGAGGAAGGGGTAGTTTACCTGCAACATTTTATATGTTAACAAGGTTAATTTTTTTTTTTTTTGACGAACGATAACTGCCGTAAATTCACACATAATCAAATTAGTTTTTGCATACGTCATTGAATTGTAGAGATCTCTTGGCCTGTTGATTTTGGTGAAGATAGCTTAAGGGAAAGGGGTAGCTTACCTGCTACATTTTATGTTGTAACAAGAGAAATTTTTCCCTAACGAACGATAACTGCCGTAAATTCAAACAGAATCGAATAATTTTCTGCATACAGCCCTGAATTGTAGAGGACTCAAGGTCTATTGATTTTGGTTAAGATCAGTTAAGAGAAAGGGATAGTTTACCTGCAATTTTTATGTTTTAACAAGGGTAAAGTACTTAATTTTGATAAATAAAGTATCCTGAAAAGCACATCGTAATAATCCACTGTAGAAATGTAGATGAAATATCTATAAATGAAGATGTGGGGGTAATTTTCTATAAATGAAATTGATTGTTGAAGGGGGATGGGAAAATTTTTATTTATATGTCATGTGTACTACGTTATCGGCAACAAAGAAGTAGTTTGTTGTTAAAATTACTTCCCGGGCTGTTTGGCGTGGTCCAATGTTTTTTACAAAACCAAACGTTTCGGCAGTACTATCGACTGTCATCATCAGTGAAAATCGAGTGCGCTAACGTGATGTGGTATACGATAGTGACCACAGTACTGTGGTTAAGGCTAAAGAAAGAAGTAGTTTCTATGAAAATATTTCATTTCGAAAATGATTTTAAATATAAATCTCAGAACATGGAAGTAATGTGTATGGTTCTCCATAACGATATTTTTAAATATATTTCAGCGGTGTCTAGTGAAAGTAGGAAGTGTTTAGTTATTGTTTATTTGCGTTGCAACATATTGTAATTGATTAATTTTGGTAACGTTCATTATATATTATAATTGTGCGTATTGTGTAATTGTATTAGGTAAATAATTGTAATAATGCTGATGAAGAACATTGTTATTAAAATTTGTGATAATCAATTTCTCTGCCGTTGAATAATTCATATCACTGTTTTATGGTCGCGATCCGTGTAATCCTCGTAGCAATATTATATACAACACAGACAAGTGTGCCTATGTGTGATACACCACTTTCAGTAGTAGTATTTAAATTCGTGCATTTTGATTTTTGATTCTCTTACTAAAAACCACTGCTTAGTATATTTCATAGCATAGGACAGCTAAGAGCGACAAAATTATATATACACAGTGGCCATAAATCACTTGGCCATATTTTTGACATGGAATCCATAGGTATGTAATGTCTTACTCGCACGTTTCGCGAAAATCGACCGTTATGTTTCAAATGTACTTTCGGCATACCACTATCTCACGAACCGCTCAACCAATCTCAGCAAACCAGATGTCAGGTGATCGAGTCACTCGGCCCCCTTCCAACAATAGTACTGAGAATTTTGACAACTGACTTCAGTCGCCTCTAGGCTTTTTCTGCGTGAGGGTGTTTTTGCGCCGAAAATTTCTAAATTGCTCCACTAAAACTTAAATATCTCGGGAACTACAAGTCCGATCGCGAAAATACAAAGTGCGTTGTGATCCTCAGAACTAAATCTCTCCAATAACACCAATTTCGAGTACCAGAAGCACTCACAGAAAATAATAACATTTGAACTCAAAAATTTGAAATGCCTCGACCTAAAAATCGCGATAAAACTCGAACAAAAATTTGCAAACCGAAAACCGGCAAATCCTGTGCAGAGCGTCAACAGGCCTATCGTTTGAGACTAAAATCAAAGAAATCGGCCGAGAACTTAGAAAATGGCAACCATTTGAAGATTGACGAAACCCCGTCAGCGCCCAAGCGGCCCGCATCTCCGATAACTGGGTCATCCGGCGTGCCCCCAAAGCGACTCAGATCGAGCGTACGGCTAGCTAGCAAGAAAACAGACTATGAGAACATTAAGACGATGAGAGCTGTTTATTTAACCAACCCTTCATTCCTTCCCAAAGCACAAGTCTGCCCATGATTCCATGTCTACCGGTAGTCCCACGACTACCAGGTTTTTTATATAAAAGTATTTATTTATCAAATATGAAATTATTGCAAATGGATGGCTGTATCAAAAATATAATAACATCAAATTAGCCCTAGGTACGTCAGGTTCTCAATACGACCTCCTTTATTTTCAACGCACAAATTACAGATTTTTAGAACAGAACCACATATAGCGTCAGTAATGTTCTGGGATGATAATTTGTCAAATTCTGACTTTATACATTCTTTTATATGGTCGAGTATCCAATTTTGTTTTCTGAATAAACTCTAATTTTATTATTTCTTACACTCAGAAATCAATTGGGATAAGATCTGGTGAACGCGCTGACCATTCGTTGATACCTCGCCTGCTAATCCACTCATTAAATCTATCATTCATCCCTCACAATTTTTACTTAATGAAGAGGTGGTAGACCATCTTGTTGCCAAATTATTTTTCAGTAAGTGGTTGTTGGTTTACAAATACAGGACTGTTTTCTACTTTAACCATCACTTCATAAAACATTTTAAGATAATTTTCAGTGTTAATAGTTGGTTAAAAAAAATTCGACTCTATAAGACCACACAGTCACAGCAAGAGCATTTAGTTCAGTCTGCATAACCAAATGTGGGTTTTCAGACTCCCAATAGACACAATTGTGTCTATTCATTCTTCTATTCAGTTTATAGGTTACCTCATTGCCCCATAAAATGGGTTTGTAAAAATTGTTGTCAGCTTCTTATCATATTACGTATTCTGTACGGCTATTAGGAGCATCCTCATTGAGACGTTGAAATAATGTATGCCGGTATGCTTTCACGCCTTAACGTTTTCAGCATCCTTTGAAGGCTTGTTCTCGATATACCATGCTCATTGGATGATTTCCGTGTTGGTTTTGACGGAGGCTGTACAAAACATTACGTTACAGCCATAAGATTTTCTTCTGTACTGACAGATTTAGCCCTATCTGCTCGAGGAAGATACGCAACAGACCCAGTATGTCCAAACCTTTTGTTCAAGTTAAAAATTGCTTGTCAAGAGAAGGACCACGTCACTCATATAACATCTTGCAATGTACTCTGTATAGAATCATTTATATCTCGATGACAGAAACTTACAAATAACATTATAAAAATTTTCCAGCTGCGACAAGAATAAACAAAAAAGAAAATATTATTTCTTTTATGAATTTGCTAACTGCTATAATTTTTATTGTTCGACAAAGCTTTTCGTCATCACTGACATCTTCAGGTCTTAAACAACGTCTGTCAACTGTACGTTGTAGACTTTTATACTTTAGGATAAAAGTCTACAACGTACAGTTGACACGTTGTTTAAGACCTGAAGATCTCAGTGATGACGAAAAGCTTTGTCGAACAATAAAAATTATAGCAGTTAGCAAATTCATAAAAGAAATAGTAAGGATGGCTGCTAATTTAAACAATACGAAGAAAAAAAAAAGAAAAAAAAGAAAATATTGCTTTTAATGCTTGTTATTGTGAACAAAAATGTCGTATTTTATAATTAATGTATTTTAAAGTTGTTGAATATTCATGAGTGACTTACTCACCACCACGTGAAAACGATCCCTTCATTAATACAAAAGGGATGCAAAATTTACTGTGACTTTTGGAAGCCTATGACACCCTTGTTTTAAAGGTTTAATTCTTTAAAAATATGCTTATACGGCCAACATTGCAAATCGTCTGGTCCATATGTTTTGCAAGAGAATATGTCTGAATATTGTGAATAGTTTTGTAATAAAAGTACATAACCATGTTAAAATTATTAAAATTATTTGCGCACAAATTATTGTGATTTACTTCGTGAAGTGCACTAACATATTTTTTTTTAGATTCAATTATCCAGTCAACGTGGTAACTAGATAATTATCTCTTTAAATGATAATTGATTTGATCATAATCGTTTAAACAGGTGAATATAGGACTGCTCTTGCATTCACATACACACATTGTATGTTGTATAACATAGTTATAATATTACACCTATAAGGATTAATGGTATTACGTGTGGATACGCATGTGAATATGTTTTGGTTAAAATAAAAAAGAAAATCTCCTTGTTATTTAAGGAAAATGAATTTATTATTAGATATTTCATATTATATGAGTACATTTTGAACAGTAAAATTTGGTGAACGCGCTTTATAGTATACGTTAGCTTTCAACGGTATAGCGCTTCTATGGATGTATTTTAAAGTACCGAAAATCCTTATATATGATGTCGGACGGTTCATGGGATCAACCAATCCAAATTTCAATCCCTTTCAACGTTATAAAGAATTTCTATTAGCCTATATTTAGGTCCTAATATAATTTTTGTGTGGCAAATGAGATTTCTCATAATACATTCTTATTAAACAGTAGTAATCGTCTGCTGGATCTGAGATATTTAATGTCAAGAAGAATATCTGATATCACACTTTGTTACCCATCACGTAGATAATATTGTTACGACTGTCTACTCGATCGTCGTATGGTACAGTGGAAAACAAAATACAAGACACCAATTAAGTCACTAATCACCAGCTTTCATTATCACAAATAAACTGTTTGTAATTAACAAGATAGTCTTTTACAAAAAATCAAATAAAAATGGTTCACTCGGTATAAAAATGTCCACTAATAGAATACACCACAATTATTAAACACATAATACTTCGCTACAATACTAGGGACGGCACTGTGTAATCGCCCGACAATAACTAACTTGACCGTCCCTGAATGGCTGTATTTATACCCCGCTGATTTCCTGAATCCCAGTCACTTTGGATGACTTGTTAAACAAACAGGCGTTCTCGAGAATCCACAAGAAACAGTGTCCTTGCGCTGACCGGTATGGTCTGGTGTAGACCCGATTGTTGACGAGTAATTGTCTGTCACCGCAAAGTAGCAGCATTATGTACGCACACACACATTACAGCTGGAATATTCGAGAAACTTCTAGAACGTTCCGTATTAAGTAACACTTTTTCCGCATCACATAACAATATCGTAGAAAACGCCTCGAATTTACCTAGAATAGGTACCTTAAAACATACTGTTACAACATTACAGAACAATCTATGTGTTTCTCGAATGTTCCAGTGGAATCCGGCTGTAATGTGTGTGTGTAAGTGCTTTACGCTGTAGTGCGCTTTGGGTAGACTGTGCCAGATGTCGTGAGGTCGCGCGCGCTGTATGAAAGGACGTAGTCAATTACGTTCTGGTGTTTTCTAGTAGCGTTCTCGACGCTCAGTATGGAATATTTTGGTATTTCGGCGGGGTACAAAATACAAGTACTCAGCGACGCTCAGTTCAGTTTGAGTTGCGATTTATTTGAGTGCGGTTTGTAATTATTGTGGCGAAGTCTTATATGTTTTATAATCGTGCGAGACAGTTGTAATACAATTATTTTGTTTTACATTATTTGACATTTTATTTCGTGTGAACAATTTTTATTTGATTTGCTGTAAGAACGTATCTTGTTTATTACAAACCGTTTTAATTGTGATACTTAAATCTGGTGATTAGTGACTTATTTGATGTCTTGTATTTTTTTCCACTGTACCATACGACGATCAGTAGACCGTCGTAGCAATACTATTTCCTCACCTACATTAGGTTTGTGTCAAGGAAGAGTAAGAAAATGGCCAATCAGATTTTCTGAGTTTCAGCAAAGATTTAGTGCAACTCGATGGAAGTTCAGCTGATATCGTGTATTCAATCGTAACGCTCGTGAGGTTCCCTCAATAAAAAATAGTTTTTAGGAACCAGCCACAACTCCACGAATTCACCATATTAAATGCTGCCGAACTCGTCGAGGTAGCCTTTGGCTTATAATTTTTGCCTCTGTTGAAATCGAGTGCATTCCGTATTAGTGGATAATCTCCCTTATAGGATTTTGGAAAACCGCTTAAGACGTGCCTAATCTGGTAAATGTCCATGTCCAATACACTACGGTCAAGAAATTAAATCGTACCTACTGTAATCAGTGAATTTCTGTACCCTATAACAGTCAGAAAGCGACCTTGGGAAACTTTATCATTTACATACATTCTTATGGGCGTACAATATGACTGCCGGAGGTGTGGTCTGTAGATACGACCCATGTGTGGGGAAGGATTAAAAACCACTTACTTTTTCTTGACTCCCGATACACAATAAGAGCCATTGTAAAGTAAACAATAATTATTCTTTTAACAGATTTTTACAGGTGTTTAACGGGTTCTGTCTTTCTTATAACCAATGAAAAACAGAATCCCGCTTAACACTGAAGGTATCTTACAAAATTCCACGTAGCTGCGGAAAGATTTACATTCACCAGACGGGCTGCCTGATTTCCACAAGAGTCCAAGGACATGTCTGACATAAGAAGAACTTAGCAGTTAAAAAGTGGGCAGTTTGTTGAGAATTCAGCCTTAAATAAGCACGTAGTAAACTTTGAACCCGCATCTGTTATAAGGTCGTGTGGAGAGAATGGCTCTAGAAGCAAAATAATTTAACAAACACAAGGATAACATCAACAGAGAAGCAGTCACGCTTAGCACGACTTGGTACTCTTTACTTTTTGGCTTGACTGTACTGGAGTTGACTGACCGCACAACTAATGCAAACGGCGTAATACCTAAAGGGCAGGGACTACTTAACGGACCACCTATCGCCACTTCCACAATATATATAACTGAGTTCGCTTGTCAGCCTCATCATCATATAGTTCTGAGGATACTCACTGTAATATGTTTGTCATACAAGACGTTTTTGAGGCGGTCCATACCGGAAGAAGACTTCAAACACATAATGAACAGCTGCCGCGGAAGCGTACGTGAGAATGAAGATACATTAAAAGTTCACATTTTTTTACTTCAATTGTAATTAATCACTTTTCCCTTACATCGATGCGCGTCAATAATACAAAATAAATGCTGCGTACTTAATTAAAGATAAACAAAAGCTTCGGCTACCAGTATTATAACAAATAAATAGATACCGGTTTAAAACAGTAATTGTTATGTTAAATAAGAAACCAATACAACAGAACATTCAACGGGACTATACAGCTATGACGTACATTCCCAGCAGGGTTTCAACAGACATTTCATTATCTACAGAGTAGTCTCGAATAAAACATTATATGGAGACATTAATTATATCTACGTAAGCACAAAGTTTTAATTTGGTCGAACTGGCTTAATAAACGCTTTTTGTTTAAACATGCGTATTGAGGGGGGTGACATAGAATTCTGCTCACATTTATAAGAGATATATCCAAACGTTGATTGCCTTTATCAATTTAAGTACACTCGGTGGAAGAAGCAAACTGACATAATTTTATACTCTGCTCTTCAAATTAATTTCTTGTCTGGTCACGGGCCGCCAAGCAACCAGTCAGACATAATTTCCACTTGAGAAAGCATACATGCTTTGTCATTGCTCGACGATTTGTATTAAGTGTTCGTCGTTCGTATTAGGATTCTATGTGCTCGGTCATATGTGAGGATATTCTTATTGTCGACGAACGCTGTCGGGCATGTAAAACACGACAAACGCTAAAGTCTGCGTATATATTAGCCTGTTATTTGTTGTTTACCAGTATTCGCACCTAAAAACGTAACTGACTAACAATCGTGTAGGCCTATGTTCGTTTATTGTTCTATTAAACACCAAAGAGTGATATTCAGTTTTGTATACAAAATGCGAATCATAAAAATATAATATTACAGTACTAGAAACCAAAAACCGTTGTCACCTAACCTCACAAATGAAAACAACACGTATTTTCGCTTTACATTAAGTAATAGGACAATTTACAATTTAGTACACTTCTTCTTTTCCACATCGTAATATATCGATACAATCGCATATTATACAAAACATCGAAAATGTACTGCAAGAATGGATAAATGTACAGTTCCGATGCCGCTAAATAGGTTTTGTTTATTTACTTGTTACTATGGTAATTAATTCTGGTCTCCATGGTGTTGTTGACATCTTTAGGCCGGTTACACACACGGCGGATTTTTCCGCGACGGGGAATTGACCGTCGCCGCCGTTCCAACAGTAGCGCACTGAAGTAAATTAGAGCTTACACATTAAACGGAAAAATAAACGCGCGGTCAATTTGCCGTTGGCGGTAGCTGTGCAACCGCCGACTGCCACTGGAGTCGACGGTAATTTTACCGTCACCGTCCAAGTAGTGGCGTATGTGACCAAATGCACGTTTACACACACAGCTGTTTTTCTACCGTTTAGAGTTGTTTTGTTCAGTGTGAGTTAAACCTTCGTGTGTGTACACAGTTGTTAATTGGTTTTTTCTATTTTAAACATGAGTGACCTAGATATAGATAATGAAATTTTAATTTCATTAATCCAAGAAAAGGCCTGTTTTGTGGGATAAAACCCTCGACATATTCAAGGACAGAGACGCTACCAGAAACGCTTGGCGTGAAGTTTGCCTGGGAATTTGTAGCGACTTTGATGTGTTGGAAGAAAAAGAGAGAAATGATTTTGGTAAGTACATACTTTCTCACATATACGTACTAGAAAAAATTCGATTTTGAGATTCTAGAAGTGGCAGTGCTCACACTCTGTAGTGGCACAGGATCTTTACTCACATTGTAGGCGTTTCTGGATTTAATTATTTATTTGTTTTTTTATTATTGTGACAACCATGGTGGGCTATTATTAACAAATGTTTTATTTGTAAAAATATAAACATTATTGGAAAATTAGTAACAATGTCACGTTTTTTAAGAAGTTTTATTATGTTTGTAACTTACTTCTAGTGTTACAGTAATATTTTACAATTAAATAAAAATTATGAGAAGAAAAAAAGTTTTCTCTTCGAATACTTGTGTTAAATAAGAAAGCGGCCCATTTGACAGTTACCTATTATCGATGTCATGGCGATCAGAATGTCCTTATATCTTGGATATCTGCCAGGAAACCCTTCCTACACTTGAAACAAAATATTTACATAGAATGTTTCTCACATTGTTTGCTTTGATGCCTCCTCTTGTAGTATTCTCTCCTTGAATATCTTCCAGCCCTATAATTGACGTTGTATCCTCAATCATGTATCCATCTCTATCCCTAACATAATTATGAAGAATAATGCAGGCTTTAACAATATCATTAGCAAATTGTGGTTGTACATTTTTTAAGGGTCGATGGAATATTCTCCATTTGTTGCTGAGGATACTGAAAGCGCATTCTATGTACCTTCTTGCTCGGCACAATCGATAGTTGAAGATTCTCTTTTCGACTGTTAAATGTGTCCCAGCATAAGGCCTTAACAAATGTTTATGTAGCCCAAATGCTGCATCACCAACAAAAAAATATGGCACTTTCGGACTTTCTGTGCCTGGTAGGCACTTCTCATCAAGTAGACTTTTTGAACTGCTTTCTATTGATTTTGACAGCTGAGTCTGTTTAAAAACCGACGAGTCACAGTCTTTTCCATAGCTACCAATATGCACAAAAAAAAAACGGTACTTACTATCTGCAATGCCCATTAACACAATTGAATAGTAGTCTTTATAATTAAAATACATAGATCCACTTTCTATTGGACTCACGATGCGGACGTGTTTCCCATCTACTGCCCCTATGCAGTGGGGAAAGTTTGCTGCATGTTCAAATCCATTTGCTACTGATTCCCACATTTCTTTTGTAAGGGGAGGTATGCACTCGCTTTGCATAACTTTCCACAGTGCTTGACAAACATCTCTAACTATCACTATTGCTGTTGAGATTCCTACTCTGAAGGAATAATGAAGGTCGGTGAAAGTACATCCACTTGCTAGATATCTGAAAAACGAAAAAAATTATTTAATTTCTAAATAAGAAAAAAATTATTATTTTATTTTTTACGTAGGCCTAGCTAATGTAGACGGTACTTAATGTTTTTCTTCTTTAGGTAAGGAAGTGATGAAACGATGGAAACATCTACGTGACGCCTTCGTCAAGGCTGAAAAGAAGGCAAAACTAATGGCTCACAAGCTAGCAAACAAAAAAAGTACATATTTAACGACGAACTCAAGTTCTTAAAAAAATTATATGAAAAAACAGACTACAGAGAGTTTCATCATAGAAGAAGAGAACAAGGATGAAACCGATGGCTCTTGGCAACAACCTCCTGAGAACACAGAACATGAAGTAAGCCTAACAACTGGAACAAAGGAAAAAGCTCTTTCCAATACTCAACCACGAAGGAGACACAAGAAAATAGAAGAAGTAGATTTGAGGATTTTAAAGGCATTGGAAAAAACAGAACCTGAGAGACCAAACTCCCAAATGCCCTTCTATCACAGTCTGCTGCCGCATACAGAGTTTTGATAGTAATGAATGGCTTCAATTCCAAATGGAGGTTCTTCGGGTGATTTCCAATATTAAGAATCAAAAGGTTGCAGCTCTTCACTATCAAGGTTGCACTACACAATCCGCTTCCCAGTTGCATCAACAGAGCCAATCAACACCATACCATCCCCAACCACAGACCTTTCCACAGCCACTTCAACAACCTTTCACAACTCCTATGACTTCGCACTACTCACAATCTCCCACCTTACGACCCACCATCGATTCCCTCAGTTTCTACTCAAAATGCACTGCCTACTCCACCATCCCAACCAAGGCAAAATCGTCCAACATTCACAATTCTGGCTTCGTACCCCTCACAACCTCCACATCTCCCACCTTACGACCCACCATCGATTCCCTCAGTTTCTACTCAAAATGCACTGCCTACTCCACCATCCCAACCAAGGCAAAATCGTCCAACATTCACAACTCTGGCTTAGTACCCCTCACAACCTCCACATCTCCCACCTTACGACCCACCATCGATTCCCTCAGTTTCTACTCAAAATGCACTGCCTACTCTACCATCCCAACCAAGGCAAAATCGTCCAACATTCACAACTCTGGCTTCGTACCCCTCACAACCTCCACATCTCCCACCTTACGACCCACCATCGATTCCCTCAGTTTCTACTCAAAATGCACTGCCTACTCCACCATCCCAACCAAGGCAAAATCGTCCAACATTCACAACTCTGGCTTAGTACCACTCACAACCTCCACATCTCCCACCTTACGACCCACCATCGATTCCCTCAGTTTCTACTCAAAATGCACTGCCTACTCCACCATCCCAACCAAGGCAAAATCGTCCAACATTCACAACTCTGGCTTCGTACCACTCACAATCTCCACATCTCCCACCTTACGACCCACCATCGATTCCCTCAGTTTCTACTCAAAATGCACTGCCTACTCCACCATCCCAACCAAGGCAAAATCGTCCAACATTCACAACTCTGGCTTAGTACCCCTCACAACCTCCACATCTCCCACCTTACGACCCACCATCGATTCCCTCAGTTTCTACTCAAAATGCACTGCCTACTCTACCATCCCAACCAAGGCAAAATCGTCCAACATTCACAACTCTGGCTTCGTACCCCTCACAACCTCCACATCTCCCACCTTACAACCCACCATCGATTCCCTCAGTTTCTACTCAAAATGCACTGCCTACTCCACCATCCCAACCAAGGCAAAATCGTCCAACATTCACAACTCTGGCTTCGTACCCCTCACAACCTCCACATCTCCCACCTTACGACCCACCCTCGTTTCCCTCAGTTTCTACTCAAAATGCACTGCCTACTCCACCATCCCAACCAAGGCAAAATCGCCCAACACTCACAACTCTGGCCTCGTACCCCTCACAACCTCCACATCTCCCACCTTACGACCCACCATCGATTCCCTTAGTTTCTACTCAAAATGCACTGCCTACTCCACCATCCCAACCAATGAAAGACGAAATGAAAAAAACTACAGTAGCTGAACACTACGAAATTTTTGCTGAGTACGTTGACGAAGAAGACTGTGAAAGAAGTTCTTCAGTAAATTCCTACAATTCATCTAGCACAATGGACGTCAATTTCTAATTGTATATTTGTGTATATAAAGTGTATTTGTGTATATAAAGGTCTATTAATATATTTTGTACGTTTTTAAGGAGTTGTATCAATAAATACCGTTACCTTTAAAACTAAATTTTGAAAATGATTATCCCACACACTATTATAAAAAAGATGCTTTATAATAACTATGTACGGAAGTAATAATTTCACTTATATTTAAACATATTCACTATGTTTCACTTATAATTATTATAAGTAAAACAAGTTTTAAAAAATAAAAAAAACGACATGATGGATAAATTGAACGTACAGAGTTTATGTATCTTAGCTCTTTGTGTCTTATATGTGAAAAAGTTTAATGAGGTTATCAAAAATAATAATAGTTTTCACGTAAAATAAATTATAAATGTATAAGTAAAATCTTTATTTTACTTTATTATTTAATTTTATTTATTTTACTCAGTGTTATTTAATAATTTCTAACTTATAAATTTCAAAAGTTATTTTTACTTACCTCAGTGTTATTGCTAGCATTTCTACAGGCTGAATAAAATTTCTCATTTTGGTATTTTTGCGCTGAATGGTATCTTTCAACCGCCCATGCAGTCCGTCAAAGGAAGTCATCGACATTCTGAAGTAATTGTAGAATTTCGTGTCATCCTGCCTCAACTCCTCAAACAACGTGTAGAAAGCTCCAACCTCCTCTCTTCTTTCATTAATTGGATGAACCCAAATTAGTCGATTTTTTCTTCTCCTTTTCATTCGACGACGGAATAACAATAAACCTAAAATTTGCTCTCTGTTCATTTCAAACTACACTATACACTTCAAAGCAATAAATATTTTAAATAACACAGTTAAACTAAGTAAATTGGTTTGACGATGAAACTACACTGCCAACAGTCACCTGACTCGTACGACGGCGACGGAGATTTTACCGCCCTGTGTGTTAACGCTAGATTTCTGTGAGCGGCGACGGTCAATTGTCCGCCGCGGAAAAATCCGCCGTGTGTGTAACCGGCCTTAGTAGTAATATTTAATATATTTCATTACTTATTAATTTCATCATCAGAAATACGTATAAACATATATTTTATAATCGTTTAAGAAAATTACAAAATATATAGACGTAACTGTATACAAAATTACAAAATATGTTGACACAATCGCATCTTAAAAACATTAAAACTGCAGGAATTAATAAAGGTACAGTTCCGATGCCGGTAAATATCATTTGTTTATTTACTTGTTACTATGGTAATTATTTCTGGTCTCCATGGTGTTGTTGACATCTTTATACTCGTCAACGAAAAAGCATAATTAAAAGGGCCTTAATCGTGCGAAGGGGCCAAAATATCAATTCCAAGTTAAACAGTATTTTGCGCCTTGTGTCAAAGGTTACCTGTGCAAAATTTTGTGGCAATCGGTGTAACGGTGTGGATTTGTATTCAGTACCCATAAATTCTCAGACTTTGAGTTTTATATAGGCTACATGTTGCACGCAATACTAATTTTGAGTTTAATGTAGATTATGGTCACATACGGTCTCTCTCTCTCTCTCTCTCTCTCGCACGCACACACACACATACACAAACACACAGGGATATACGTGTGTCTCATTAACATGTTGTTTAATTTAGTATCAGATATACGTTTAACTAAATTGTCCTACGTTCGGTGAGGCCGGAAGAACACGATTTGATGTAACAAGGTTTTTAAATATTCTGTACAATTTTCAGACACTAGCAAGCTGCCTGTGCTGCAGAAGCTGCTCACTATTTCTAACAAAGTACAGTTATACCTATTACTAGATAATTTGTCAATTTTTGGAAACATTTTTAAAATCCTGAATACCGTATTACTTTTTGATTACTACGGTAAGAAATCTAGAGCTTTCGTACAACAAACGCTAGAAATTTGTAACAACAGGATTTTTATTAAAAATCTTTATTCTGACACTCAGATGGCACTCAACAATTTTTTTTGGATTTTTGATCAAATTTTTGGGTCTTCAAAAAATCTCTGTCTACTTACGTTCACGACAAAACAACAGTATGGCGGAGATATGCGGTTCTCACACAGTAACAACGAGGCATTTACAGGTAAACACAAACATGAGCTCTTGCCACCGTTCAACTCCTTCTTGACTGTGGTACCTGTCTCGCGGTAGCAGTAATGGTGATTGTGATGTGTGTGCGTTTGTGTTGGCGTGTGTTCTACCAATCCTTAAGGATACTGCAAGCCATGGACAAATGCATGCTGGAGTACCGATGATAATATAGAAAATAATTTATATAATAGGTTAAAAGTATGACCTGAAGTTCCAGTTGGTTCTAGATAGAATAAAGGAATACAGGCAGAATTGGAAGTCCCATGTGTAACGCATGGTAGATACGCGTATTCATAAACAATCGTTTGAATATAGGCCAGTGGGAACAAGAGATCGTGGAATACCCTGGACAAAATGATCATAGACTCTGTGAAGTCGGAACGAGGTATAGTCCAAGCCATGTAGTGAAGAAGAAGAAGAAGAAGAAGAAGAAGAAGAAGAAGAACAACAACAACAACAACAACAACAACAACAACAACAACAACAACAACAACAAGGATGAAATTTAACGTATGTCCTAATAATTAAATAAACTAAAATATATTATCGTCATACGTATATGTGCGTATGAATATGCATTTTGTGTGTGTGCGCACGCGCGCGTGTGTGTGTGTGTAATGTTCTGTTTAGAACGTCCCCAAATATATTTTTTATTCCCAGAAATCAATTACTCTTGCAGCCACAAAATATCTATAAAGTATACACAGCTTTGAGGCAGCTATCAACAGTCATGCACAGATATCCGCGCCTATACACACGCGAGTAAACGCCTCATAAAATCTCGTGCACATGAGAGATTTATGTTCTACGTACAGTGTATACGCCTCAATAGCGTCCATAAATCGTCTGATCCTAAACAGCGTTCCTTTCTGTACGACGCACAGCAGCGCCTTGATCTGTAATTTATTGGTTAACTATCGGATATTCATTGGGTCGGTTTTATGTTCTCAGGTTCTAAAAATGGTTGCGTTTTCCGTCAGATGCTAAACATATATTTCCTGAAAAGTTAAAAAATAATGAGTTACACATAGCCCTCCAGTTTCAGACAAGGAAACACACAATACATAAAATGTGTGGAACTAATAGAGTCTGATATTTTTAGCCTGCAGTGTCTAGAGACAGTTATAACTTTTAACCTTGTTGGTTTATTTATTGTGTGTTTGTTTTACCATGGATTTTAATATATAACGAGCTCCTTTGGAGTGAAGCATATTTTCATATGGCCTGAAACGCGTAACCCAGCTCAAATTACGTTAGAAGTCACTTGACGGAAATCATAAGGTAAATTATATCATTATCATACAGTGACTTGGACCGCATTAATTATGTTTAAACTTGTTTTTGGCAACAGCTGAAACAACTATATTTATTAAAATAAATTATTTTTAATAAGAAAGTATATTTCTATTGCAATTACTAGAATATGGTGGATTTGGTACGACAATTTTTAGGGAAACAAGAAATATATAATTAAGTTAAATTCGAGTTTGTTAAAATGAATTAAACTAACTTTATTGTTTTTGTTAAAAATGAAAAATTATTAAATAAGGAATGAATACGATTTAGCAATTTGAAACGTTTGGTAGTAAAACATATATGTATTATGTGTAATCTTGTAGAATATTTCTGTAACTCTAACTTAATTGAGAACGTCAGAGTTAACTAGAATTAAACTTCAGATGCTGATTCGTTTGTACAAAAACTAGGAGTTGAGATAAGACATGTACAGTATACTGTTAGGTAAGTAGTTATAACGTACAATCAGCAACTCGCGTTCTTTAGTAACATGCATTCAGTGTAGTAAATGAGTTCTCCCCAGCACCGTTCTACACTTTCTTAGTTATTAACTCTGAAACTGTGAAACAGCCAATAGACTCTATTCACGTTTTATTAGTATGACTATTGTGTCCAACGTAGATGATGTTAACTAAACTTAAACTAAAACAAATAATGTAGCAATAAAAGTAGCAAATAAAATTTTGTGATACAATGTTTACAACCATTTTAATACATCTCTCCTAGTAATTTTATTCAAACCACTATGTTTTATCCAAACCACAACGTAGTGGTTTGTATAAAATTACTAGTAGAAATATTTGAGACCACTAACACTCGAATACAACAATACATTTTAATACAGTAAATATATTTTTATAGGTTTACGTATTGTATTCAAATGTAAACAATTAGCGTGTATCTTTTATTTTTGAAATCAAATTAACAAGCACTGCAAAGCCATCTTTACCTCCTGCAAGATTGGTTCCAGCGGTGGAGGATCCGAGTTAATTCTGCAAAATCCACTCAAATAACCTTCACCATGAAACGTAGCTCTTGTCCACAAGTCACCATAAACGATGCCCCCATACCTATAAAATCAGAAGTTAAATACCTGGGGCTGCATTTGGACGACAAATTAACATGGAAAGCCCACATTCAGGCTAAGAAACAACAACTCAACTTAAAAGCTAGGCAAATGTACTGGCTCATAGGTAGAAAATCTCAACTATCTCTCGCAAACAAAATCATCATATATAAAGCTGCGCTCAGACCAATCTGGACTTACGGTATAGAATTGTGGGGCTGATCTAAACCTTCCAACACAAAGATTCTGCAGACAGTTCAGTCAAAAATCTTGTGCTGCATAACGAATGCTCCCTGGTTCATCTCTAATTATACTCTTCACAAAGACCTCAACATTCCATACATTTCTGATGTTATCAAGATGCACACCGCTAAGTACAGGAACCGCAACATAGGACACAGCAATAACCTGATCAACGAGCTCCTCAATCCATCACTGGATGTAAGAAGGCTGAAGAGACAGTGGCCAGATGACCTGACGCGTTGAACGTGGTAATCATCGCTGGATGGTTCCCACCTCAAGTGATGACTTATGCATCATTTTACTTATTACTCTGTGAAATGAGTAGATTGTAAAACTGCATTATAAAAAAAAATTAACAAGCGTTTATTATTAGCCTATCGATACATTGTTTTCAAATATCATAAACTCTACACTGCTTCACTAACTGAAAGAAAATTGCTGCATAAAAAACTGATGATAAGATATACCAAGTTATCATTTTGATGAATGTTTCGCTGTCCCATATATTACACTGGTTTGTATTGTTAGTTATTAAATCTTTTCAATGTGTAGGTAATTATATTTTTTATTGTAACTATATAATAATTATATAATTTTATTATAATAATAATACATAAGTTATGTAATAAATAAACTATGTAATGACTATTCCGTTTAATAAAGATAATAGGAACACACATTATTGCCACTAAAGAGACTATTAAAATAAGAACATTTTTCTTGTTTAAACAAAAGCTAGATTGTAAATTTTGATATAAGCCAAAAGTAGTATCAAATTTGTATAATGTTTTTTATATAATCTTATGTGAACGTATTTATTTTATGCAAGAGAATTAAAGATGTGTTAGACATGTATAATATGTTTGCAGAGATGAATAAATAGATGACGGGTAAGGTTCTGAAACTTGGGACATACAAAAAACGAATGTAATAAATAAATTTCAATGATTTAAAAGAAGAGAAACGTATTAAGTGAAATCGTGTAAGTACGGTGCCACTTTAGTGTGGCCTACCAAATAAACCCTCAATAGGCGTTTATAGAACCACGCATCAAAAGCATTAATACTATCTATAGTATTTTGTTTTAGTGTACATGTTTTACACGCGTGTTACAGGATCGACCACACACACAGCATTAAACAAATTCTCAGAAGGAGGCGGAACATTTCTCTCACTAGTGTTCTGTTAGTGAGACGTCACTTTAGTTTGAGAAACGCAGACGGACCATTGTGATTCTTGTTTTGGTCTAATGTGAACTAGATTCCTATTCATAATTAGATTTGTTAGTAATTGACTAAAGAAATCCAAGTGAAATTTAGTTTCAGCTGAAAACCAGGAATTGCAATATTTTTATTAGTCCCCCCCACTGAGACTACATTTCTTTATTGAAAAATTAAAATTAGTATTGAGCAACAAAACTTTAATTTATTTCTAATAACGCTAACGATTACTTTCTTAAGTCAAGAGCTCTGCGATTATTTACACTGTTTATTAACGCAAATGTAACAATAATTATCTCCAAATGCCGCACACCTCTTCTTCGCATGAGAAGGCAATAGAAATTTCTTTGTTGGTAACAATGAGTTTTAATACACTATTCCATTTAAAGTCAGTGACTGAATAAAAAGTAAATAACCGGCAAAAAGTAAAGCAAGACAACTCATCACAGGATTAATAGAGTTTAACAGTTCACGGTTGAATGTTGTAAGTATTGAAACATTCTTAAAGTAAGTTGTTTTTGTTTTTTACAGTTCTCTCACATTTACGTTTCATCCTCTGTCACGCCACCGTCAGTTCCAGGAATACAACATTATTCTTTAAAGCTCCTTAAATAAAATACTCAAAGTAACCTGTTGAATAGACACAAATTCCAAGTTTTTTCCGCCAAAGGTACAGAGTTATAAGGAATGAAAGCTGTTGTCAACAAAGGTTTAATCACAGGTCTACAAAAAAATATTTTTTTGCTGTAACACGAATAAAATATCATTTTCCTTATGTATTTTGCACCGGTGAATCGAAAATGACAACGAAGAAACTGTATCACGTTCCGTTTCTTTTGTTACAGTTATCTCCTAAATTTTGTTGAAGGGCTAAAAATAAATTGTAAAAGTCCAGACCTATTAATATACAATAAATATATTTATTATTTACTAAACTAAATCTATTAGATACATCTATTTCACTCTATTTTAAAGAAAAAATACTTTTGTACCATTTTTTAATTTAAACATTTTATTTGCCTCCAGAAACGGTTAAGACTATAAAAAAAGGTTAATTACCTGTGGGAGCGTTCCTGTGCAGGTTCGTTACGTCCGTGCAGGATTCTGAGAAGCGTTGACAGAAGGTAATTAACCTTTTTTATACCATTTTTTAAAGTCTGCTTTAGTTTTTATTCACTTTTTACTCTTATGTGGTGTCAAATTTTCTTTTTTCAAAACCAGCAATAATCTCCCACCATAGCAGGATCCCAATGGATATCTTGTCTCAATGGTTTTAATATCCTGAATGAAACCTCGCTCCCTGTTCATCAATTACTGGTCCTAACTTCTTGGAGAAAAACTCCATATGCGAACGAAAGAAATATATTTTTAGCGACATTCGGCAACCCATGGCTTTGTTGTGACTTCAAAAGATTTTCAACCAAATGTTTTCTAGTTTTCTTCTTTTTTGTTGCCAAAAAATCCTTTTACTGCTTTCACAAATGCTTTCCATGCTCTTTTTTTGTGTAGCTTTTTCTCAATTCAGGGTCACGAATTATTTTATGTCAGGTCCAATTAAAATACCTTCTTTGATCTTAGTTTCACTAAGTCGAGGAAAAGTTCAGTGAAATACTTGAATCTCCCTCCTTCTATATCCATGGCTTTGACAAAATTATTCATCAATCCCAACTTGATGTGTAGGAGTGGAAGAAGTACCTTCTTAGGATCGACTAATCAGTGGTTCCCAAACTTTTTAGGTCATGGAGCACTTTTCAGTAGAAAAGTTCATCACGGAGCACTAATTTTCACCTAGCACTTATATGACCATACTATTTGAGGATAGAAGGTAAACATTCAGAATTTAGAACTTTAGACATATGTAACAGGCTTTATTAGTTTATTTCATTACAACAAAAATATTTTCACTTCTAATTTCACTACATACATTACAAAACAAAAAAAAAACATATTAAGGCAACACATTTTAAAACGAAATAAAAGCAAGTATTGTAAATCCATAATATATCCTCATAGATCTGGTACATAAAACCATTTTTAATGTTGCAAAACAAAAAATGCTACTTGGGACCGTAAAAGAACTATTCTAATGAGAGGGATGAGACTGAATTGATTTACATAACTTAGCTATATCTGGTTGAATTTGGGACAGCTGGAGCCGAATATCTTAAGTCACATTTTTAAGGCCTGGTCATTTCTTTATTCTTCCAATTTCTTCAAGGAGCACTAGGAGATGTTCCGCGGAGCACAGTTTGGGAACTGCTGGACTAAGGGGTCGTACAAGACGTTTTTCTCTCCTGGATCGTAAGATGTTCTCATTAACCAAACTTTCTTTACAAAATGTTTCTGAACATCTCTACTATTCCACAAGCATACAAAACAGCAACACGTTGTATATGTACATTGAAGGCCCATTAATATGGCAATTACCTTAAATCTCCACAGATTTGCCACTTAAACTCTTCGTACTTGATTGCATTTAGAATAGCAAGCATGTTGTCATAAGTTTCTTTCATTAAAACTGAATAAGCTACAGGAATTGATGACTTCTTATTTCCATTATGAAGTAAAAGAGCTTTAAGGCTAGACTTAGAGGAATCAATAAAAAGACGCCATTCTGTAGTAATATGATGTATTCCAAATTCAACCATCAACCCCACAATGTCGAAACATACACACACTGAACACTCGAGTTTGTAAAACACCGAGAAGTTAGCACTTATTTTTCTGAAAAAGGTAGTGGTTGTTCCTTTTGCCAAAAATTCCGCTCTTGTAATCTTGAGCCGAGAAGTTCAGCTTGCTGTTTTGATAAGCTTAAGTCACGGACCAAATCATTTAGTTCATTTTGATGAATGAGTTCAGGGTCACTCAAATGAATCAAGAAAGTAGGATCAACATTATCTTTTATTAAATCTTTAGTTTCAATATGTAGATCTTCATCATTATAGAGCTCTGAAATGACAACATCTTCAAAACGTAATGGTGGAGATGGAACTGGTAAGCCTTTTCGTGAACAGGTCTACTTGCAGAAGACACAGCTGGGTAGTCAATTTTATTTTTTTTCCTTTTTTGAATATCCTTCAGTATTGGTTAGACAAAAATAACAGTCATTAAAATAGTTGGTTGGCCCACGCCAAACCATAGGTGCAGCAAATGGCACAGAACTTCTGTTACCTCTTACCCACCGAATAAAAGTTACATAACAACTCACACAACAAATATGGGGAGACCAATTTTTATCTTGGTCCCCTATCTTGTAACCAAAATACAAAAAGTATGCTTCTTTCACATTTTGTGTTATAGGCCTATCTTGTGACTTCAATACATAACGTCCAAAGACGTAACAAAACTTATCAAGTGAATTTTTACACAATCTGTGCTGAATACTTGACATTTTTAAATGAAACTAAACTTGTAAATCACATAACCTCATTATGCACTGTCTCACTAACGATTAGGAGTAAGCAGAGACAACAAAGGAAATCAACTCCCCCCCCCACCTATGTTTTCCCAACGGTCTTATTGTGAAAACAGAAAATATTGTACGGGAACAATACATATAGCACTGCAACATAAGAAAGTGACATGCTGGCTTGTTGTTGATTGTTTATACATTATTTTCAACCCAAATGTATACTAAAAATGATATTTTGATCTGTGTTACAAATACACTGTCGGCGAGTGTGTTATTTATTGTTTCCTATTATGCTAAACCCTTTTGAAAGTTAGTTTTCTATGTAAGATGAATGAAACTTACCAGAACATATTATTCCCCGATTATAAACTCAGATATTTTCTTTACCGAACTGTCAACATGTTTAAAGGTACGTAACAAAACTATTGTGGCGGAATCAATATTCACTTACTTGAATGTCGTCTTGAATCGCTTAATTTAGCACCTGTTTTTACTCAGATTAATCAAAATCGGAAATACGTAAAACGAGGTGTTCATTATTGAATTACTTTACGCTGATTATGTACAAACACATATATGTTGAATACAGGTTAAACAATCGACGGTTGTATTTTCAAAAGATTTTGTAAGTTCTATTAATTTAGTAGGCCTCACACAAACGACAAAATTCAATAAGAAACTCAGAATTTATTTTAAAAATATGGTATAACAGATTGACCTATACATATGGTAATTGGTGACAATTTATGCAATACTTTAGTATATTTTACAGCACTATAAAAAACATGTAACTGGATGGAAATTTTGAGTTTATATTTTAAATTGTTACCGTATGTTTTAGTTTAAACCGCTGACATATGCAGTTCTTTGTTTGACATCATGTTTAATTCAAACGCAATTGAATCTGATAATAGTCTGGGGGCCCGCCAACATATGAGAGGAATTATTAATATACTTCTATAACTTTCTGTATGGCTTAATTATGATTAATCTACCACTTTTTCCCCTATGATAATTTTCGCGATCGATTTCTTCTCTTTCCCAAACATGTCGATTCCCCGTTGTAAAGAAAACTTATTAATATAATATTTTTTCTAATTGTAAACAATAGATAATTGAACTAAACTCGCGAAAAAAAAATTGTCGGACAAAAATTTTGATTTGTAAAGGGTGTCTACCACCCTAAACATGTCAAAATGACGAATTTTTAAGATTTATTGATATTCAGCTGATTGTTTCAGAATCGGTTATTAAACGTATGTAAAACTGAAAAATGACATTGTCGGAGAAAATATATTTTCCGATTTTCCAGCCCGACGCCTGAAAGTCGTCGCAGCCATGACGTCACGGTTTTTATTAATAACCTTTTTTTTGGCTTTTTTTGTTATAAAATAGAAAGCAGAACGTGATTGATGAGTTGTCGGACAAAACAATTTTCCTTTTTTCGTGAAAACCCCGAAAAACTGATTTTATATATTTTACCATTTTATAAAAATTTATATGTAAATGTATACATGGTGTATACAAAAGACATATAACGCTATATACCACTGTATAGACCTTGAAAATCCAAATGAAAAATCTTAATGTAGTTTTTCTCTATGAGCAATAGTTTTTCCGTAATTTAGCATTAAAAATTGAAACATCGGCCAATCAGCGCCCGTTATGGGCGGACACGAGAGAGATGATCGAGCAATCGAAGCTAACGCTGTGCGTACATTGGTTGATTTACTCAATTGTTAATGTCCAATTACTCAAAAACTGTTGCTATTAGAGAAAAACTGCATTAACGTTTTCCAATTGGATTTTCAAGCTTTTTTTCATATCCAGTGGTATAATATAGCGTTACGAATTTTTTGTATGTATACCCTATATATATTTTTTATGTGTTATATTAGGAGACTGAACTAATAGCGTCTCTCTCGTTGTGAAGTTCCAATTCAAGTAAGTCATTGTTGAAAATTTTTCAAACGTTAGTAAATTTCTTCTTTGTATTCGCCTCGTGAATATTTCGTATTTTTACCTTGACGTTATATTAAACTTAATTCAGTTTGTTTTCAACGTTTGTTTATATTTTTTATGTTTGTTCTTCATTTATTTATTTCCTCATTGGTTTTAAGGCTTTTTAATATTCATTTTTTCATATCAGCACATATTATATTTTTTACATGTTCATGTTTCATATATCACTCTTTGTTTTTTAGTAATATTTTTTATTCCGTATTTATACGCACTATTATGTATTTATTTCGCACTTTTCCGTTAATTTACGCACTTTTTAAGAAAATATTTATTTTTTTTGTCCGACTATTCGTATAAACCGATGTTTTTGTTCGACAAGTCCATCACAGATAAGGTAATAAGCTCGCAAACCTATACTCTCTTAGTCCGACAAATATTAATAAATACCGTGACGTCATGGCTGCGACGACTTTCAGGCGTCGGACTGGAAAATCGGAAAATATATTTTGTCCGGCAATGTCATTTTTCAATTTTACATACTTTTAATAACCGATTCTGAAAAAATCAGCTGAATATCATTGAATCTTAAAAATTCTTCATTTTGACATCTTTAGGGTGGTAGACACCCTTTACAAATCAAAATTTTTGACCGACAATTTTTTTTCGCGAGTTTAGTTCAATTATCTATTGTTTACAATTAGAAAAAATATTATATTAATAAATTTTCTTTACAACGGGAAATCGACATGTTTCGGAAAATGGGAAAGAGAAGAAATCGATCGCGAAAATTGTCATAGCGGAAAAAGTGGTACACTACTCATAATTAAGCCATACAGAAAGTTATAGAAGTATGTTAATAATTCCTCTCATATGTTGACGGGCCCCCAGACTATAAGCAGTGATCAATGACATAAATAATAAGTGATTTCCTGTAAGTTACTGCAGGAAGAATAATAGGTTAATAACTATTTTAAGAGAGAACAATTGTCAAAATCGCTTGGCGACATTACTTTAAAATCTTAGAATAATTAATCAAAAAATTATCTTACTATGAATATTATTTTTAAGACACATTATACTGGTTCTGAATTTCCAAGTAAATATGTGAATACTTGGTAATTTGGTTGTGACGAGTGATAACGTCAAATTGTCACGCGAAAATATCAACAGGAGTGGGGTTGTACTCCATCAATGTCAAAAATAAAATGCATTTCAAAGCATCGACAAAAATCAATTACTGACGGCGAAAAAAATTATTTCATACTTAGTGCCTCCAAGTTTCTATTGTACTCCATCTTTATGAAGTAATCCTGGGTGAAAGTAAAATATACGTTATTCGTATATACTAGGAACAAGTACTACAATCCTAAACATATTCAAAAAAATATTAGCGAGAACATAATTGTTTCATAATATTAAACAAAGTCTATGGTTGTAAAACTAAACGTCTATAGAAGACAAAAATATAATAAGCAACTTACTTAGTAAAGATAAAACATACAAAGCATACAGAAATTTAGAAACAAACAATATTAAAATAACTAAATTATCATCTTCTCTTCATTCCTACTTAGACGGCACTTTCAATACGAAAATTTTGACAATGTCATCACAACGGTATGGAAAATATTCAGACCTCTTAAAATCGCGTGAGACTTATTGACGGGCCCAATACCTGCGGATTGACAGATATTTGAAATTCGATTGCCAATTACTTCCGCTAGTCAACTGTACCGATCTTGTTATGAACCGCAAATGAAAACATAGCGACAGGAATGTCACTCATTGGTTTGTTGGAGTATAAACGTACAAACTTTGGTGATAAAATGTTTATCAAGCCTGCAAGACAGTTTCAGCTTAATTAAGAAAATTATTATGTCTAAAGAAAGTTTGCAAAAAATATTTGCTATTATATGGTCTAACATATAACCGATGATATGTTGATTTTTTAACCGTTTTGTATGTTTATAATTAACTCTTCATACTTTGAATGTCCAGAAATTGGTAGTTATTATTAGTTATTATTATGGTAGTTATTATTTAGACAATGCGTGGCTAAATTAGATTTATAAATATTTGGTTTTAAAAGTGAATTGCTGTGTTGAAGGAATTTATGGAGTGGTGTTTTTGTCTGGCCTACTTAGAATTGATTGCAATATGGACATTCTAAGCTGTATATTCCATTTTGATTGTGAATATTGGGTTTAGTGTTAGGATTTATTTAATTAAAAACTAGATTTTCTGTGTTATAAGATATTTTGTAAGTTCTATCGTTAAATATTTTGCTTACTTTTTAGTTTTATTTACATAATAAGTAAAGGTCGTGTATTTTATATTATCATTAATAGGAGGAATTTTAGGTGTAGAGTTAATGGGAATTTGTTTAATAAGTTTATGTTTTATTTACTTTTTAATTTATTGATACTTTTTATTTTATTTCCATTTTCAACTGCTACCTGTTTGATAGTGTTCTTTCTTTGTTTCTTTCTATGTCGTTTAGTGGGATCCTAAGCATTCGGTAAATCATGGAATTAAATACTGCCATTTTATGTTGGGGTGGGTAGTTAGTGTTATTTGGTATTATTAATTAGTTTGCGATGGTTTTCTGTATATTGAGTATTTAAAATATGTTTCCTTTTTGTTTACTGTTATGTCTAAATAATTTAATTTATTATTCCATTTTTCTTCTAATGCGAATTTTATTTTGGAATATAAAATATTTATTGATAAATTATGATACTAGTTATATTAATTTATACAGTTGTTTTGGAAAATGCATTGAGTATCATCAACGTATCTAAAGTAACATCTTAATGAGTCGTTTGATTTTATTATATTTATTATTTCTTCATCGAGTTTCTGTAAAAAGATTGCTGAAACGATAGCGGAGGTTGGGGCTCCCATAGCAAGGCCATTTGTTTGATAGTACAATTTGTTATTATACTGAAAATAATTTTGAATTAAAATAATTTTTAAAGTATTAATTAACTTCTTAATGGGTGTGTCATTTTCATTGTTTGCTTGCAGTTTATTCATTATAATAGTGATAGTTTCGTCAATGGGAATGTTTGTATACATATTTAATATGTCGAAGGAATATGATTTCGTATTTTTTGTTGACTTTTATGTTTTTTTAGTTTTTTCGTGAGTTCCATACTGTTTTTTATACAGTATTTGGTTAGAATTATTTGTGTTTAATATTTATTTGTACGATATTTATATCTTAAAGAATACTAACATAAATTTTAAAATATAAACTAGAACTTCCTGGTAAATCAAATGGTGACTCTTCTTAAAGACGTTATGGCTATGTTTGCACACCCCGTTAATTATAACATCACGATACGCTTTCACTCTTGTTAGCAAACAAATAAATTAATCAGTGCTCTAGATATTTAAATCGCCATGTGGAATGCAAATGATTAACTAAACCACAAAAATCAACTAACTGTCTCCTACGTGTCAATATAATAGACATCATGCTAATCTCGGAAACACATGATACTAATCTAATCTTTTTCAGGAAAGGCAACTTCCCAAATATCACGCTTCTTCTTCTTCTTCTTCTTCTTCTTCTTCTTCTTCTTCTTCTTCTTCTTCTTCTTCTTCTTCTTCTTCTTCTTCTCCTCCCTCTCCCTCTCCCTCTCCCTCTCCCTCTCCCTCCCCTCTCCCTCTCCCTCCCCCTCTCCTCCTCCTCCTCCTCCTCCTCCTCCTCCTCCTCCTCCTCCTCCTCCTCCTTCTCCTTCTTTACCTCATACAGTAGGCAGTTTGTCTGTTTCGACTTCACAGAGTATCTCTCCATCTCATTTTCGGTCTTCCTACATCTCTTGTACCAAAGGTCTATATCGAAAGCCTTTGGTATCCCACAATACCATTCATTATTATTCGTTACACAATTAATTGATGTGTCACCCGCCAGTAATCGCAAAAAAATCCAAGCTCCTAAAATCCACGTCGATGCAAAACAAATGTATATGCAGTCTTTACACCACCTAGGCATGCGATTAGCACGAACAAATATGAAAACTTCTTCAAACGCCTAGGCAACAATTGTATCATTGGAGGAGATTGGAATGTAAACATGAGGAATAGGGTACCAGAATTACACCACCTAAAGCTAGGAAACTTTAAAGGCTTCTAATTTACATCAATGTCTTTCTTTTTACTTCCATATTCCTTAAGGAATGGAAGTATGGTGATGGCAAAAAAAATCGTGTTCGAGATTATTGCAGATTCTGATTCTACTACACTCAAAACATGAAAAAAAGTCGTTTTCCGAAAAGTGTCTGTGTGTGTGTGTGTGTGTCTGTGTGTCTGTCTGTCTGTCTGTCTGTCTGTCTGTCTGTGTGTGTGTCTGTCTGTAGATTTTTTTTCTATGGCAAACGATAACTGCCGCAAATTCAAACAGAATCAAACAATTTTTTGCATACAGTCCTGATTTGTAGAGGACTCGCGACCTATTGTTTTTGGTGAAGATCGGTTGAGGGAAAGGGGTAGTTTACCTGCAACGGTTTTTTTTATCAAGGGAATTTTTTTTTTTGGCAAACGATAACAGCCGCAAATTCAAACAAAATCAAATAATGTTTCGTATACAACCCTGAATTGTAGAGTTCTCAAGACCTTTTGTTTTTGGTGAAGATCGGTTAAGGGAAAGGGGTAGTTTACTTGTAACGTTTTATGTTTTAACAAGGGTATTTCCTATGGCAAACGATAACAGCCGAAAATTCAAACAGAATCAAAAGATTATTTGCATACAGCCATAAATTGTAGAGTTCTCAAGACTTATTGTTTTTGGTGAAGATCGGTTAAGGGAAAGAGGTAGTTTACCTACAACGTTTTTTTAACAAGGGTATTTTCTATGGCAAACGATAACAGCCGCAAATTCAAACAGAATCAAATAATTTTCTGCATGCAGCCCTGATTTGTAGAGTACTCAAGACCTATTCTTTTTGGTGAAGATCGGTTGAGGGGAAGGGGTAGTTTACCTGCAACGTTTTTTATCAAGCGTATTTTCTATGGCAAACGATAACTGCCGTAAATTCAAACAGAATCAAATAATTTTTTGCATACAGCTCTGATTTGTAGAGTACTCGCGACCTATTGTTTTTGGTGAAGATCGGTTGAGGGGAAGGGGTAGTTTACCTGCAACGGTTTTTTTTATCAAGGGAAATTTTTTTTTTGGCAAACGATAACAGCCGCAAATTCAAACAGACTTAAATAATGTTTCGTATACAGCCGTGAATTGTAGAGTTTTCAAGACCTATTGTTTTTGGTGAAGATCGGTTAAGGGAAAGGGGTAGTTTACTTGTAACGTTTTATGTTTTAACAAGGGTATTTTCTATGGGAAACGATAACAGCCGCAAATTCAAACAGAATCAAATGATTATTTGCATACAGCCCTAAATTGTAGAGTTCTCAAGACATATTGTTTTTGGTGAAGATCGGTTGAGGGAAAGGGGTAGTTTACCGGCAACGTTTTTTTAACAAGGGTATTTTTTATGGCAAACGATAACAGCCGCAAATTAAAACAGAATCAAATAATGTTTTGCATACAGCCCTGATTTGTAGAGTACTCAAGACATATTGTTTTTGGTGAAGATCGGTTAAGGGGAAGGGGTAGTTTACCGGCACCGTTTTTTTATCAAGCGTATTTTCTATGGCAAACGATAACAGCCGCAAATTCAAACAGAATCAAATAATTTTTTGCATACATCCCTGAATTGTAGAGGTCTCAAGGACTTTCGATTTTGGTGAAGATCGGTTAAGGGGAAGGGGTAGTTTACCAGCAACCTTTTACGTTTTAACAAGAGTAAAGTACTTGCAAATTTATTTAAACTTTTTGAAACAATGGTAATTGTTAAAAATAAAATAATTTTGTTGCCAGGCAATAAAATTAAAATTTTTTAATTTTAATGTAATATAATATTTTTCATTTAATACGGCAATAAAAAGGCAGGTAAGACACAAACACACAATTCACGTGATTTCTGGCCTCACTCATGTTTATTTTTTTACGTTTGCACGCTTTTTAAATGGAAAGTGCCGAAACCCACACCAACATAACGCGTGCAAGCCGAAAAAATGGACATCAATTTGCTTACTGGCGAAGCTAGTAGTTAATGAATGGGTAGGCAAAAATTTTATCTTAAATTTTTTTTAAGGAATCACTAAAAGGACGGTGGTTCAAATCGGACGCTGAGGTAGAGTTTGCTGTAACCGAATGGTTCCACAAACAGCCGTAAGAATTTTACTAGCAGGGAATCTACAGGTTAGCGCAACAATGGAACTCATGTCTTAATGTTATTGGATACTTCTTTTAAAATCGTTGAATAAAAAATGCTTTACAGCTCTATACGTGTTTCTATTGAACAATCCTTGTATTAGTCATACACAATAATACAACTGATTGAACTTCAAATTTTTAAACTTGATTAGTTTCCATATATATGTTTAATGTTACAAATAATTCAAATAACAATCTTGATCATCTGTTAGTTCAGCGGAATAACAGTGACACTTTTAATAACCGCATAAAATAAACACTTAGAAACAACACAGGCGCTTTAACTTAACTGTTTGGACCACAGAAGTGAGGCATGCCTCAACGCTCTATGTGTACAGCGCGGGACAATCCCCCCTCCCTTCACTTCCGTAACCCACCACTACATTGCTTACATACTATGTATACAAAAAACGCTGAGGCAAGTTCAGGTTGCCTCATTCGCTTTAAACGAACTATGCCGAATCTCACCTGTTACCATCTAGCGGTCGCTCAATAAAGCACGTTTCGGTTTAATAAATTTGACAGTCACAGTAACAATGTATAATCTTTACGTTATGTAGTTCATACGTATTTATAATTTTTATTCTACAGAATTTGTTAGGGTAGGCATTGCCTCAATTGCCTCCATGTAACTTCGCCCCTGATATATATGTGTACAACGTTATCGGCATCAAAGAAGTAGTTTTTGTTAAAATTCCTTCCCGGGATATTTGGCCGTAGTCCAATGTTTTCTACAAAACCAGACATTTCGGCAATGCCATCGACTTCCATCATCAGTGAAAATCGAGTGCGATAACGTGAGGTGGTATACGTTAGTGACCACAGTACTGTGGTTAAGGCTGAAGCAGTAAGTAGAAAGAAGTAGTTTCTATGGTAATATTTCATTTCGAAAATGATTTTAAATATAAATCTTAGAATATGGAAGTCATGTATGGTTCTCCATACCGATATTTTACAATGGTTTGTAAACACCATTACAGACAATGGTTATTCTCATTTTACTTCCATATTCCTTAAGGAATGGAAGTATGGTGATAGCAAAAAAAATCGTGTTCGAGATTATTGCAGATTCTGATTGTACTACACTCAAAACATGAAAAAAGTCGTTTTCCGAAAAGTGTCTGTGTGTGTGTCTGTCTGTGTGTCTGTGTGTCTGTAGATTTTTTTCTATGGCAAACGATAACTGCCGCAAATTCAAACAGAATCAAATAACTTTTTGCACACAGCCCTGATTTGTAGAGTACTCACGACCTATTGTTTTTGGTGAAGATCGGTTGAGGGAAAGGGGTAGTTTACCAGCAACGGTTTTTTTTTATCAAGGGAAATTTTTTTTTTGGCAAACGATGACAGCGCAAATTCAAACAGAATTAAATAATGTTTCGTATACAGACCTTAATTGTAGAGTTCTCAAGACCTATTGTTTTTGGTGAAGATCGGTTGAGGGAAAGGGGTAGTTTACCTGCAATATTTTTTTAACAAGGGTATTTTTTATGGCAAACGATAACAGCCGCAAATTCAAACAGAATCAAATAATGTTTTGCATACTGACATGATTTGTAGAGTACTCAAGACCTATTGTGTTTGGTGAAGATCGGTTAAGGGGAAGGGGTAGTTTACCAGTAACGTTTTTTTATCAAGCGTATTTTCTATGGCAAACGATAACAGCCGCAAATTCAAACAGAATCAAATAATTTTTTGCACACATCCCTGAATTGTAGAGGGCTCAAGGACTTTCGATTTTGGTGAAGATCGGTTAAGGGGAAGGGGTAGTTTACCAGCAACCTTTTACGTTTTAACAGCAGTCAAGTACTTGAAAATTCATTTAAACTTTTTGAAACAATGGTAATTGTTAAAAATATAATAATTTTGTTGCCAGGCAATAAAATTATAATTTTTTCATTTTAATGTAAATTATGTATGAGTTAATATCTTTATATATATAATTCTTCTGTACGTGTGTATGTCACTGAACTCCTCCATGTATAAAATAATATATCGTTCGTGGCAGGTAAGCATATCTCAGTTATGTAATGTTTATGTTTCCATTTTATTATTATGCCTACAGCAATAAAAAGGCAGGTAAGACACACACACACACACACAATTCACGTTATTTCTGGCCTCACTCATGTTTATTTTCTTACATTTGTACGCTTTTTAAATGGAAAGTGCCGAAAGCCACACCAACATAACGCGTGCAAGCCGAAAAAATGGACATCAATTTGCTTACTGGCGAAGCTAGTAGTTATTGAATGGGTAGGCAAAAATCTTATCTTAAATTTTTTTTAAGGAATCACTAAAAGGACGGTGGTTCAAATCGGACGCTGAGGTAGAGTTTGCTGTAACCGAATGGTTCCACAAACAGCCGTAAGAATTTTACTAGCAGGGAATCTACAGGTTAGCGCAACAATGGAACTCATGTCTTAATGTTATTGGATACTTCTTTTAAAATCGTTGAATAAAAAATGCTTTACAGCTCTATACGTGTTTCTATTGAACAATCCTTGTATTAGTCATACACAATAATACAACTGATTGAACTTCAAATTTTTAAACTTGATTAGTTTCCATATATATGTTTAATGTTACAAATAATTCAAATAACAATCTTGATCATCTGTTAGTTCAGCGGAATAACAGTGACACTTTTAATAACCGCATAAAATAAACACTTAGAAACAACACAGGCGCTTTAACTTAACTGTTTGGACCACAGAAGTGAGGCATGCCTCAACGCTCTATGTGTACAGCGCGGGACAATCCCCCCTCCCTTCACTTCCGTAACCCACCACTACATTGCTTACATACTATGTATACAAAAAACGCTGAGGCAAGTTCAGGTTGCCTCATTCGCTTTAAACGAACTATGCCGAATCTCACCTGTCACCATCTAGCGGTCGCTCAATAAAGCACGTTTCGGTTTAATAAATTTGACAGTCGCAGTAACAATGTATAATCTTTACGTTATGTAGTTCATACGTATTTATAATTTTTATTCTACAGAATTTGTTAGGGTAGGCATTGCCTCAATTGCCTCCATGTAACTTCGCCACTGATATATATGTGTACAACGTTATCGGCAACAAAGAAGTAGTTTTGTTAAAATTCCTTCCCGGGATATTTGGCCGTAGTCCAATGTTTTCTACAAAACCAGACATTTCAGCAATGCCACCGACTTCCACCATCAGTCAAAATCGAGTGCGATAACGTGAGGTGGTATACGTTAGTGACCACAGTACTGTGGTTAAGGCTGAAGCAGTAAGTAGAAAGAAGTAGTTTCTATGGTAATATTTCATTTCGAAAATATCTTAGAATATGGAAGTCATGTATGGTTCTCCATACCGATATTTTCTATCGGCGACACAACATATTAGACAACCGATGCCAACAAGGTACCTATCTTAATCGACTTCCTTATGCCTTAATGGCATACCACACGATTATGATCATATCACCTGTTTTCTGGGTTCCTCATCAGACCATTCATCTCTTATTGCTACCTTCTGCCCCCGTATCATCCGTAGAAGAGAAAATTCCAAACTGATTAATGAGAAAATGGTTTTGACATATTTTCAAACGTATAAAGAAAACAATATAAAAGCTACCAGTAGACCTTGATAACGCCAGAACTCTACGAATAACATCGCCAGCATTATTCAAGGAGCAGCTTGGCATTCTACAAGCCAAGGTCATTGTAAGGAGGGGACTCAAAACAATATTTCCCTGCATATTACAGGATTTATATTTCGGAAGAGGAGAGGCAGAGGGAGACGTAAATAAGCCGCAACTTCACGTACAAAACTATATATTTAACAGACTTGGACGAGAGTTTAAATTTGCATTCAAAGAAACACAAAATTTTAATCTCTTTATATCTCAAAATATTATAAAAACGAAAACGACTGCTTTCATTTATATAGGATGAACGACAATAGGTTGACAAAGCAAATCTTCAGATATCTGTAGGGGAAGAAGTCAACATCAAGTTGGATTAAAGAAGTCCAAAAAGATTTAGAAAAACATAATATACACGCAGAAGAAGCAATTGGCAGGGAAGTTTTTTGGGCAAAAGTGTTGAAAACGGAGGGAGTCCAGGGTAGGAGAGATAAAAATGCAGGTTTGAAGTGGTCTAAAGACAGGAAGAAGAGACACAGTGAGAAGATGAAAGAATATTGAAAAAAAGAAAAGAAAAAAGAGTAAAGAATTGAAATCGGCATGTGGTCTTTAGATGGCCGATACGAAAAAAAAACACGACTGCTTTATCTTGAAATACATAAAAAATTTCAAGCAATTAACACCTCATATTCTACCCTTAAGGAAGCCAGATGGTAACTAGGCACAGACTGATCACAAGAAAGCTACTGTTTTCCCTACTCATCTGTAGGGAAGTTGAAGAAGAACATCTACCGTTTATGACGTGGTGGTGATAAAGAGGATAAATAGTCTTGTCGAAATAATCAATACCATAATTCCAAATGTCGCCCAAGAAAAACATGCAGGATATGAAAATAGCCCGATAGCCCAGAAGAGAATTTTAAAGGTGAAGCTAACTTCGGTCATGAAAATATATAAAAATCTCAGTCCTTGACTTTGATGAATGTTTATTTTAATAAATATTGTTACTAGGCTTTATAAAAGTGATATACACGTGTTTGTGTTTTACAATACGTATAGAATTAATTACGTATAACAAATATGAGGTCGCATCTTTGTGTCTGTGCGTCTTTAATTTAGACATTTATTAATACACATATTTATGCACTTATTTTTGTGTTTTGAAACTCTTATTAAAAGACAGCTTTTCTTTCTGCATTAATACACTTCGGGAATGTAAAAGTTGAAGTTTATATGATGTATACTAGTGAGTACTATATGGTGAAATGGAATCAGATGTATATACATTTTTGTTAAAAGACTATATAAAACGGTTTTTTAAAACTAAAGATAATGTGATGTATTTTATACTTTCACTTATTGTTTTTTATTAATGGTACCTATAATTCAATTTTTTATTTTTTGTATTCTTTTTATACAGCCTAAAGGTACCATATATTAAAGGAAGAGGGCCATGGAAATCTATTAAACGTTATGACAGACTTCATAAATCATATCACTTTTGAAATATTACGACAAACTCAACATTCAGTAATCAGCTGATATAATATGTAAACATGAACACTCTATAACAGAATCAGTTCTTAGGAAGCTTTAGACAACAACATATGTATCAAAATTAACAATGTCTACAAATTCGTTTTTATAAATAATAGTGTTTTATAATATTGTGAACAAAAATGTGCAATATAACCTGACGATGGTCTGTGACCGAAATCGATCGCTTTAAGAATATAAATAATAACATTATATTTCACCTTTAGGCTATATAAAAAGAATACAACAAATAAAAAACAGGTTTTTTTTATCACGCGCGGACACTCGCGTGCGCGCACGCACGCACACACGCACACACACACACACACCTATATATATTTTAATATAAGTATACATGCATTTAAGTGGTGAAAGGTTGGTATTCTTCTTCAGTATTTACAAATATGTTAATTCATTTTTACTTTTTGTTAGTCAAATATTCACTAGCTAGATTCTTATAAGGAAATAATCAATATGTTATTTCCAACAATACCTGAAGATAAACATTCTCTGCAAGCCAACAGACTCCGCAGAACTACAACACATATAAGATTACAGGAGCAACGGTTTGGTTAAACCTCGATAAAAATAACTTAAAATATTCTGTTTCAATTTCCCTAGCTACGAAAAGAGTAAACAATGCGGCTGTTTTTTTTTTACTCTGCTAGCAAAAATTTCGTATTTTATCATAACTGTATTTTAACGCTGTTGAATATTCATGCAGAGTCAATGTAATGACTTACTCACACTGCTGAGACAAGCGCTTTTGTTAACATCAACGAGGGTCACAATTGTCGGTGGTTTTTGAAAGCGCTTTTCATTCTCCTTTTAAAAACCTTCGAGTCGTTAAAATATCTGTTCATATGACGGAATTTTTAACAAGTTTGTTTGCGAGTTTGGCTTATGTACAAGTTCTAATATACTAAATTAAGATTTTATAAGATATTTCATAATGCCGAATTTACATTCGTATTCGTGTTAATAATAAAACGTTTTGTAGTCTGTAGATTGTGAAGAATTCGAGTACTCTGGAGGAGTTACCGGCCCTTCGCAGAGTGTGACGTGACAGGCCTGCTGTCTTCATGCGTACTATCCCCACATGAGGAATTGCTTCATTCGCTCTGGATGGAAGACTACAGCAGCTGGACAGAATGGAGGATGGACGACTACCTAAGGCTGCGTTTCGATATAGACCCTTCGGTACAAGAGACGAAGGAAGACCGAGAACGAAATGAAGAGATACTCTATGAAGACGGAACAGGCAAAGTGCTTTGCCTCTATCTCCGTGACGTATATAGAAGAAGTTAGTCTATAAGGCTATTTTATATATAATTCATGCAATCTTTTTGGTACCACCGAAAGTCACAGTCACCTAAACAGTTGGTGGATTTAAAACTTACTTAGTTAATTATTAGCTAAACTATTTGACAATTATTGATTAAACGTATTATTAGGCAGTCGTACATTTCAACAAATGAATGTATTTTGTCTTACATTGACAGTGCTATGTACGAGATCCATACTTTCTGAAATGTATCTTGTTCTGAAATATATCTAAAAAAAAAAAAATAATGTTCCTACTCCGTATAACAATGTTAGTTGTTTGTAATCATTTGTAGCTGTTTTATAAAAGCTGTACACGTTTATATTTGACATCATTGTTACTCAAAAAGATAAATTTTGGTTTCAGTAAAGCATACTTTCCTTTGCAGAGAAGAAATAGAATGTTTTACGATAACGTATTCAAGATAGCAATACATTCCTGTAGATTCCTAAATTACTTAGTAATTTTTAGTATCGTTTAAAATCTGTACCTTTTAATACTAGACAATTTTTATCTACTTAAATTTGTCTAGTAATAAATAAATATCTACTCCTAACTTAATTCTTGGCTTCTTTTTACCATTCCATTATTCCAATTTCTGTCTAAAAATTCTTTCACTACGTACTTTCTAAAATGATGTTACTTTCAATCGTCACTGATTTTGTCGTTTGTTAGCATCCAATTATTGTGGAGATACAACATTAAGGAAATTCTGGGTATACTTACATGATCACAGTTTTACAAATTCAGCTCATACATAGTTTCAGCTAACGTAGTTTTAATTTACGTAACTTAATTTTAATTGAATAGGAGGTATACTATCTATAAAAAAATTGCATACAAAAGATATAATACTTTTTAAAATATTTATAAATCTAATTGATCGAGGCATAAAAGAAATTTGTAAATTCATATTTCTATTCACAGTAAGTTAAAGTGAAGTACTATGTATAATCAGTGATTATAAGGACTGTAAAATAGAAACCGTAATAGAAAAGCGAATTATGTTTATCGGAAATTATTGTTGAAGAAGTACTAACGAACAGACTTTATAACAATACGTTAAAGAAAATCGATACACCATACACCAGTTATGAAACGGTAAGGAATCTGTTGGTCACTAAAGTCCTTAATGGTGTTATGGACGACGCAAAACTGGGTCAATAGATTGTTCCGTTAAAGACTTGGTATGGCTGCGAGAGACGTGTTTATAACTGCGTCCTCTAGCGTCGATTTCCGCAGGATTTACTGCTTTAAGTTAGGCTGATCCTGCTCACAAATATTATCAATGCTTATTTTGATGTTTTACCTTGTTGAAAATTTGCTTTTATAAATGTGTTCTATTCGTAATTACAGTTAATTGTGTTTGCTTAGTGTCTCTTTCATAGAAATATATAAGCCTACTTTTCATTACTGTCAGTTTCTTAATATTGAAGAAAAGTTTTAACTAATATACTCGTGTGTTTATAAAACTAATTCTACGTATTAAACTTTCTTTTGTATATAAAAATTAATACAAATTTTAAGTTCAGTTCATAATTTACTATTATTTTAATTAAAAAAGGGTTAATTCGATTTGGTAAACCAACGGAAACACTTTAACGTTTAACATGGAGTTTAACAATTAACAAACATAAAATATATTTACTCTAAAATAACAAGCAACAGTGACTACGATAGTATTATATTTGAATTTGTCACTTTAATTTACCTGACATAACAATACTTTACACTACAACAAGTACATCTTCACAAGTGAGCCTCCTGCTAGTTGTAATCGCTGTGGCACGGTTTTATCAGCTGTCCATCTTGTTTCAGAGTGCCCTGCTCTTCAACATCTACGAAGCAAATTTAATATCCCTGCAGATGTGCGAAAACGTTTAAATGACAAGACTGCAGCCGCCAACATATTTCTCCTCTTAAAGGAGTTTCAGTTGTTAACAGCAATATAGGTACGAACTAAGAAAATTACAAGAGCATTAAAAATTGTGTAATTAAGTTAATAGATTGATATGTTATTATGACTTATTGTTATATAGTTGTTATATTTTGTTACTTAGTGTTATATTTATATTTATGTTATATATCTGCATGATGTGTATTTATAATGTTTGTGTTGTGTTGGGTTAATATTTCTAATTTTATTTTGCATCAGTTAAACAAATGTTTTCATTTGTTAAATATTCTTATCTATCTCAATTGTTTGCACTATTTGGTATTTAAACAAATATTTACTATATGTTAATACATCTGTTTAAAAATCTGTACAAATTCATTTTCGTGGTCGCTAATGACCGTTGCTGTTGCAGCAACCTTATAAATAAATTAATTAAAAAAAAAATACTTCACACTGCCTATCAGTTTCAGCTGTAACTATTAAAATAATGTCAGACAAAATAATGAAAGTACACCGTAGCGTTCTACGAAATCGCCTAATTTTTAGGTTAAAATAATATAATTTTATTTCACACACTATTATCGGATATTAAAAATATTATTAAGATTTATAATGCGTTTTGTATATGTTTTAACTTACTCATTTTGTCTTTAACTTTTGACATGATAATGTCTTTTAGATGGACATTGTTTGAAACTTTCTGTAACATTTTATTTGCCGTCACGCTGTATGACGTCATCATTGCGTGACGTCATCATTTCTTGACGTCATTGGAATTGCTGTAAATAAAGGTTTGTTTTGATGCGTCTATATATATATTACATTTAATATTTATAAATAAATTTACTTCAAGATATACCTTTTTTTCCTTATTAGGAACATGTTTCGGGTACTATCTTGTACCCATCCTCAGCCTTCCGGTTTTTTTGTCTGGTGAAGTACATATGTGTTGTTGGTTGACTATTATTATTGTAGTTTCCCGTTGTCTTCTGGTATTTCAAATTGGTTTTATTGTGTGTGACTGTGGTGTATGTGTTAGTTTTTTGTGTATTTTCAATGTTGAGTGCTTTGAATATTGTGTCATGTTTTGTATTGGTTTGTATTTGTTCAGGTATTAGTTTGTTTTCTGTTTTATGTTTTACAAATATACAACCATAAAACAGAAAACAAACTAATACCTGAACAAATACAAATCAATACAAAACATGACACAATATTCAAAGCACTCAACATTGCAAACATTGAAAATACACAAAAAACTAACACATACACCACAATCACACACAATAAAACCAATTTGAAATACCAGAAGCCAACAGGAAGCCACAATAATAATAGTCAACCAACAACACATATGTACTTCACCAGACAAAAAAACCGGAAGGCTGAGGATGGGTACAAGATAGTACCCGAAACATGTTCCTAATAAGGAAAAAAAGGTATATCTTGAAGTAAATTTATTTATAAATATTAAATGTATTATATACATCAAGAAACGGACTGTAGCAGAAAGTGATTGAATATATATATATATATATATATATATATATATATTATGTGTTAAAAATAATATCACTGCAAACAATTAAACCAGATTTATAAAGCGTCCTGAAAGTTTAAAATCAAGTGTTAGCACAATTTACCAGCCTCTAATCGTTAACTAAAACCGCGACCGCTAACATGCTAACGTCGTCGCAGATTAAAGACCTAATAAGCAAACAACACTGCATAGCTTTAATTTTGATAACATAATCTCAGAATCCCCAAAAGCTACTACAACTCCGTACATTTTCTTGTCTAAGTTCTACGAAAAACTTGATAAATACACAGAGTACACTCATGTGTTCACGGATGGTTCTCGTACAGACGGAAACAATGGATGTGCAGTAATATTATCTGGACATGAATACTTATTCAGGTTGGACAGGGTCTGCTCGGTTTTTTTCTGCGAAGCATATGCAATTCGTTCAGCACTGGAAATAATAAAAGATTCCATGGGCTCTAAGTATATTATCTTCTCAGATTCTCGAAGTGTTTTAGATAGTCTGCAGCAGGAGGACAGCAAAGAACCCATTATTCATAACATAAGCAACATAACCCTTGATATCTCAACTAGACAGTGAGTGCAAGGAAATTATTTTCAGTTGGATCCCATCGCACACCGGAATTAAGGGCAACGAGATGACTGATAGGGCTGCGAAGACTGCTACGTCGAGTCAATATCATCCTCACAAACTATCCCACAATAACCTTAAGAAATATCTGCATTTAAAACTTCTGGAGCACTGGAATGATGAATGGCTTAAGTCGCCACCCGCCAAACTATTCCGAGTGAGGAAAAATATTTACGAGCAGCGCTCACTTGCTACAGACTCCAGGAGAAATCAAGTGGTCATAACAAGACTCCGCATCGGCCACACGCTACTGACTCACAAGTACATTTTCACAATAGAGCCTCCTGCGAGATGTAATCGCTGTGGCACGGTTTTGTCAGCTTTCCATCTTGTTTCAGAGTGCCCTGCTCTTCAACATCTACGAATCAAATTTAATATCCCTGCAGATGTGCGAAAAAGGTTAAATGACAGGACTGCAGCCGCCAACATACTTCTCCTCTTAAAGGAGCTTCAGTTGTTAACAGCAATATAGGTACGAACTAAGAAAATTATGAAAACATTAAAAATTGTGTAGTTAAGTTAATGGACTGATATGTTATTATGACTTATTGTTATATAGTTGTTATATTTTGTTACTTAATGTTCTAGTTATTATATATATACTTAGTTATCTTTATTTATGTGCAAGATGTGTATTTATATTGCTTGTGTTGTGGGGGGGTTAATATTTCTCATTTTATTTGGCTTCAGTTAAACTAATATTGTTATTTGTTAAATATTGTTATCTATCTCATTTGTTTCCACTATTTGGTATTTAAACAAATATTTACTATACGTTAATACATCTATTTAAGAATCTGTACAAATTCATTTTTGTGGTCGCTAATGACGTTAATACATCTGTTTAAGAATCTGTACAAATTCATTTTTGTGGTCGCTAATGACCGTTGCTCCGTTGCTGTTGCAGCGACCTTATAAAAAAAAACACTGCATAGCTGTAGATAGGTTGTTGTCTCTAGTTACTATTATTATGGTTATTACTAGTTATTGTTATGGTTACTGAGTGACTGATTGTTTCTTTTGCGCAAATGTTGCGTTTAGCTGGCTGCTGAAAGACATTATCATGCTCTTAAGCTTTTACCATTTGGTAAACGGTACTGTATCTTTTTGTTGTCGCATTCCACTCTCTCTGTTAATAAATAAGTAGTTTAGTTTTGTTTGAAATGCGGTATGTTAAGTTTATCTTTTGTTATTTTAGGAATCTACTTTAAGTTACTCAATTTATGAATTTTTCTTAACTTTGGTATTTTATTACTAATCACTTGTACTTCGTCGGTTTGGAATTCTCGTTTTCAGTTGAAGAGGGGGCGTGGTCTTTAGTATATATGTGGAGGTATAAATACGATTGAAGACAGCTGTCCATCCGTTGATAGGTCTTTTGGCAGGGTCTCTCAACTGTCACTCGCAGGTCAGAAATGTCTACTTATTTTATAAAATTTTGTAGTTTTACCTTATGTGTTGTTCCTAATGTTTTCTAAGAATTATATTCCTGCAATAAGGTTTTAATCGTAGGCTAATTATTTATATTTTCTAATATTTTTATTTATTTGATGTCACTATAATTTGCTTTAAGTTTTTAGCTTCTGCTAACGATCCCAGATTCTACGGTTTAAAAGGCCGCCTTATAAAATTTTGTGCACATGAAAGATTTATGTCTTATGTAAAATGTATTCCTAAACAACTGTGCCGAGTCTCTGAAATATCGGCGCGTATTCGGCATTTAACGCCAAAGCTTACGAAAAATACTGTACTGTATTTAGCGGTAGATATACGCATACAATCTACAGCAGTGGTAATTAAGCTGCGCTTGATCGGTGCTGCGCTCTGGTGCTCGATACTGATTGCGAGCAAACAAAAGCAAGATTGCGTTCTAAAAGGCTGTCTCTCGCTGCTCTTCCAAACGATCGCCTTGCCTGCATTTCTTCTCCGACAGAAAGGAGCTTTTAGTTGTACCATCTTCATCTATGGCAGGCTAAACTAATACAGATCTGCGGTAAGTTACGGCAATATGATTATATACATTAATTTAAAGTAATACGAACAAAAATTGTTTAACAAGCCCACATTGAGTAAAATCAGTTAATCTCACGCCACGTGGTGAGTTGTGAAATGCGTAATTTTGAGTAATTTAAATGTAACTTTTATTGGTAATTATAGTAATACTATATTAATTTCAGAAGTCTTAACTAAGGCACCAGAATTGAGAATAATGTAAATGCAAAAAGGTATTTGTTTAATAAGTACAGAAATGATTGTAATCAGGTAACCTCTCACACCACGTGGCAAATAAGACTATGTGTAAATTTTATTAATTGTATAACAAACTGAATAATTATATAACCTTAATTGAATTATGTTAACCCACAGGGGTAAAGTTTATAATATGAAATTTAACAAAACTAAATGTTTTCAAGATAGGGCCATGTGGCCGTATAACCGTTGCAAAGTGTGTAAAACTATCATTTTAAGTAGGCCTAAAGCTGTGTTTAATATTATATATGGATTTTGGTGCGGCTGTGTTTAATATTATATATGGATTTTGGTGCGTGTGAGGTTTCTGGGGGAATTAGTTTTGAGAACTTATCGCTGAAAATATTTGTATAAACAGGGTCCCTCGCCGGAAGTCGAGGAACAGCTCCATCCTGAACAATTAACATCTAGACTCTCTCTCAACTTCATCTGCCGGAGGAGAATAGCGAGGACGGGCCACAAACACCCTATCATGTAGACCAGGAGACCACCGCTTCACACCATGCAATATATAAGGTGACACCAAGCCATATTATTTTACACAGTGTGATGTAACCCACTAGAACCAGTGGACATAGAGTCACCCTACACCAACGACTTTAAGCTTTAAACATTTTAATTGGGTCCCCGGTTAACGGGACAGAATAGTGCGCGGACTTGGGGGGGAATCTTTTGTACATTTTGTAACTTTGTTTGTATAACCTGTGAGCCCAGAGGTTGGAATGTATCTGTGGCTGCTTCCCATTCAGGCGTGTAAATTTCCTTCTTATTTTCAGTATAAGGGTTTCCTTAGTGCTACTAATTCATTCAATCAACATGTAATTTCACTGGTTAAATTTAGTTTTCATTTTAGGCTTTAATTTCTCATTTTTAAATTCTGTTTGGGTCATATAGGGATAGAAGTTTCGAGGTAGTTAAGTCGGGTCACCAGTTTAATCCTGTATAGGTGCATTTTCATGCAGACTTGAACATGCTCTTGGTACAGGTTGAGTTATGCACCATCTTGCCTAGGAACATGTCGGCCTTTGGGCCAAATTAATTTTAAAAGGTCGTAAGGCATTATGACACGTTACTGTTTTCAATATTTAACAAAATTTATCAATATTTAAATTCTTTTAATTGATTATGATCACTTGGGTGTTTACTGTATTCTAATTATAATTACTCCAAGTCTAAGTGCTCAATGTGGAAGCACTTTATAATAGTATCAGGCACTGTGCCAACTCTTGAATTTAGTATGTCCTGAGGCCACTGGTGTTACAAACATAATCTGTTATACACATTTAATATGTTATAAACATATTAGGTATTAAGACCTAATATGGATATTTATAAATTGTTAATTATATACCTCATGGGGTGGAAAAGGGTGTGGCAAGATTTAATGATAGATGTTATAATTGTCCTGTGTTGTGGAACGTGTATATGTATTGTATATTCGTGTGTATTTTTGGGGGTTAGATATGTATTGTATATTCGTGTGTATTTTTGGGGGTTAGATATAGGGCTAAAAGGAGAAAATAAAACATAGATTTTATATAAATTTATTGTCAAATACCATTTTTAAAAGGAGAATATAAAACATAGATTTTATATAAATTTATTTTCAAATACCATTTTTAAAAGGAGAATATAAAATATAGATTTTATATTTATTAATTTCAAATAACATTTAAAAGGAGAATATAGATTTTATTTCTATTAATTTTCAATTAATATTTTTAAGGAGAATTAATTATTTTTAATTAACATTGTTAAGGAGAATATTGATTTTATCAGAATTAATTTTTTCAATTAATATTTTTTAAGGAGAATTAATTTTTTCAATTAATATTTTTTAAGGAGAACATAGAATCTAAATGTTATATTTATTGATTTTTGTAGGTAACAATTTTAAAGGAGATATAATAATAAAAAAGGATTTTATTGATTGTTAATTTTGTGAGTTTTAATTGCAAGTCCCGTCTCACTGGATCCAGCGCATTTTTGGCTTCTCTAGGCTTTGGCCTAGTTTTAATTATCTTGTGGCCCCTCTTTAGAAAAAAAAAATAAATAAAAAATAAAATAAATAAAAAAAAATATTTTTCAAAAAACAAATTTTTTTTACAAGTCACACTTAAAGAGGCGTTACACAACCTCTATAAATCATCGACTTAAACCGCGTTTTTTCTGTTTAACGCACAACGCACAGTGCAGTTTTGATAGATAATTTATTACTCAGCTTAACAGATGTCCGCTGCGACGGTTTTACTGTACACAATATTTCTTGGGCCTCAGGTTTTAACAAACAGCTTCCTTTGCTGACATACGCTTAACACATATTCTTTGTAAGAACGTAAAAGATAATACTAATATAAAACCTTCTACTTTAAACTAAAATAAATGCAAGAATAGAGAGAATAAATGCAAGAATAAATAACTTATAGAAGAATATAAGTTATGGGGCCTTGAAGTAAACACAAAGAGAACGGAGTATACGTGCATTGGTGGGGAACAGAAGAATTTAGTTTTAGAAGACGAACAACAAATAATAAATTGCAGTAGCTATAAATATCTAGGAACAACAATTACACAAGATGGTAGTCTAGATAAAACGATAAGAGAAAGAAATAACTTCGGAAGAAAATCAATAGCATTGCTGAACAACATATTGTGGGACCAACAAATATCAAAACTAAATAAACATCGTATATACAATACAATTGTGAAACCAATTACGTCATACGGATGTGAAATGTGGCCAATATCACAAAGAACAGAAAAGTTGTTGGAGGCTACTGAAATGGATTATTGGCGAAGAGCGGCAGGGAGGTCAAAACTGGAAAATGTAAGAAACGTCAGAATTCGGGAGATAGTGGGGGGTACAGTGCTCTATTGTCGACGACATAAAAACAAAACAGCTAAGATGGTTTGGACATGTGCAAAGAATGCCGGATAATCGACTCCCCAAGCAAATTTTGGGATGGACATCAAATGGTCGTAGGCGTAGAGGAAGACCTAGGTTAAGTTGGAGAGAAGGCATCAATCGGCCAATGAGAGACCGGAAATTGGAAGAAGAATCTTGGTTAGATCGAGACCAATGGAGACTAGAGATCGGAAGACGTAGGATAACGTTTTGAACCGATTTATATATATAAATGCAAGAAAATACAAACTCTACAATGTTTGTTGAGTAAAACTGTGACACACTGTCAACTTAAGTCGTAAAGGGATAGTTATATATGTATATATATTATAGTCCTCTTTAAAAGTGAAAAATTGTTACGATATAGACAGTCTGAGTAGAGGGTTTAACTGACATCATTTGCAACTTCCGCCGCTCAACGTTTACAAAGTCACTAAGTCTATTACGTGGACACATCTCAGGAATCACTGGTTACCAGGATTAAAAAAAAACACATAATTCATACGAAATACAACAAACCTCAAGAATCAGCTGCTGTTCAGCTTAGTCTTATGTTGACGCAACTCCATGCTATACTATCAGACTCACTTCATAGCGAAGTAGCCGAATTTTTACCTAGAGTAGTCAGAAAGTCATTAGAAGTTATCAAGAACCCAAACAATTTTTGAAGACCTAATCTGCTTATCTCATGAAAAACGTTGATAAATGGTAGCCTATTACATTAACTGCTACAACAACAAAAACTGGGACTGATTGTAAACACTATTGTTAGTTGTATTTTATCATAAGTTATTTAATATTATATTCGTTAACTTGTTTTATTATTATCTTATTTTAAATGTGATTATCTTTGGATTCAATAGTTCTTGCTCCAAAGCAATTTTATAGCTTGTCGTAGCTTGTCTATACACTGTCAACTTATGTCGTAAAGGGATAGTTATATAAATTATACTCCACTTTATTGTTACCACCGTATTTTCTCAAATATTTGACCTCCCGTGTCGTTTTGCAGTGGTACGGCTTACACACCGCCAGGCTACACATCGTCAGAGACACCAGTGGATGAGGAGCCACGTAAAATGACAACCTGTAGGGTGGGGAGGGTGTTTTGGGTTTTACCCATAGACGTCAGGCTGCCACTGACTGCAGTATGCATACTCGTATTTCTGTCAGAAACAATATATTCTGTATTTCTGTGTTTCGGAAGTTTCTTCCGAAGTCTTGCCGTAGTAAGACGTACTCGCTGTCACGAGATTTTCGTGACAAGACATGTCGGTTTCCATATGACTTAGAAGTTGGTTCACGGTTCGTGTTCTTTGTAACCATTGCCGTTATAGAACTAGATAGTTTTCTAAATAGTTCATTCCTAATGCTTTTTTGCGTAGAGTGTTGTTTTGAGTAAACGCGAGAACACTTCAAGAAGCCGTATTTGTGTAAGCTTAATAAACTACCTATTTTTAACCAGTTTTGATCACTGAGATTAAGATTATTCAAGTTATATACAATAACAGTTACATATCGCAGTGTGCGTGTGTGTGCAAAGACGTGAATTGTCAGCGTAGTAGTCATCGAGCAACGCGCAGAGTAGCAGCAGCGAGCAGAGCGCCTGATCTCTACGCAAACAGTTGGAATTCTACGTACAAGTAACTTATATGTAAAACAAGCCAATGGATTCATTTATTGAAAGATAATTATTTAATAAACAATTTTATAGTATAAAGTAATAAGACAATAGTAATTTTTAATGTGTTATTGAATAAAATTTTCCTACCTTCAGATATAGACTCTGTAAATAATTTAAATAATCCATCTTGTAATAATTTAAATGTAACCTCTCTATGTAGTTTTAATTTGTATCGTTGCATAGATAGTATTAATCCAAAGTAGTAGTTGTAGTAGTTTTAAACGAAAGTAGGGTAGGTGGGAGTTCTTTTGTCGCGCCTTTCGTCGGAACCCGCTGTACACCACAACGAATATCTCTGTACTGTCCTATGGGTGTGAATTATGGACAACAATAAAAAAATAAGACAGTAAAATACAGGTTTTGTAAAATGTATAAAAACACTTGGTAAGTTTCACAAATTTTTTAATTAACTCTGACAGCTGTTTCGACTAACTAAGCCATTGTCAAAGAGGCGAATGAATGAAAATTATTAAACACAGGTTGTGAGTGGAGTGAAGGTGGTGAATATCTGTTTAGGGCGTATCTGGAACATCTGTGTTGAGATGGCGAGGGGGGTGCAAGAGACAAAGGAAGGTCAGGTGTCTTTAAAAACTAAATACAATCATGAATGCAAAATATAAAATTAACTAAACTAAATATAATCTAAATATAAAATATAAAATTAACTGAACTAAATATAAACTGAATGGAAAATTTAAAATAATGATGAACATTCAAAATAATATAAAATATACTAAACTAAATAACAGATTTTAATAAAGGGGATACACAAAATTCAGTCTGTTCATTGGTTACATTTTTGTTATTTTTTATTGCTTTTTTAATTTCTAAAATTTCCAACAAATCCATTTTTTTGCCTTTTTGTATGTTGTAGAGTAGTGTTATGTTTTTTTGAGTCTATGAAGTGATTGTGTTGTAAGCAATGATCTGCAAAACCTGTATTAGATATATTGGTTAAAATCGCCTTCTTATTTTCATTCATTCGCCTCTTTGACAATGGCTTAGTTAATCGAAACAGCTGTCAGAGTTAATTAAAAAATTTGTGAAACTTACCAAGTGTTTTTATATATTTTACAAAACCTTTGTATTAATATGTTTCACCAAGTGCCCAACGAGTCATCAATTAATATCGTAAAATACAGGCCTCAGATATGAGTTAAAAGGTGTTCCGAACTTGACCGTATTGGCAATGAGGCCATACGAGAAGAGTTTTTAACTTGAATGAAAAATTAAAAGATTACAAACAACGGTGGAAAGAACACATGGGATCAATGTCAGATTCTAGATTGGCGAAACAAGTCTGGAAGTACAAACCTGTAGGACACAGGTGTGTAGGTAGTAGGCTCGGGAAAAGATGGCTGAAGGATTTTTTAACGCGGAACAGTTAGCACCTTGCTTATGCCGTGCTACGATGATGGTGAAAAGAAAACTTTTTCCCCTGATCTAAGCTGTCGTCTGTCTAGTTTTGAAAAAAAATTTCTGCTTGATCACTTTGTTCCAGAAGAGAAAAAGAGTCGAGGAACAGTGAGATAGGAACGGACAGTGATCGAGAGAGAGAGAGAGAGAGAGAGAGAGAGAGAGAGAGAGAGAGAGAGAGAGAGAGAGAGAGAGAGAGGTGTGTGTGTGTGTGTGTGTGTGTGTGTGTGTGTGTGTGTGTGTGTGTGTGTGTGTGTGTGTGTGTGTGTGTGTGTGTGTGTGTGTGTGTGTGTGACGATATAGAGAAGTATAAGCTAATAGGACGTGTAAGTCTTTTTGTATCACCCACATTTAACACAAATTTAGTAATGAAGAAATATATTCCTGAATTCACTTGGAGCGCACAAAACTGGCTACCATGTTTGGATAATTATATACATTAATAAACAAACATACAAGTATTATAAACATGTACCGGGCTGTTTGGCCGTGGTCCAGGGTTTTCAAACAAACCAAACGTTTTAGCAGCACCACCACTGGCTGCCATCATCAGTGGAATTCGAGCCTGTATTGTTAAATGTCAGGCCCACAGTACTGTGGTGAAATAATCATCAGCCTTCACCACAATACTGTGGGCCTGACGTTTAACACCCCGCGTTCGGGTAGACTCGAATTCCACTGATGATGGCAGCCAGTGGTGGTGCTGCTGAAGCGTTTGGTTTGTTTGAAAACCCTGGACCACGGCCAAACAGCCCGGTACATGCTTCTAATACTACTGGCACCGGCCGTGAAACCCTTAGAACAACAACACAAGTATGAGGTTTGTATGACCTACGTCTAAGGAACGTTAGTTGTATCAATACGCAGCAAAAGTGTGAGGGTGTACACGCGCGGAGTTTGACGTCTTTGACAAGGCGGACAGCGTTCGTATCGACAATAACAACGTCTCCACATCTGATCGAGCACACGCACATTACGACTTCGGTACGTACAAACACTTAATACGAATGGTCGAGCAATAACAGCAGATGTACGTTTCCTCTGGCGGAAATTGTGCCTGACTGATTGCTTGCTGAGCTGTAAACAAACAATAAATTAGTCCGCGAGAGTGGAGTACAAATGTGTGTCAGTCTGAATCCACTCACTGTACTGCAATCGACAAATGAAATCAACCTTTGCAAGGGTAGATCTCTTGTAAACACGAGCAGAATTGTATGTTCCCCCACAATGCGTATGTACGGAGAAAAAGTGGTCTTTATTGAGACAATCAAGCGGTATTTTGCTTACGTAAGTACGAATTTTGTTGAGACATATTGTTTCAATATAGATTACTTTCCAAGTAATAAAATGTCTGTCGGAACCCTGCTGAGGACGGATATACGTCATAGTCTACCGGTTACACGACCTCTAAAATTGATTTCATATCGAAAATAAGATAGATATAATATTCATGTCAGTAGCAGTGTCGCGTAGTACGGATTTACATTTACTATTTACTTATTCGTTATACTTGTATTTTATCTTTTATTTATTGTTAACTAAATACGAAGCGGTAACTAAAATCGATATGTTAATTTTGTATTATTGACAGACATTGATGTAACTGATACATTAATTAGAAATTAAATTAAATGAATTCTATTTTTATGAATATCTCTTAAAACAATAATTGTTAACTATATTTTATATTTTTTGATTTACATCCTGTGTTTATGAATCAAATAACAAATTGTTTTTTTTCATCTTTTATTTGAATTAGCAGTCTCTGTATTTCCAAATTTGTCGTGTTTACTTGCTGAACTACTACTTGTCATGTTGCGGACAAGGCCTTTCAGTGTTACCAGAACTTGAAAATGATGGTTTTGTTATGAAAAACATTTTGTTTACACGTTGAAACATTCCAGCTATAAGATTGCTTTTGAGCAAGAACTATTGAATCCAAAGATAATCACATTTAAAATAATAGAATAATAAAACAAGGTAACAAATATAATATTAAATAACTTATGATAAAATACTAACTAACAATAGTGTTTATAATCAGTCCCAGTTTTTTTTTTGTAGCAGTTAATGTAATAGGCCACCATTTATCAACGTTTTTTATGAGATAAATAGATTATGTCTTTTATTGTCAAAAAATTGTTTGGATTCTTGATAACTTCTAATGACTTTCTGACTGCTCTCGGTAAAAATTCGGCTACTTCGGTATGAAGTGAGCCTGATAGTATAGCATGGAGTTACGTCAACATAAGACTAAGGTAAACAGCTAAACCCTCTACTCAGACTGTCTATATTGTAACAATTTGTCACTTTTCAAGTGGACTATAATGTATATAACGATCCCTTTACGACATGAGTTGACAGTGTGGCACACTTTTACTCAACAAACTTTGTAGAGTTTGTATATTCTTGCGTATATTTTAGTTTACAGTGGAAGGTTTTATATTAGTATTATCTTTTGTGTTCTTACAAATAATATGTAGAAAGCGTATGTCAGCAAAGGAAGCTGTTTGTTAAAACCTGAGGATCAAGAAATATTGTGTAAAGGTGACACAGTGAATATCTAAAAGCTGGGCAATAAATTATCTACCAACAGCGCACTGTGCGTTGAACAGAAAGAAACGCAATTTAAGCTTAGATGATTCATAGAGGCTATTGAGATATACATTTTACATAAAACATAAATCTTTCATGTGCACGAGATTTTATGAGGCGGCCTTGAAACTTTTATATACGTTATAGAGATTTTGTGACTCCGAGAGTATTGATTAGCAGTGAATATTAAAGGAATCAGCTACTTCACGTTTTATCACACACACACACACACACAAATTCATGCATATGTTTAAATGAGTTAATACTAACAAAAATAAATTTTTATTTTTATTATCTACCCATTTTTAGTATCTGATGTCAAGGAAAGTCAATACTAAGAAATTAAAGAAATATTATGTTCCATTCCTCCAGGTGGTCTAGTGGTTAGCGCGGGCGTTCATGCGCTCGTGGTCCCGGCTTTAATTCCCGGCGGAGGCTCCGTACGGCGTGCACTCAGTGTTGTGAGTAGCCGACTGAGATCCAGCGACGCCTCCTGGTTGTGAATACCGTAATTAGCGGCCGGCGGCCTGTTTTACTGGCCATGGAACCGTCACACTAACACACAAAACCCGCGCGGTATGCCTTGGTCCTTCGGGGACTGTTGAGCAGAGGTTTATTTTATTACGTTCCATTTAGGATACAGATACATAACTGTATAATTCCTTGAAACTGTCGGTGTATCCCTTCTTGGTTTAAAGCTTCAATTGATGTGTCTCTTAGTACCTAACGTTTCAAAGCCTCAAACAGGCGTTATTATCAGAATAGAGACGGATGGATTATTGTTAGATGTCCAAAAATACCTTATTGGGCCTTCAGTACAAGGATATCGAAACATCAGGGAGAAACAGCGATACCGATTTTAATCAATGGCCTGAATAACCAAACCGTTTTAACAAATATGTTCGACTCGAGCCGTAAAAACCTACAAGTTTAAGGTACGTAAGTTTTCAGTTACTGAAATTATAATAGTCTTCCGATATAGATTGATTTAAATCAAAAATATTCAGTTAGTACTTCCAGACATATGTTATTTTGTTTTAACATAATGAGAAACGTTTTCTTTAAAAAAAAAAATTATTAGTCTGTTTCAGGATACAATTTTTCAAGATTTTGCCCAAGTGCCAGCTACTTGGTACACACGGACTTCAAGGTTACCTTATTACTACACGGCTATATTAATATTGGATCCGGAGAGGGTAAGCGCAGCAGCACTGGCACTGCGTGTTGCGTGGCGGGCGATACAGTTGTTCCCCTACGCTGCTTGACGTTTGTACAGTCAAAGTAAAACTCATACGCGACTTGAAAATTTACCCGTCTGAAAATTACAGTAAGAGCATTTTATACTTTGTTATTCTACATCATTTCAAATGTCATACTTTGTAACACGAACACTCACAAATATTAGTCTATACTTGTAATACAAATCGACGCTCACGGCATTCACAGCTGGGAAACACACATTCAAATGACAAACTATTGAGAATGACTGTAGACTGCTCGGTATTGTGAGACGCGCTTGCGCGTTTGTCTCTAAACTCCCGTAGTTTACATTTTTTCCGCATCCTTTGTTGAATTTGTCTAGTAGTACTTTAAACGTATGAACCAGGGTTGCCAGGTGTGGGGATTTTTCCCCACACCGGCGAAATTTGAAGCCTAAAAATGGTAAGTGGGTAAATTGTGGGGATTTGTGTAAATGTGGTGAATTGGTGGCGATTTCAAATAATTAAAATTTCAAGTAATGTCGATGTGAGAAAACTGCAGTACAGAAATCCTGCAAAGTTTACAAAACTACAAAATATTTATGTAGGTGCTATAAGAGCACTGTGATTTTGGAAATTAAAAATCTTTAAGAAATACAAAATTTGAGAGTATATTCCATAAACTTCTATGTTGAATAATCTTTTTATCTGAATTAGCAGTCTCTGTAACTCCAACTTCGTCATGCTTATTTGCTAAACTGCTACCTGTCATGTTCTGGACGAGGCCTTTCAGTGTTTCCACCATTTTCAAGTCCTAAACCACGACAGTTGTAACTATAATTCTGCCTAGATAAACATGGCCTTCACTGAAGAAAATCAGTTGAATTAAAAATTTAATTAATTTAATAATATAAGTAAATAATATATTTTTTTTAGTCATAGACCATTCTCTGACACATGTATTTATTTAATTTATCTCATTTCTGAAGATTTGAAATGAAGATTGGAAGAATGGAAGATTGGATAGTAAATAGAAATAAAAGACACTGCATAAAGTACACGAATTTGTGGCGTGGGGATATCGATGCCAAAGTGGGGATATTTTGGGTAGCCATGTGGGGAAAAGAGGACAGCTTGACCTGGCAACACTGGTAAATTAATTCTAAGTGACAGAGAGTTTATTATATTACTAGATGCTACCAACGGCTTCGCACGCGAATATTTGACTTAAAATAAGTATTGTAATATAATTTTTATTGTCTATGTCTATTTGGCGTTCTGTCAGCTCGTACAACAATTTTGTACTCATTAGTCAAATTCTCTCCAAAGCTGTTTTTTACACTTGTACTATTTTAACTTGTACTAAATTATTATGTTGGTGCAACAGTCCTTGGAGATTTAAAAGTACCCGTTTATAAAGCCTTTGGAGATATTTATAAAGTACCTGTTAAATCAAAAACGCTAAATTCTTTATTGTAAGTGTTACTGTGTTAGAATCATTGTATAACACATTAAACGTTATGTTTTCCTCAACCATGGCTTTTATTTATTTCAGTGGTAAACGAAAACCAAAAACCGTTGTCACCTAACCTCACAAATGAAAACAACACGTATTTTTCCTTTGCATTAAGTAATAAGACAATTTACAATTAGTACATTTCTTTCTTTCCACATCGTAATATATCGATACAATCGCATATTATATAAACCATCGAAAATGTACTGCAGGAATGGAAAAATGTACGGTTTCGATGCCGCTAAATAGCTTTTGTTTATTTACTTGTACTATGGTAATTAATTCTGGTCTCGTTGTTGACACCTTTAGTAGTAGTATTTAATATATTTCATTACTTATTCATTGGATCATCAGAAATACGTATAAACATAAGTTTTATAATCGTTTAAGACAATTACAAAATATATAGACGTATATGTATACCAAATTACAAAATACTATATCAATACAATGCATATTAAAAACATTGAAAACTGCAGGAACGGATAAAGGTACAGTTTTGATACCGCTAAATACCATTTGTTCATTTACTTGTTACTATGGTAATTACTTCTGGTCTCCATGGTGTTGTTGACATCTTTATACTCGTCAGCGAAAATGCATAATTAAAATGGTTAAAATTGTGCGAACGGGGCAAAATATCAAACTCTAAGTTAAACAGTATTTTTCGCCTTGTGTCAAAGGTTACCTGTGCAAAATTTGGTGGCAATCGGTGTAACGGTATGGATTTATATTCAATACCCATAAATTCTCAGACTTTGAGTTATATATATATATATCTATATACATATGTATGTTTTAGATAACTAGGTTTACTTAGGTTGATTGGTCTTTCATTTGAATTTCGCTTGTCTACCGTCGACTTGATGACGTTTGTTATAAGTTGGTTACTTATTAATCAAACAATATTTAAATCACGTTTTCATCACATGATATTAAAACGTCCGTTTAAGATAAATATTTTTTGTCCTACTAAAAATAACAATGGATACTTTTTGTACTATTTTGTACCACAACTATTTGTACAACTATTTTGTATATATACTATTTACCGAATATTTCTTCCGTCGTGTGACTTCGTGTTGCGTTCGATTGATTATATTTACGCGTTTCGAAACATATGTTTCGTCTTCAGAATAAAAAAATCACTCAAAGTGAGGTCGTAAAATAATAAAATTGCAAATATTAAAAACAGTTCTACACATATCCGCATTATATGAGTGCACACTCGAGTGGGACCGATCGGACACTGTCTGTTAGCAGGTATTGAGTCTAGTATAGTATGTAAGTACTATATAATATATACTATATAGGTTGAGTCTGGTATCGTAGAGCGGGTTTGATTTGAAGTTTAAATGATCGTTTAGCACGAAGTCACGACTGTGTACGTCATGTACGCTCTGTATATCTCGAATTCGTTCAACGCGTTCATATAAGCGCCTTTATTTCAAACATACATGGGTTTCAATTTGGAACTGAAGCTAAGTATATTTATGATTTTCATTTATTAAATGACGTGCGTAGTTGGATTTTATGGATACTTCAAATTGTGCTTTGCTGTGTGTTCAATAAAACGTTTTTGGAAACTTTTCCGGTTTGGCCGATATAAAAGCATTCACAACCGTCGCATGATAATTTATACACCCAAGTTTTCTTTTCTAAAGGCATAGTTATTTACGGAGTATGTTCATAAGACTATTGTTGGTTTTAAATATTATGGTTCTATTGTTCATATTTAATAAAATAGTTAAAATTTTTGGTATTAAGTTGGTGTACGTCGTTGAAATAAAAGTGGTTTTTGTGTCTTTTTCTATACGAGGTTTAGATCGCTTGTAGGCCTACTTACTTATGTTTTTGAGGAGGTTCTCGATCAAGGAACTATTGAAACCAACGGCTTGAGCTATGTATTTTAACACGATAATGATTTTAGGCTGGGGGTCATTCCACAAAATGCGTGATGCGTCATCGAAAAATGTAACGCTTCCACACTTTCGATTCCCCACAGTATAGAAATCTTCGGTCTCTGTCGTTTTTAACATGATAATATTTGTTATATAGTAAATATATTTGATGAAAAGAAGAATATATTTACGTTACGTTATATTTACGTTATATAAAACACATTATACGTTTCAAAAGCCTAAAAACTTTATCATGCTTCGATGTTTCGGTTTCGTCGAAATTCTTTGTGTGTAAAATTGGTTGAAACTAGGCTGTGGCCGATGACTGATTTACTTACATCTAAATTTTTTTATTGTTTTTAGTTCGTTATTGAAATCCTTGTCGCCAAGAGGTACTGTTAAGAGTTTGTGTATAAAGCAATTAAAGGCTGGCATTTTTTGCGAAAAGTGGTGACGTGAGCCGGCAGGTATGGTCACATCGCGTATGTTTCGAAACGCGTAAAGATAATCAATCGAACGCATCACGAAGTCACACGACGAAAGAAATACGGTAAATATTATTGTTTTTTTTTTTCAGTAAGTGACTTGGATACCTATTCAAACATTTTTTCAACTATTTTGTACTTTTTGTACCACATCCTAAGTTTAGGTGTGACAACGCAGGCCATTCGGCGTCCAAATGAGGTTGTGTAGCTAATATTAGCCTTCAGTCTTTGTCATATTAATAAGTGTGAACATAGCTTTAAAGAAACAAAGTAGCAACAATTAAAAAAAAAAACTGTAAATATTTACAAACGAAGAAACTGGTCATACGATTATCCATACTCTTTCATGGCCTACTAATACTCTTCATAATAACTGCTCATGATGTTCATCTTATATAAAACTAATAATTATAATGTACACATCTACTGTATAGTAATATTATTTGTGTAACAATTAAATTTTTATAACACATATTTTAAAATATCTACAACATTACAGTATAGAGATAAAATTGTAACAAGTAAGAAAAATTTTGAATATTCAGTGTGCACATTTTACAGCAACGAGGAGTGTAACTGTTTTAATTAATTATGTATTCCCGCTTGTTGTAAAATGTCATACTTGGTCATAAACGTATTTTTAAGACTCTTGAATATTTATGGGGAGGACACTGAAATGACTTACTCGTTCAGCAGACAGGTTGCTCTTTGCCAACTCGCTGTGATTCTTAAAACTTTGTACCATTTATTTAACACAACATTTTTGCTATGAGTAGAAAACGATAATTTTTTGTTATTCTATTGTTAATGAATAAATTCTTTGTAGATTCATACACAGACGTATACATTCAACAATCATCTTTGCAGGCAATAATTAGTGAAACTTACAAGTTTCTAAAACTCCTGCCATTTTTACACTTAACTAATCTTAAAAGTAAAGTTAAATTACTACAGCTGTTTATTATATACATTACGTTTTTGGAAAAGTGCGTCAACATTAAAATTAATACTATACATTTAGATTGTATTCCTAACGTTTAATAGTAGACTTCTTTTGAAGATCTACTGATAGTGAGAAAGAAATAACTAATTCTGCTTCACGAACCCAGTGACAGATGAATCTACAACATTTACTAGACCGGGAAATACAACACAAACATAAAATAATATAAAGCAGAATTTTTTCTTTTATTCATAACGTTTTAAAAGTTGTATTTTTGAATATAGAAACAAAAAACACAGAAGAAAGTTTCACATTTGAGTGAGACAGCTTTGTGAAAGACACCAACTGAAACTTCTTTTTTACAGCTTGTTGAGTAAATAAGTAATATTTATTTAAAACCGGTGTCAGTTATTTATAAACAGTCACTCTTACTTATTGAATTTAAGATATTTCGTTTTCCAAGTTCTCAGAATGTTTAAAATACGATTCATATACCTTTTTAAAACAAACGCTTTCTTTTAACTAAGCTGCTTCTTCGTAAAAGACATAAAAACAATTTTGTTCTTAAATTTCTTGTTTGAGTATTTAATTTTTAAATTCTGTAGTTCTGATTATTCTTCTTTTTTAAACTCTATGCGTCGTCATTATTTAAACCTATTCAAAATTTTTGCTTATATAGGTCTATATTTTTAAATTTACCTTGTATAATTTTTAATGAATATAATATTATTAATATTTGGAATCACGAAATTAAAAGGCGATTAGTTTGTTGTATAAATAGGCGATCTGATTTTTAAAATAAAAACAACACAATTTAGCGAGTTCAGTGACTTAACTTTCTATGAAGGATCCAGTATGTAGGCTAATATTTTATTTACAAATAAATATTTTACGGATAAAATTATTACAACTCAATGTAAAATACATTGGACATTTAATTTGTTATCATTAACAAAAAAAGTAACAATAATAAGACTGTAGTTTCTTACTTATATGAATGCCTATATGCAAATGAATGTCTAGCATTGAATTATAATTTAGACAAAGTAGAAACATTGGAAAGACAAATTATTAGAAAAATATTAGGCCTACGAGAAACTTCTGAAGGTTGGAAATTAAGAAGTAATGATGAAATATATCAAAGTATAGAAAATAGAACAGAGACAATGAGAAAAAGAAGACTATTATTTTTTGGACATTTATACAGAATGGACGACAACAGGTTAAGAAAGCAAATCTTCAGATATCTGTGGGGGAAGAAGTCAACATCAAGTTGGATTAAAGAAGTCCGAAAGGATTTAGAAAAAAATAATATACATTCAGAAGAAGCAATTGAAAGAGACGTTTTTCGGGCAAAATTGTTAAAATGGAAGGAGTCCAGGTTAGGAGAGAGGAAAAGGCAGCTTCAAAGTGGAATGAAGACAGGAAGAAGAGACACAGTGAAAAGATGAAAGAATATTGGATAAAAAGAAAAGATCAGATAGTAAAGAATTGAAATTGCCATGTGGTCCTTAGATGGCCGATACAAACAAAAATTGCAGTATTCTTTACGCAATAAATATTGTATTACTGGAATGATTCTTGTTGGAAATACTATTTATAATGACATTTTAATGTGTACTTTTATGCGGTCTATTGTAAAGACGAATATCGAAGAAGACCTAGACGTAGAAAACATAATAGCAAAACTAGCAATAACAGTTTCTACATAACAATGGGACCTACCTGACAATGAAAACTAGGTAATAACGTATTATCTATTATAGCAACTGTTATACAAACAGCACAATTATTTACAAAATAGCAATGTGATTCATAATTAGTTATAAGTATTATGTTCAAAAACACTGTGGAAGATAGTATTAAAAGTCTTTAAAAACTAGCAGTGCTAAACGTTCTCATGCAGCATCGACTACTTCTCTGCGGCCTGTAAAAAAAAGACGGTGGCGACAACAGATTATCAGTTGATTTATGAAGATTTATTTTGTGAGTTGTAATTAATACACAGTGCTAAAAAGGATGGAGTTTATAAAGTACACTGTGCAGAAAGCGATGCCATTTATATCGGACAATGTGCCCGTGCTCTGAAATATCGGATTTCTAAACACAAGAAAGCGATTTTAACTAATACAGCCAATACAGGTTTTACAGAACACAATCCTTACAACACAATCACTTCATAGATGTAAAAAACATAACACTACTGGAAAACATACAAAAAGGTAAAAAAATGTAATTATTAGAAATTTTAGAAATTATAGAAGCAATCAAAAGTAACAAAAATTTAACAAACGAACAAATTCTGAGTATCCCGTTTATTAAAAGGCGTTATTTAGTTTAGTTATTTTTATAATAACTAATATTTAACTAATAACTAATAATAATATAAAACTATAAAAACTAACTATAATAAAAAAACAAAAAAAAATAATAAAAAAAGATGGAAAGAGCAAGTATGTCGCCAGAAAGAATTACAAGAAAAATCCTGAATTATAAGCGAACCGGAAGAAGAAATGTTGGCTGACCGTGACGGAGATGGTGAAGCCCGAACAGGCAACCTGCCTAATCCTGTACAGATAGATGATGATGATGATTTATAATTTGCTTTCCGATTATACTTAGTTTTTACAGACACTTGACCTTTCCTTCTCCACCCCTTCATCATACACCCCCCACACATGTCCGGATACACACCCTAAACACGTGTTCACCAACCTTACATTCTTTGTTTAGTTTAGTTGTTCACTGATCTCTTAGAGAATAACTTAATAAGCTGAAACAGCTGTCATAGTTAAATAAAAACTGTGAAACGTACCAAGTGTTTACATATTTTTTTTAAAAACCTTTCTATTAATATGTTTCACCAATTGCCCAACGAGTCATCAATCAATATCAATGATTTTTTGTTTGTAATTGCTGTTTAGTGTGTTTCATATTTTCACTGAATGTTATTGTTTACTATAATTAGTACACAATCAATTGTCTGCATAAAAATGTTTGAACTGAATACAATGGTGTATTAGGTATACCTGAACACCATTGTTTTAGGTATAGTATGTTATTAACAAAAATTTATTTTAAGTTTTTTTTTTCAAAAACTCTGATATAATAACATTAATGTTACAAAATCTCGGATGTTTGCTAACGACCGTGTTATAATAGCAGACAATGTACACATCCAGCAGAGAGCTCCAAATGAATTACAGCAGATAATTAGAATGTATGGCCTGGAAATCTCGGTCAACAAGAATAAGTCCACGGCAGTACAATATGAATGCTGAGTGCAAAGACACATGACCAAATAAGGATCGTCTAAGAATGTGTATACACATACATCCTCGGAATACAAACCTAAACGACAACATAAAGCAACAGTGTAGTGCTGGGTCGGAACTTGCAGAAAGGATGTATAAGTACAAGTTACCAATACAAATTTTGATATACAATCCTAAAAAAAAAAATTGTATTAAAAAAGATACAGTACCGTTTACCAAAAGGTAAAAGCTTAAGAGCATGATAATGTCTTTCAGCCGCCAACTAAACGCAACATTATTATGGTTACTGACTGACTGATTGTTTCTTTCGCGCAAATGTTGCGTTTGTCTTTCTCGGGCTTCTTTCGTTCCCGATACTTTCTTACTCGCTCGGCATTTTGTCGTTTCTTGATCTGAGCCTTCTCGTCGCTGCTATCCATTGTCGAACGCTGCTTTAGTCAGTCGCCACGTTTGGTTACTATATATCAGCAGCAGTGTATTTCACCACAACACAAAACAAACCTTTATTTACAACAATCCCAATGACGTCATGCAACGATGACGTCATACAGTGTTACATGTTACAGAAAGTTTCAAACGATGCAGTACAGACAAAAGAGCATGTAAAACCAAATTTATTCTCATTAAAACGTTTGCTAAACTAAATGTCAGCAGCGATTATTTCTGTCTTGATGCGTTTACATATCAAATTTCTAGACTGTGGGGAATGGAAAGTGTGGAAGCGTCACGCAATGATGATGTCATACAGCATTACATGTTACAGAAAGTTTCAAACGATGTCAAGCTAAAAGACATTATCATGTCAAAAAAAAAACAATATAAAACTGTAGAAAAAGTGGTCGGACCAAAGAGCGCAACGCGCCGTACGTTATAGGCCTAAACCTGAAGATGAGGAAGAAAATCATTTCAAAATGTCTGATCCATTACGCTACTCTATTTTTGCCGCCAAAGATACTGAGGAACTTTTATTTCAAGATTACAATTTCCAAATGTGTAAAAATAAAATCAAAAAGCTTAAATAAAATCAAAATTTTCATAAAAGGTATATTTACAACAAGTTGGCAAAATATTGAATGTCTACGCATAACATATTTCGGTAATTGCATGAAAGATATTAAGTCAAATGCGACCAGGAAACATACCTCGTCCCTTTGTATACTTGGCACCAAAACTACGGACAAAAGTTAAGTAGGACAAAGATCTGTGCATCAGATATACTCTATGTATGTAAAAATGTAAATTTTCTTCACTTAACTTGTGAAAATATTTTCTTTGATACGTATGAATCAAAGTTATTAGGTCTCAGTGATTACCAGGCAATGAAATTATCTACTGGAACCGTGACAAAAACCGTTTATTTGGTTGTGTACAAACCAATCTACTGGACGAAAGCCAACAACGTACTGTGAAGAAGGCCTGTTTCCAACAGTGAGAGCTATAAATGCAAATTAGCACCGTAACCCAAGCTCTAAATTCTGAGAGAGTAAGTCTTTTTTAATATCTCAAGTAATGTTTCAAAATTAAACATTTTGCAAAGTAAATTTACACTGCTACGCCAATTCTGAACCATAGATTGAAAAACCATAAAGACTAAAAAAGGGACTTAATTGCAATCACATTTAACAATCAAACAACTGCAGATGTTACATTTAATACGATGAAGGTTGGGGAAGGTGAGAAGATTATACTATTAGCAACAAATTTAAAGACTTCTATAACTATTGCGACTTATAGATGCTAGAAACTGCACGCATTGAGGCAATTAAATTGTCTTTGATCCTTTCATGTTTTAGAGGCTGTATTTCTGCTAAAACATAAACTTAAATTAGGGTCAGTTAATTAGAAAAAAGTATGGTGATTATTTATAGTGTGAAGTGAATCTAACATTTATTTTATACTGATTTATTAAACTAAATGACCTTAGCGTTTCAGTCTTTTGCTTTGTGTAGTATGTAAGTGTCTTTTCATTAGAATAGAAGAGAGAAATACAATTTATCATTATCTTACTTTCATATGTGTCATTTTAATAGTACCCCATAAGCGATCTTTATCTACCATGTAAAAATAATTCTAATTATAACTAAATTTTTGTGATTGATTAAATATTATAATGTGATGTGATTTGATGTTACTTAATTCATATCTTTTTTAAATTAAACAGCCCCACGTTGTTGGTACCAGATTTATATTATGTTACTCTTATGTTATTTTATTTTAATTAATTAATAATTTATTTTAATTTTATATTAATTCATTAAAAAATGTTCTCTTATTAACTACTATCACATCAAAACTTATATTATACAAGTTTTCTATTTACAATTTATTGTATCTACATAGTAAATCTATCTGATCTCTTCCACTGGGTAGTGTATTAGACCATTGAATAAAGATTTTTACTGGACAAAAATCCTCCAGACACGAAATTTGGTAGAAAGTTAGGTTTTGGGGTCACTTCAATGGGGGAAAAATCGGACAATCCAGCTCACCGCTGGGACCCCCTGGGGGGGGGGGTTAAAAGTGGGGCAAAACGGTTTGTTGTAAATATCTCAAAAACTAAGCAAGATATCAAAAAACGTTAAATACAAAAGTTGTAGCTGACCAAATGTCCCATCAAAATATATGCAAATATGTGTAGAAATATTTTCATGCACATATATATTATACTTGTCTAAATACAAAAATGTGTGTGTATATTGTAACGTTACATAACCCAGTCCCAATAAAGTAACTCATGATAATAAAAGTCAGAAATGGGTAAACTAAATCTCGCTCAAAATTTAATTATATCACTCAATATGATAAACAATTTGAGTGGTATACAGTGCAAAGTGAGTGATAGTGTACCCACTGAGGTGAAAAACAAAAGTGAAAGCAACGTATTACCAAACTGTGTTGTATGTTTTGGAAAGGATAAACTTATGGAAGTAGTATGTAATAATACTGATTGATTTTTGTAATTTTATTTATTTATTGTAATTTATATTGTATGAACCACAAATTGTTATACCCAAGTTAATATTATATTTTTTCAAATAATTGTGTTAGATTATAAGAAAACCCAGGGTTAGTTTTAAAAGACATAAAAATTTAAATACCAAAGATAATATAAAATTAAAATAATCCTATGAAGAAAATGGCAACAGGAAGTAGTGTCGGGTATGAATACTATTCAAGACTAAATAAATAATATATAAATTTATTTAAGGATAATAAAATGATAAAATATTTATATACAATGTCATAAAAAAATTAACCAAAACATATTATGTAAATTAAATTAGTAAAGAAACCGGAATGGAAAGGAATTATTTTTTACATAAATAAAATATAAATTTATAATAATCACAAACTGCCTACATAATAAAAATACTATGTGTTACTAAGAGTGATGAAAAATAACAAGTATTGTTAATAAGATATAAAATTTTGAACTAAACCGGAGAGTTGAAGAAACGATGCGACAAAAATTATAAAAAATAACTTTTTTTTGGACGTTGGAGGAGGTGAAATTCACGCAAGATTAATAAACAGAGTGACTACTATCTAATTATACCTGAGTAATCCAAATTAAATGGTGATATACATTAAAAACCAGTGGATGAAAACATTCTGAGGATTCAACATAGTTCGGCCTAGTTCTTGTAGACAATTAGAAAATACTCCAAACTAAAAGGAAATAATAACGCAAGACGGACCTCATCACAGAATAAAACTTCAATCCAGTAAGAACAGTACGGAGCGAGGTAATATAAACATTTTTTCGTAATAAGTCCAGAAGAAAACTCGTTTTTTAATAGTGAAATAGAACAAAAAATATTCATTTTATCATATGTTTCTTTCAAAAGTAAACAAATACATGCTGCTCTCTTACGGCAATTCCGGAAACTACGTAACACGTGAAAAATAAACAAAATTATTTATTAATTTTTGATATTTGTAAAGCGTAGCAATTAGCCATTTCTGACACTCGCATAACACAAAGAATTCACCCTGAACCCTGGGGAATTAATAAGAATTATGTAATAACTGATGTATTTTATTATAGCGTAATATTGGTTAAATAACAACATATATGTTTTGTTCTTTAGACAGATCTATGTTTACTCGGTAAAGTCGAGATGATGTTTTCTTTTTAAAAAGATTAATTGTGATACCTATACTTTAGTGGCTGGAGACAAAAGTCAATAATCAATAAAGCCATATTATTGAAAATTAATATTGAATTATAACGTGTTATAATTTATTGTAGTGGGTAGTTAATGAAAATTTCAGCACAACATACAGAAGGAATCGTCACAACAGAGGGGCAATAATGATACTTACTCTCTCTTCTGCATAAGGCTGAACAAATTACCTCCTTGACCCCAAATCACACACTCTCGATTTCTTTTAGATTGAGTAAAACAAGATAAACAAAATCCTTTATTTATACCGTTTAAAACGTCAGTTAGTATAATTCAAAAGTGACGCATACTGCATGAGGCATACAATATAACTCTACTACACCTCACGAAAAAAGCGGTACGTTACAGAATTGGCGTACAACTGTGGGGCGGAATTAACAAAGCTTGTAATTGCAATATACGCGTAAGTGGTAAAGTGCCTCTAAAAATGCAGGACGTTACAGAATTGGCGCTCAACGTAAAAGGGCGGTAATTAGAAAAGAATTTTGATATTTAATAAAAATATATATCAAAAAATCTAATTATCGTTGGCAGTTATGAGAAAACAAGAAATGCCTAATACCCGAGGAAAATCGAAGAAGAGGGCAGAAGAAAAGGAGACTGAAGAAGGTGGACAGGAACAAGAAATAGAGTTAGTCACGGACAGTCATTTATTTTCTCTATGTTAGCAGTCTTCATAACAACTTTGTCGAATTTTGTTGCGTCTCTGCTATATACACTTTCCCCTCGAACGAAGCCTTTCGGTTTCGCAACCATTAGGAAGGTTTCGTTGTTGTAGGAAGAACTTCATAATGGTTGCGAAACCGAAAGGCCTCGTTCGAGGGAAAAGTGTATATAGCAGAGAAGCAACAAAATTCGACAAAGTTGTTTAAATTATAATACATTAAGTTGAAGAGGAATTGCGTAGGGAAAAATTGTAAATAGTCAGAAATGAAAGTTGAATAAAAAAAAAAATTAAATGAACACAACACTGTGCAGGAAACTTGATTAGGCTTATACACTGTACAGCGGTTACAGCTAACAACTATTCCAAGAACAGGAGATTATATGAGACCGCTAAGAAAGGTCTACTTGCGAGCGTTTGAGCGCCTGTGGCTGTTTCAATCAGTGGTTTGTGATAATGGGGTTAACTATACCACAGACTGAAATTTCTTGGATACTGATTCGTTTGCTTTACCGTTCTAAAGTAGATTTAAATTTTTCTCTGTTTCTAAACAGCCGCGGTAGTATTAAGAAAAGTGTTTGTTTTATTGTTGGCTTTTTACGCCATTGTTGCTGCAGTTTTACATGTAGTAATAATTGTAATTATAAACGTGACATTAGACCGAAACCTGCTTACAGTATTTATTATCTACGCAAAAAAAGTTAAACAGGGCATACTTTAGGGATTAAATTTGATGTTAAGGTGATAACAGTAAGTTTATATATTGTTTATATAAGCTTTTCAAATAATAGGCCTATAAACACTTAAGTTGAAATATTATTGGCCGCGCTGTTAGGCTGTGGTCTAAAGTCTCTGCTGACAGACGTTTCGGCCTCACTGTTGTAGGCCATCATCAGTGCCGGTAACGGTTGGCTCTAGGTCTCTACCTCATCACGAGGGATTGATTGGCGGACACCGTCCCCATTGTTGCCGACACTAATAGTGAGGCTGAAACGTCTGTCAGCAGAGACATTGGTCAACGGCCTAACAGCCTGACCAATAATGTTTCCAACAGCCGTGAAAGTCTACAAACATTTTTTTATTTTTAAAAATAAAAACTAATTCATTGACTGTTTTTTGTGGTTCCTTTACACATGTGCATATCATGGCAGCTAAAAATTATATAATTTATTTAATTACAAAATATTCCGTTGCTAAAACATTGACTTAACAATAACTGCGAACGCTAAAAATAGTTGTCGCAGAGTGTGTTTTTCAGTACTTCAGGAGAATTTTCCGTAAGGAAACGTTTATGAAAAGCAAATATTACACAAAGTCTGTCATTGACAGCGTAAATTACATAAACATTTTTATTTTATATTTATTTTAATACTAATAATTTTGTTTTATTAGCCTGATATTAGTAATTGTGTGCCCAGAAGTTTGGTAAATCTTAATACTGTATAACATTAATTGAATCTGAATTTGACTTAAATAACATATCACACTGTATTTGGATATCTCACCTCACCGACCGATGGATGTAAAATTTTACGGAAAAGTATTAATTATGTGTTTATATATGAAGACCTTTAAAATGCAGATCTGCAAGAACTTTACTCATAGTATCATAAGAGCAAAGTTTGTATGTAAAGAGTCATATGACCTTTATTCTAAAATTAAATATCTTTTAAATATTATTTTCGTTGCAAAATAAGAACGAAACAAACTTCCTTGTATCGTTTTATAAAGCAACGAAAAATACTAAGCTCTTAACATAATTAGCAAAGGCTTTTCTGAATTAAGTAGCCATTAGTTAGGTTATTCTTTAAACAACAGTTAGTAGGTATTCTTTAAACTTACTTGGAACAACTTCTGTTCCTACAAATTCTACGAATTCAGTTAAAACATAAACTCAGTTAAAGTAAAGGGACTGTAGAGCAAATTATATTACACAAACTATGTTTTTCAGACACACTTGATACTAAGTTGACCTACTTTGAAACGGTGAAAATGACGCATGTTAATTAACTCCTCTAATACTATGTCAAAAGTTTTATGTTTTAGACTAATTAACTTACGTTCAACATTTTACTTACACCATCATAAAACCCCACTTAAAATTGTATTTTTTATTTAATCGTAATTTTAGATGATGAGATTGTTAACAAAGTATAGCATTATTAAGATTACGATAAACGGAAAAAAAAACAAATAATAGTTTTTGATTTTAGGCGATATTACTTCATACAAACGGAAAAAAAGAAGTGCTCAATTATACAAATCTTGTGTTGTTTAATTTAGACTTGTGTGTGTCTAGTGTTAACATAGTGCCTATTTTTCTTTTCGATTTTAGATTAAATGGTTTTTATAATATTTTCTTGAAAATAAATTGAAGAATATTTAAAAATTTTGTAGCATAATTACATTTTTGTAATTTAATTTTATAAATACGGCAACGCCTATTGTTTTCTCAAATACGTCTCACAATCTGTCCCATTTACTAATCAACAATGACAGTATATATAATTCTCAAATACGTCTTACAATCTGTACCATTTACTATTCAACAATGACCGTATATATAATTCTCAAATACGTCTCACAATCTGTCCCATTTACTATTCAACAATGACCGTATATATAATTCTCAAATACTTCTCACAATCTGTCCCATTTACTATTCAACAATGACCGTATATATAATTCTCAAATACGTCTCACAATCTGTCCCATTTACTATTCAACAATGACCGTTGTAACGTCCTGCTTTTATGGTGAGGCACTTTAACGAAACGTACACCTTTAGTCAAGCCCCAGATGTTGGGTTCGCCAATTCTGTAACGTTCCGCTTTGAGGCGTCCACCACTTACGAGTTTTTTGCAATTACGGGTTTCGTTAATTCAGCCCCACGTTGGAGTCGTCAAATCTGTAACGTTCTGCTTTGAGATAGAGGCGTTTTACTTAATGGAAACTTTGTTTTCTTTGCCCCACGTTGTACGCCAATTCTGTAACGTACCGCTTTTTTCGTGGGGTGTAGTAGAGTTATATTGAATGCCTCATGCAGTATGCGTCACTTTTGAATTATACTAACTGACGTTTTAAAAGGTATAAATAAAGGATTTTGTTTATCTTGTTTTACTCAATCTAAAAGAAATCGAGAGTGTGTGATTTGGGGTCAAGGAGGTAATTTGTTCAGCCTTATGCAGAAGAGAGAGTAAGTATCATTATTGCCCCTCTGTTGTGACGATTCCTTCTGTATGTTGTGCTGAAATTTTCATTAACTACCCACTACAATAAATTATAACACGTTATAATTCAATATTAATTTTCAATAATATGGTTTTATTGATTATTGACTTTTGTCTCCAGCCACCAAAGTATAGGTATCACAATTAATCTTTTTAAAAAGAAAACATCATCTCGACTTTACCGAGTAAACATAGATCTGTCTAAAGAACAAAACATATATGTTGTTATTTAACCAATATTACGCTATAATAAAATACATCAGTTATTACATAATTCTTATTAATTCCCCAGGGTTCAGGGTGAATTCTTTGTGTTATGAGAGTGTCAGAAATGGCTAATTGCTACGCTTTACAAATATCAAAATTTAATAAATAATTTTGTTTATTTTTTCACATGTTACGTAGTTTCCGGAATTGCCGTAAGAGAGCAGCATGTATTTGTTTACTTTTGAAAGAAACATATGATAAAATGAATATTTTTTGTTCTATTTCACTATTAAAAAACGAGTTTTCTTCTGGGTTTATTACGAAAAATGTTTATATTACCTCGCTCCGTGTTGTCCTTACTGGATTGAAGTTTTATTCTGTGATGAGGTACGTCTTGAGTTATTATTTCCTTTTCATTTCGAATATTTTCTGATTGTCTACTAGAAGTAGGCCGAACTATATTGGATCCTCAGAATGTTTTCATCCACTGGTTTTTAATGTATGTCACCATTTAATTTGGATTCCTCAGGTATGATTAGTTAGTATTCACTTTGTTTATTACTCTTGCGTGAATTTCGCCTCCTCCAACGTCCAAAAAAGGTTATTTTTTAATAATTTTTGTCGCATCGTTTCTTCAACAACTCTGGTTCAGGTCAAAATTTTTATATTTTATTTAACAATACTTGTTATTTTTCATCACTCTTAGTAACACATAGTATTTTTATTATGTAGGCAGTTTGTGATTATTATAAATTTATATTTTATTTATGGAAAAATAATTCCCTTCCATTCCGGTTTATTTACTAATTTAATTCACATAATATGTTTTGGTTAATTTTTTTATGACGTATATAAATATTTTATCATTTTATTATCATTAAATAAATTTATATATTATTTATTTAGTCTCGAATAGTGTTCATACCCGGTACTACTTCCTGTTGTCATTTCCTTCATAGGATTATTGTAATTTTATATTATCTTTGGTAGTTAAAATTTTTATGTCTTTTAAAATTACACCCTGGGTTTTCTTACAATCTAACATAATTATTTTAAACAATATAATATTAACTGGGGTATAACAAATTGTGGTTCATACAATATAAATTACAATAAATAAATAAAATTACAAAATCAATTAGTATTATTACATACTACTTCCATAGTTTTATCCTATCCAAAACATACAGCACAGTTTAGTAATACATTAATTTCACTTTGGTTTTTCACCTCAATGGGTACACTAGAACTCACTTCGCACTATATACCACTCGAATTGTTTATTATGTGGAGTGATATAATTAAATTTTGAGCGAGCTTTAGTTCTACCCATTTCTGACTTTTATTCTCATGATTTACTTTATTGGGACCGGGTTATGTACCGTTACACCGTATAGACCGTATATATAATTCTCAAATACTTCTCACAATCTGTACCATTTACTATTCAACAATGACCGTATATATAATTCTCAAATACTTCTCACAATCTGTACCATTTACTATTCAATAATTGACCGTATATATAATTTAACCCTCAAAGCGAAGGTAGTACGTATGTATTACATACTTCAATATATTTTATTCACAACAAAATTAAAATAATGCCTGTAAAAATTTCTAGTAGTAGATCACATTGTAACAATGACCGTACATATAATTCTCAAATACTTCTCACAATCTGTCCCATTTACTATTCAACAATGACCGTATATATAATTCTCAAATACGTCTCACAATCTGTCCCATTTACTATTCAACAATGACCGTATATATAATTCTCAAATACTTCTCACAATCTGTACCATTTACTATTCAACAATGACCGTATATATAATTCTCAAATACTTCTCACAATCTGTCCCATTTACTATTCAACAATGACCGTATATATAATTCTCAAATACGTCTCACAATCTGTCCCATTTACTATTCAACAATGACCGTATATATAATTCTCAAATACTTCTCACAATCTGTACCATTTACTATTCAACAATGACCGTATATATAATTCTCAAATACTTCTCACAATCTGTACCATTTACTATTCAATAATTGACCGTATATATAATTTAACCCTCAAAGCGAAGGTAGTACGTATGTATTACATACTTCAATATATTTTATTCACAACAAAATTAAAATAATGCCTGTAAAAATTTCTAGTAGTAGATCACATTGTAACAATGACCGTACATATAATTCTCAAATACTTCTCACAATCTGTCCCATTTACTATTCAACAATGACCGTATATATAATTCTCAAATACGTCTCACAATCTGTCCCATTTACTATTCAACAATGACCGTATATATAATTCTCAAATACTTCTCACAATCTGTACCATTTACTATTCAACAATGACCGTATATATAATTCTCAAATACTTCTCACAATCTGTCCCATTTACTATTCAACAATGACCGTATATATAATTCTCAAATACGTCTCACAATCTGTCCCATTTACTATTCAACAATGACCGTATATATAATTCTCAAATACTTCTCACAATCTGTACCATTTACTATTCAACAATGACCGTATATATAATTCTCAAATACTTCTCACAATCTGTACCATTTACTATTCAATAATTGACCGTATATATAATTTAACCCTCAAAGCGAAGGCAGTACGTATGTATTACATACTTCAATATATTTTATTCACAACAAAATTAAAATAATGCCTGTAAAAATTTCTAGTAGTAGATCACATTGTAACAATGACCGTACATATAATTCTCAAATACTTCTCACAATCTGTCCCATTTACTATTCAACAATGACCGTATATATAATTCTCAAATACTTCTCACAATCTGTTCCATTTACTATTCAACAATTGAGCGTATATATAATTTAACCCTCAAAGCGAAGGCAATACGTTTGTATTACATACTTCAATATTTTTTATTCACAACAAAATTAAAATTATGCCTGTAAAAAATTCTAGTAGTAGATCACATTCTACACATGCTAGAATCATACTAGAATTTGTTATGTAACATTTGAGACCCTTTTAAGGGGATACAGAAAGAACTAAAATGTTAATGAGGAAGATTTTTATCTTCTTGTGACCTCATGGTGGTCGTATATTAAAGACGTTAGGTTATTTTGATGATTGTCCTCTATTGATAATATGACTTTAACCTGAACGCACATATTAGTTTATTTTTACCCGGATAGTTGCTTTTTAAGAAATAATCTGTCTAAATTTAAGAGTTAATACTAGCATTTACCACAACATAAATGATATTGGTTCAGAATTTAAAACCTGGACAGCTTACAGGAACTGCATGCGTTTACAATCAAACTACGCTTCAAAGAATTTCCTGACACATTATTACAGCACGCTTCATTAACTAAATGTATTGTTTGTTTTCGGTTCACTAAGCAGCCAGCAGCACACTATAACTACCCGAGAAAACAAACACTATTTTATCATCACTTCACCATTCGTGCCATAGTGTTCTTGTGATTGAACGTGGAGTGGCTTTTTCCTGGTCAGTTGTGGAAAGTTGGTACTGTTTATCTATAACGTCAAAACACTATAGGCTAAGTCAAACACATTGAAATCTGTGTCTAAAAACATGGTCATATTCGTTCTGTTTTTCGTTCACCGTTGTATTTAGGAAGTCGATAATTGTTAAGTATTTTTTCATATGGTGTGTGTGTGTGTGTGTGTGTGTGTGTGTGTGTGTGTTTTAAATAATGGTAAATAAAACTTGGCCGTATTAAAGTATGTGAATATTGAGCGTAGGTACTGTATGGAAAAACGGATTAATGAGTAGTTTTAATATAGTAAAAAGTATTCTGAAAACAGATGAAAATATCTAATTAGTAAAAAAAAATAAGTGACATAAACATTATGTCGTATTACAGATTTATAGTCCAACACTGATACCTGTGTGAATCTACATGTAGGGAAAATATTTTAAGTGGACAAGTTAAGTTGCTTAAGATAAATTATATTATATTTTGTGTTAGGCAGCAGACAATTTCGTGGTGGATTTAAAATAGTTTATATGACGTCAAATTTGAATGCAGGCAATTAAATGTCTAAGAAGTATAAAATTTGTAAACAACATTGAGATAAAATGATGGGACTGAAAATATAGTGGAGAGATAGAATCTAGAAAGAAATGGGAATTGTTTTTTATTCGGGGTCAAAATGTCCTACGACGTTGTCCGATGCTCAACTTCCATCGCTGTTTGTCGATACAGTTTTCATCGTTTAGACCTTTATCGCTCATTGATCTTCTTATGCCCTCTATCCAAGTTTCCTTGGGTCTTCCTTTCTTTCTGTGCTCTCTAGGTATCCATCTCAATCTTTTCTTTGGTAGTCGGTCTTGTCCCATTCTTCGTACGTGCCCGTACCAGATTAGTTGTTTTTCTTCAATGCAGTCGATGATTGTCTTTTATACGCCCATTTCTTCTCTGATCGTTTCATTTCGTGTTCGCTCTAGCCTTGAAGTTCAAGCAGCTCGTCTCAATGCATCCACAACTGTAACTTCTAACGTTCTTTTTACCTGTTCTTTTATTTCCATGTTTTGGATACACACATCAACGTGCTTTTAACCATACAATCCGCATGCATCCTGCGACATTATCTTGGAAAAAGAATTTAATCATCATCAGCATCATTATCTTCAAGGATTATACCAAGGATTGTTTGTTCCTGTCTCAAACAGCCAAAAACTAAAGCCGGTCACTCCAGCGCTTCCTCGGACGTCCCACACCTCTCCGTCCCCTCGGCTTATAGTTCCATAGTTGTTAGGGAATGCGGCAGTCATCCATTCGGCAAAGATGATCCCACCAATTATTCAGCCGATACTTGGCAATCCTGTCGAGTATACTCATAATATTCAGTTACTGCCGTATATCTGTGTTTCGTCTTTGACCATGGTAAGTATACCCTGCCACCTGAGAAATCTCATTTTAGCCGCTTGGATGCAACTTGCCTGGCCTTCCAATTCTCCGAGCCATAAAGAAGTGTGGAAAGGGCCTCACCCTTGTAGAATTCTGCCTTGTAGAATTTTAGGCGTGTTCTTTTACTTGCAATATATTCTTTTCTTCATTTCTTTTCCAATTTCTATGCTTCATAGAATACCATTCAATGATCTAATTATTTGTTTTGCTTTGTTTATTCTTGATTTTATTTCAACATCATCTTCTTCAGTTATTTCTTCATTGAAGTTTATTCCTAAGTATTTGTAGCTGTTGCATTTTTTAATCGGGAACATGCTATGTAAAAATAATGCTGTAAAAAAACTCGTATGACAGCTAGAATCTAAACCAATAGCGTGAACGTTAATGTAATGTTAAAACTGCACATCTAATTTAGTATCTCTTTTCCATTACACTATTATGAATTATTGTAATAATGTACTGCAGTACATTTACCTGAATAAATGAATACATTTTTTTAACTAGTTGCTTTTATAATCCCAGCTGATACTCAATTTTGAAAATTATTCTCGTTGTTAGTTCTGAGAATTATACATGAAGTTGAACTTAATACAAATTAAAGTTACTTTATTATTGGTATACGATTCTGCATTTTGTATTTTATCGTTCGCGCTGTCAACGTCCAATATGATTATTTTTATCTTATTATTTACTAATGAATTTCAGCATGAAATGTGTTGGGAAAGTATTAGGCATTAGAAGGTTGACGAAGACACTATAAGCGTAACAGTGTGCACTGAATGAAAGAAAGTTGAGCAATAAATTTTAGATCAGCGCACGCTTACATAAAGGAAAGCTTTTTAGGCTTACACGATTTATGTCGGCCGTTGATATAGTGGTTTCGCTTGGGAAATAAATCTTTCGTTTACACGATGTTGTATAAGATGGTGCTTACTTAGGCATACATGCGCGACGTTTGCGTATTATGTGTATCAGAAATGGTTCAGATGATGTTGCCTCTGTTTTCAGTTTAATCGCAAATAGACATGTCAGTATTAAGCGATCATTTGTGTTTTTTACCAGTGTGTAATCCGTACTGAGTCTTCCCGTTTACTAATTGCTTTCAGTTTACAAACTTACGTGAATACGACTAATATTGGTTAAAGTGACTGTGTTGTGTAGATTTTTTGTCAGCGTTAAAAAAAAATTGATACTGTAAAGAAAATAAAAAAATAATTTAATACTATTTTAATATGTTAAATTTTATTTAGACAACGCACCACATTGATACATAAGTCGCTTTACAAAAACGTATTTTATTGTAACTAGTACTGACAAAGATTTATAGTGCACTGTGAATTTTATTTGTAAAATAATTTTTAACAAGATAATGTTTTTACGCTGGGGGTCATTCCACAAAAATGTAACGTCATCGAAAAATGTAACGTCATCGAAAAATGTAACGCTTCCACACTTTCGATTCCCCACAGTCTAGATATTTGATATGTAAACGCATCAAGACAGAAATGGTCGCTGCTGACATTGAGTTTAGCAAAGGTTTTAGTGAGAATAAATTTGGTTTTACATCCTCTGTTTGTGATCGTCTGTGGTTTGGAAATGATTTACGTAAGCCACCAAACGTAATCCACATTATACGTTTCAAAAGCCTAAAAACATTATCATGCTTCGATGTTTCGGTTTTTCGTCAAAATGTCTTTAAATTTGTGATCAAGAAAATTATTTATTCATTTTTGGATACTACAAGTATTATCGTCTTCCTTTTCTTCTAGTGTTTTGTGGTGTGTAAGTCAAATGCTTCCTTTGACCATCGCTTCTCCTCCATCCTTATTACGTGACCATACCATAGCAACTGCCTGGATTCTATTATTTCTGCTGTTGTAAATACGCGCCCTGTTTTCCTTCTTATATCTTCGTTTCTAACATTTTGCATTCTGGAAATATTACACGCTCTTCTTAAGAAATCCATTTCCACAGTTTCTATCATTTTATTCTCATTATCTGAAAGTTGCCAGTATTTGCAGCTATAAGTTAAAATGGGCTCCACAGTAGTTGTGTAGATTGTCAGTTTAGTTTGGAGTTTCATTGTGTTCGACCAAAGTAACGAGTTTAGCAAACGATTAGCCTTTTTCCTGTTGTATCCTATTTTAGATGTCACTTTTTGTTGTTTCATCTTCTAAAATAATCCTTCCCAAATATTTGAATTCGCTACACTTTCCGATTGTATGGATTTGAAGATCAGGGTCTTCTTGCATGTCTCCTATTTTCATGTATTCTGTTTTAGTAGTGTTTACGTTTGCATCCCATTTCTTGTACTCCCCTTTCAATTTTCTAAACATATAGTTTCTTCGAAATACTTTAAACTATACATTGCAACAAAGAATAAGAAATGAGAATATCAGAGCAGAACTCGAAGTAAAGGACATAAATGAAATTATTTCAATTTATAGAAGACAATGGTGGGATTATCTGCAAAGGATGACAGAGGATCGATTGCCGAAAGCGGCAATGAACTGTAAAGCCATTGGTAGAAGAGACGTGGGTGGTCCGAGGATGAGATGGGTGCCGGAACAGGATTACGTAACGTAGTCCTTAAAGAGAAGAAAAAGAAGAAATAATTTTTGAGTTTCTTATGCTTACGGATAACATTGTAATTATTTTAATATGACCAACAATATGTTAATATTATTCGGAAGGCTCTTTTGTTTATTTATTAATTTATGTTGTATACTTTTTATCAAATATCTATTGTTGTACTAAATAATACAATACATAAGTTTATGAGTTGGATATACACACAAAGATTAGCCTAAACTCAGATTATTTTTTTTTTTTTTAATAGCGAATTGACCACTTAGGATCACGCTACAACTTTATTTCTTTTTCTTTGCCTGGAGTTTCCTCTGTCTCCAATACTCCTTCATACGCTCACTGGCTTGTTTCCTTTGATCTTCTGTCCAAGTTCGTCCACGACTATTAGGTCTTCCTGCATCTTGAAACAATTCCAGATTTTTCACTGTACTCCTAAATTCACTTCTTTCTAACATTTGGTACTCTGTGATATTCGACTTTTCTAAATCTTTTCTAACTTCCTTAATCCACGTTGTAGTGGTCTTCTTCTTCCAGAGGTAGTCGAATATTTGTTTGGTTAATCGATTTTTGTCCATTCTGTACAGATGTCCGAGAAATGTCAGCCTCCTCCTCCGCATAGTCTCCGAGATTCTTTCCACGTTCTGGTAGACTTCCCTATTGCTTCGCAGCTTCCATCCATCTTCAGTCCGAACTGCACCCATGATTTTTCTTAGAATTCTCCTTTCAAAGACTTCTAGTTTGTCGAGGTTATAGTTCATCGAGAGGCATTCACTGGCGTAGAGACATTCCGTTTTTACGACGGTGTTGTAATGCCTTATTTTGGCATTCCAGGAGATGCATTTCTTGTTGTAGATATTTTTTGTTAATCCATATGCTCTTTCCATTTTACGAATTCGATCTCCAACAGCTGCTTTTTCTATCCCATTCTCCTGTATAGTCTCACCCAGGTACTTGAACTTTTTGACTCTTTCAATTCGTCCTATCTCCGTTTCAAGGAATTTTGGTCCATGTTTGTCATTTGTCATAAATTTGGTCTTTTCAACTGAGATCCTTAGTCCTGTTTGGCTGGCTATCTTTTCCAACAGATTGATTTGTACGGTTGCTTCTTCTGGGTTTTCTGATAGTACCGCAAAGTCATCTGCAAACGCCAGGCAGTTGACTTTAATTCCTCCCGACTTTCTTCCGAGGCATATTGGGTTTATTCCTCGACTCTCCAGTTCCAAGTTCCAAATTCTCACGATCTTCTCTAGGACACAGTTGAATAGGAGTGGCGATAAGCCATCGCCCTGTCTCACTCCTGTCTTAATTTCGAATGGACGAGAGAGCTCTCCCATGAACTTCACCCTGGATGTTGTGTTTGTTAGGGTCTCTTTGACTATATTCGCTAGTTTTGTTTTGATTCCAAATTCTCTTATGATCCTTTCCAAGGTCTCTCTGTCCACTGAATCAAATGCCTTTTTGAAGTCTATAAAGGACACCACAATTTTCTTGCTGCTCAGCATTCTATGACGGATTATTGATTTTAAGTTGAAGATCTGCTCAACACAGGAACGTCCTTTTCTAAACCCTACTTGGTATTCGCCCAGCTGTTTGTCAAGCGTATCTTCTATTCTGTTTAGAAGAATCTTCGAGAAAATTTTATAAGCAATTGAAAGGAGGGACACTCCTCTATAGTTATTGACATCTTGCTTATCCCCTTTCTTGTGGAGCGGATGGATCAGCGCTGTTTTCCATTCTTCTGGAATTTTTTCGGTTTCCCAGACTTCGCAAATGATTCTATGAAGGTCGTCTAGAATTTCTGGCTCAGCCCATTTCATCATTTCTGCTGTTATCGAGTCTTCTCCACTTGCCTTGTTGTTTTTGAGGTTCTTGATTACATCTCTGATTTCTTCTTTTGTTGGTGGTTCATCCTCTTCTGAGTTTTCTGGTGGGTCTGGGATTTCTAATCTAGAAGTAGGGGGTGGGCAATTCAAAATATCTTGAAAGTATCCAGCAAGTATCTCACAGTTTTCTTGGTTGTTCAGTCCAATTTTTCCCTGTTCATTTCTAAAACTCGTACTTGGGGCTTGGTAACCCTTAAGTTTGTTCTTGAAAGTCTGGTAGAAATCTCTGGAGTTGTGTTTAACGAAGTCACTCTGGAGATTTTCTAACTGTGCTTTTTCAAATGATCGCTTGGTCCTACGGAATATTCTGGATGTTTCTTTCCTCTGTTGCCTGAATTGTTCCAAATGTTCCGTTTTTCCAGAGGATTTCCATTTACTCCATTCTTCAGACCTCTTTCTGAGTGCCTCATCACATTCTTCGTTCCACCAGATTTCTCTTTTCCTCTTTGCCAGCCCAAGTGTCTTCTTTGCGGCTTCATTGATTCCTGTACAGAGTTCTTGCCAGCTTTCCTTTTTGGTGCTGCGGACTTCTTCCCTAAAGTTCTTAACGATGTCGTGGGTGATGTTTGTTTTGTTCATGTTATATTTGGTTATACTAGGTGGGTCTCTCTTTTAGGAAGCGGATTTTGACTTTAGAAAGGTAGTGGTCGGAATCGAATTCCCCGTTTCTAATCACCCTGACATTCATTACCTCTTTTGCATTTTTCTTAGATATCGCTACATGGTCCAGTTGGAATTCCCCTAGATTCGGATTTGGGGATACCCAGGTTTTTGCTTTTCTTGGAAGTTTTCTGAAGTTTGTTGACATCAGTCTAAACTGGAATGCTTTGCAAAGTCCTATCAGCCTTTCCCCATTTCTGTTTGTCCTTTTATGAGCTGGATAATCTCCCACAATGTCTCTGTATTTTCTCTCCTTTCCTATTTGCGCATTAAAATCTCCCAGGAGAATTTTTACGTTTTTCTTGGGTATCTGCAAGATTTCATTTTCCAAAAGATCCCAGAAATCGTCTACTTTCTGTGGATTTTTCGTGTTGTCTTCATTGATGGGGGCATGGCAGTTGATGAGTGTGTACTTCTTGTTTTTGCACTTGAATGTAAGTAGCGATAGCCTTTCGGATTTCGATGTGAATTCTGTGACACTAGTCACTATCTTTTTGTTTACGTAAAAGGCAGTCCCTAGCAGAGGCATGTTCCCCATTATTTTTGTTGCTGGCTTTCCTTTGAATAGTCTGTAGTTTTCGGTGTCCACAACATTCTTGTCTAAGAATCTGGTCTCTTGTACTGCTAGGATCTGGATTTGATTCTTGTCTAGAAGCTTTTCAAGTTCTTTTTGCTTTCCTACTCTGATGAGCGAGTTGACATTTATGGTCCCAATGAAGTACTTCCGTTTGAACCTCAGTTTGGAAGGTGTTTCAAGACGCTCCGACTCGTCTTTGTCGCAGATGTTGGGACTCCCCAGAACCGTATGTCCCGATGCATTGTGTAACGCAATGGTGGATTCCTCTTTCGAGCTACCACCTGGGGTAGTGCTTTCTTTCAGCGGACTTTCCATTCTGCGAATAAAGTTGCAGATTGTTAGGGTAGGAATTATCTTCCTAAGTAAGATCGGATTGTAAGTCCGAAATGATTGTTTTTTTCATGGTTTACTCCATTAGGTTCTTCCGCTCTCTCTGCCGTTGGGAAATACCTTCTTTCCTCTTCCGCCGTTGAGTCTGTTGACCAGTTTCGCCTAGTAACCCTAGGTAGGGGCCCTATAACAGGGTGCTACCATCCGGAGCCAGATGGACCCTGGTTTTTTTACGAGGTTGATACTCCTCCTGCTCCTCCTTCCTCATCACTTGCGAGATGAGGCCCCGGGCTTGCAACCGGCAATGGCGGAGTTCAGATTATTTATTAAGTATGGTTTAAAAAAACAAATAAATATTAAGCTTACTAGTACGTTTTAAGGGAAGTAAGATTCGCCGAGATCAAGAGGTTAGTTTGACAGATAAGTGAGTCATATAAATTAGTATTGTATTTAATTTAACATGCCCGGTTGCTATTTCGTGACGTCAGTTCCCCTGGTCGTTGAAATTAACTTCCAGAGACTTCAGATAAATATAGTTACAGAACAATTACAGAACAATCTACGTGTTTCTCTAATGTTCCAGAGGAATCCGGCTGTAATGTTGTGTGCGTACGTGATTTCAACATGCGCTCGCCAGACTTTTCTAGACGTCGCCAGCCGCGTGCACTGTGTCAAGGCCGCAATCAATTACGTCCTAGTGTAGCGCTAATGCTTAGTATGTGGAATGTTCTGATGTGTGAGCGGGGTATAAATACAAGGCGTCAGCGGCCTTAGTTCAGTTATTGTCGGGCGATTACTCTGTGCGTTCAAGTAGTTATTGTGGCGATGTGTTATGTGTTTTATAATCGTGCGGGACAATTGTAATACAATTGTTTTTTTTTATTAGTTGACATTTTATTGCGTGTGAATAATTTTTATTTGAGTTTTTGTAAGAGACTATCTTGATGATTACAAACTGTGTAACTGTGATAATTAAAGCTAGTGATTAGTGACGTAATTGGTGCCTTGTATTTTGTTTTCCACTGTACCAGACGACGATCAGTTAAACCGTCGTAAAAATATATTCTATTGTACTACGTAAATTGTAAGCCGCATTTTTTTTCTTTATAATTTTCTGAATTGCATCTTGGTCCCAGAATATTATATAAAATAGATTTACTTGTGTTCAATATTTTGCGGCGTTTCTTATCCATACAGGTTTCTCACGTTCTTCTAGACTGTCACAATAAATTTTTAATTTTATTACAATCTTATACTTTGTATTTTCTAGTTTTAAATTCAACAATGCCGTTTTATAACATTACAAGCTTCAAGACAATGGCATTAGTTTCTGTCCTTATAATTTTATTTGGATAACAATAGAATATTATAATATAGGGAACGTATGTCTTAACCGTCTTTAATTTCACCATCAGATAGTCTAATGTAACAATTAATTTAAATGTAACAATAGAGGTAACAAATAACAAAGGCGAAGGACGAGAGCACTTGTTCACATCGTCTATTTTGAGTTAAAAAACGGACGTAGTTGAAATGATTTCTCAGAAAAGCTTTTCTGTATACTAGTCGTAAACAGGTAAAAATGCTTAAATATTATCGTGTGCCATTTAAACAAATGCTTTCGTAAAGTTTTCCTTAATAATTCAAATTAAATAATGTTTTTAAGAAACATTTTGTTGTGTGTGCGCTTTTAGAATGCTCTCCTGCCTAAAATTATCACCTCTTTCCCCTGATGTTTTACAAATCGTCTGCTTTTCCTTCTAATAATTTATCTGTTACCACCTTATATTCTTTTGTTGCTACGTTGCTACTTGGGAACCATAACAAAATATTTCATAACACGTCATTTCTAAAGCAGTGAACACACTAGAAGCAAAATAAATCAAAATTTTTCTTTTCTTCGGAGTAATTGCATAACATTTATGATATATATAAATGAATGGTATGTATTCATTAAATGTTAGATATTCGGTGATTTCTTGTTTGTCACATTATTTGCAAGTGGAGGAAAATCTTTGTGATGAAATGAAACAATTCTGGTGTTAGGAGGGTTTTTTGTATCTCGCCAACATTATATATTGTTACGACGGTCCACTCGATTGTCGTAGGTACAGTGGGAAACAAAATAAGTACAAGACACCAATTTAGTCACTAATCACCAGATTTAATTTACACAGTTAAACAGTCCGTAATTAACAACACAGTCTCTTATAACAAATCAAATAAAAATTGTTCACACGCAAATAAAATGTCACTAATATTACACAGTGGTATTACAATATACCGTCCGATTATAAAACACAACACTTAACTAATAACCACTTGAACGCGCACAGTAATCTCGCCTGATAATAACTCGAACCGCTCTGTAAATATATCGCCGCTATACTGAAACTTAAGCCCGCTGGCGCCATGTATTTATACCTGCGCTCACAGAATGTTCCTAACTGCGTCTTAGCGCTCGTGTGAACTACGTAATTAACTGCGGCCTTGACACAGTCCGCGCGGCCGGCGCCTTCGAGAAACCTCTCGAAAATGCGTCGACAAGCACGTACGCCACACGCGTTACATCGAGATTCTTCTGCCACATTCAACAAACACGTAGATTGTTCTGTGATGTCGTAACACTTCCCCCTCCTTAAGCCTGTTCGTCCCGAACTGGCAAACTGTCTCTGAAGTAATACTCGACCAGGCGATCTACGTGGACGTCCTTGCGAAAGATAATTCTCTCATTCATCGAATTCAGTCTCGTGTGATCCGAACATCACGTTCCCAGGAATGCGAGTCTTCCGCTCAACCACTAGTTTCGCTGGAATCACTCTCGTTGCGTCATGTACTGATGACCTAAACACCATGGCTGATCTAAGTTTGTTTGTTTCTCGTCAACAAGCTTTTGCGTAACCTCATCTTCAGCCACTTTACCCTCGGGTGCTTCTGTCAGCTCAGGAACAAGCAAGAGTTTTGTCTCGACACCCATAGTTGGCTTTCCAATCACTTCTTTTGTCGTTACATTTATTTGTAATTCCTCTGGTAGTTCTTCCTCCATTTCCGCTTGCAATAGGGAGGGTTCCTCTTGCCCAGACCTGTTGACTTTATCTTTGACTAATGCCAGTCGTTTAATCGAATAGTTGGTAGACCCTGTCATTTTAGCCATGCAAAGCTTTATCTTCTCTTGGCCAAACTTCAGGACATTCCCTCTTAAGTCCACAACCAATCCATAGGCATTCATAATGTCCGTGCCAAGAATCACTTCTTCGACAATATTTTCAGCGAGTATTTGGTGGCTAAACTCGAGAAGACCCAGGCGTACACGTACATCTACCTTTACTAGCACCTTGACGGGGCTTCCAGTCACAGTCTGTACTCTACAAGAGCTAATTAGAGGCTGGCGGTTGCTGACTAAGTCAGGGACACTTTTGCGCCCGTGTCAGCTGTGAATGATGTTGGTGTACCTTCCGCAAATCCATTAACGATCAAGTTTCCACTGGTATTATGTAGCGTGGAAACTGTTTGCTGTTCTGGGGATTTACTTCTCCAATTGGTGCAATCACTCTCTTCTCTCGGTATCTTCTTCTCCCAACAGTCTACCTGTAGACGACCACGTTTTCCACAGTTGTAACATTTCGGTCTTCTGTCTATTTCAAATCGTTGCGACTCTCTTGAACTTTTGAATTGTTTGTCCGACAACATTGTTTTCTGCACCCATCGTAACGGAAACGTGATGGCACAAACCCAATAATGTAGCGGGACGCTGACTTGGGAGCTTCAAACTCTAGGGCGTAAACAAGAGCTTCTGAGCTATTTCGGTGTCTTGCCACTCGTAACACTTGCAGAAGTTAACACACAATCTTCGCTGCCATCAATAAATGTCTGCACCGCAAACCTTATTCGGAAGTCTTCTGGTGCTTCAGGATAGGCCAATCTAATCAATCTGTCGATACTTGCTTCAAACTCTTGAAGACTCTCCCCGGAACGTTGTCGTCTTGTTCTCAACTGAGGGTAGTACACCTCTCGCAAATGTTTATCACCGTAGCGTAATTCTAGAGCTTTTATCAACTCGGCATAGATGTTCTGGCTGTCAGGTGGGACTTTCTGTAGTAGTTCCGTAGCGGGACCTTTTAATGTGAGAACGAGTGAGACTGCCTTGTCTTTCTCCGTCCAATTATTTGCGCATGCAACAGCGTCGAATTGGCGTAAATACGTCACCCAGTGCGTGCTTCCATCAAAGGTTGGGGCCTTGACATGAACTGCCCCAACCGCAGGCGAGGTGACCTCTATTGACTTATTTTCTGTGTCTTCTCCGTCTTTATCATTGGTACAGTCTGTTCACCAAGTTGTTTTGGTTGTAACTTCAGGAACTGCTCTCTTACGTTTGCCATTGAGATTTCTACTGCAGATATTTTATTTGACATGGTTTCTTCTATGTCAGATATTTTTGTGGACATCGATTCTACAACTTTCGAATCAGATTTCTGTAATTCAGCTATTTTTAATGTCATTGATTCTTGTACTTCCGATATTTTAGTAAATTGTTTATTAGCCTAAGCTCACCTCGTAAGAGACCCGACTCTGCAGCGATTTGTTCTTGTGTCTGCTTTTGCTCCTGTATTAACTCCTTGATGTCTTCTGTTTCACGCTTCCGTTCCTCTGTTTCCCGCTTACGTTCTTCTTTTTGTCTTTCTTCCGTTTCTAGTATTCGCGCTTTCTGACGTTCCTCAGTCTCTTCTCTTTCCTGGCTGCGTTTTTCATCTTGTCGTTTTTCTGCTTCTTCTCTTTCATGTCTTCGTTCTTCTTCTTCTTCTTGTCTCTCTGCTTCTTCCGCCTCCTGTCTGCGTTTTTCATCCTGTCGTTTTTCTGCTTCTTCCGCCTCCTGTCGGCGTCGTTGCTCTGTCTGCAACCGTTGCGCCTGGAAATTTTCCATCATCTGACTGGCATCCATTGTTTTCCGGTTAATTATGAATTACACTCGTCTTGTACAAAGTGTCCACTGTTTCCACTGTTAAACGTTTTATTCGACTTCTGATACCACTGTTACGACGGTCTACTCGATCGTCGTAGGTACAGTGGAAAACAAAATAAGTACAAGACACAAATTTAGTCACTAACACGTACGCCACACGCGTTACATCGAGATTCTTCTGGCACATTCAACAAACACGTGGATTGTTCTGTAATGTCGTATTAATATTAACACTTGCGCGCGCGCGTGTGTGTGACAAGGAGCGACAAGGACAAAACCAATCTTTTTTCTGAATATCTTCCAAAAGGCTTTACTCCACACCGGACCATACAATACAGCTATCATGACTCGAAGTGAAACAAGAACTTTCCAAATCTAACTAAATTTGTATGAATTTTTATAACTTTTAATATTGGTTTCTCAGAAGGTAACCAGCGTCTAAGTTGTTCGAAAGCCCTGACAAGATCGGGTTCTACTAAATCCAACGTGTCATCTTCTGGTTTAGCAGTACTCGCACCAGAAGGGTCTGACTTCGCCGTGAAAGGGTGTATATTTATAGGGGATCATGAAGAGGAACAATTAGTTTCTACTGGGTCGCTGAACCTCCGGACGATCTTTGAATGCACCTGACGGGTCGATTGGCTGCGCGTTGTATGTGATGTTGCAGTAGCATATTGGTATTCACTGTTGGTACGACGACTTCCCTACGACATGCGTACTCAATTCCAGTACGATTCTGATTTTTGTGGATTCTTACTGCCAAAACTTTAGTGTGCTTAATAAAGTATCCAATTTTTCCTGTAGCTGTGACGGGTTGTACACGAACCAAAGTCTTGACTCCTTGATTTACTGGTACTACATGTTAACAATCTTATTTATAGTTGGCCTGGCCCACATAAGTGCGTTTGCAGTCTCCACAAGGCATCTCGTACACTCCTTACTCGTCCACGTATATTTTTTATATTTATAACACACACACTCGCGCGCGCGTCTGTGTGTGTGTGTATGTGTGTGTGTGATTTCTAGGAAAAGCGTAGATTAAGTTAAAGATACGTTTTGAAATCGGTTACAACCTTTCAGTTTACTTTCACTTTGTGATAACAATAGCGTCTTTATAACCCACAATAAGTTCGTTCGTGCGTGTACATCCTGACATTTCACAACTACACAGTCAGTCAAGCAATAATAATAATACGCTGTGCTTATTGGAGTGAAATGATTATAATGTCTACATGCTTATTTACTGGGGCAGAACAAAATATAAATTACATTTTTATATGCCAAAGTAGCCACAATCAGTTTGAAGTTATAATTTTTTCTACAAATGATAAACTATATAGAGGTTATACGGTACTATATTCTGACGATCTGTTACGTCAGTGACAAGTGCGGTTAATAGTACCTTTACTGTGGTAAACAAATTAACTCGCAGACTTTATTATTATTATTATTATTAAACAATAATTGCATTAATTATTAATATTATAATTATTAATTATTATTATTACTATTATTAAACAATATTAACTCGCAGACTTTATTATTAAACAAATTAATTGCATACTTTAAAATTTTCATTATTCACTCAAAAATTATTTTCGATAAAGTTATAACCCAATGTAAACTGTTCAAATTTGTCAGTTCTTTAAAAACAATTAAACAAATCAATCTTATACGCATAGTAAAAAAGAATAATCATTTATTGCCTAGTCTCTCGGACAAGACGTCTTTACCCTGTACCATATAGCCTATCACGCACACGCTATGTGTATTATGCCGAAGGATACTGTACAACAGACAAGTACAGTATGTTAGAGGTGTGCTAAACTAATATTTAAAAATAACAGGTGCGAACGAAACCGTTCCAAAAAGAAATAACACGTACAAATACGTGTCATTATATACCTATTATACCTGTATTATATAATTTGTTATAAGAAATATATTGAAACTAAAAGTAGTAACAGTGTTACTTTACACTGTGACTTTATTAAGCTCTTACTGTTTAAAATAAAATGCGAAACAAGAAAATGTATAGACCTATCTCCCTTTTTGAATACTAATTAAAGTTTTTACTAGGTGTAAACAAACTGATATAGGTTTAATATTAAATTATTGTTTCCAATTTGGTTAGACAAATCAATTGCAAAACTCATTCAATGAAATTTAGAGTGCACTTAATAGCACAACAAATAATGTCAAAAAACGCGTCAGAAACATACAATAAAAACGTAACAGTAAGCCACAAGAGTTATAAAAATCTCATCATTTACGTAAGAGATGTGCAGTGAAGTTAAAATCATCTCCGTATCATATTATCAAAAAGTACTATATGGCCTATCAACTATCAGCCACTCTGTAGGTTATAACAAAATATAATTCGCTTTTTCAAAATTTACAAAGTTGGTGACTAGTATAAAATATAATTTGTTATTATTATCTGTATTATATATCTGCATAACACACGAGAATAAATGTAACATCAGTCTGATTTTTCTTTCATTTAATAAAAACAGCTTCGTCTCTTTGGCGTAGAGATATTCTTAACCTCGCTGTTTTGCTTCGTTTCGGCACATGCGCAGAATGAAGTATTCTGCACTAAAAAGTGACTTTGTACTCGTGTACTCGTAGTACTCGCTTATTCGTTAGTTGCGTAGGGGGCACCCGCGACTCGGAACCGCGAGGCCGCGAGTAATCCCAACGGGTATATTGACTTTCCAGTTATCGTTGAATCGGAACAGGTATTTGAACTTTTGAGTCACTGTTATATCCGTTCCACAAAAATAATTGTTCCAAAATACCTGTTATAGGTATATCGGTCCACCTTTAGTGTGTATCCTTTTTTGAAACGTTCTTGTCTTTTGTTATTTGTGCTGACAGATTGCATAAACAATTACGTCGGTAATTATGATGACTTTCTTTGAACATCAAAATCACTTCCATTTTCGTGGATACCTATTGCACACATGCTAAACAACCCCTTTGGGGTCTCCGCCGTTTTCACGTATTGTACAGCGGCTATATGTAAAGAATCCAGCTATTTTGTATTGTTCTTATTTAAGACTTAGTAATGGCGGAGACACGGAATGGTCGAGTCTAGCCTAAAGCAATTTCAAATTCTAGAAAAGGTAAGAGCAAATTTGTGATATGAAATTGTCACCAACAAGACAAACGTTATTGGAAATCAATAGGAATGCTCCTAGACCCGAATTACGATCAACAGCATTTTAGAATATGCAAACCTACAGTGTTTTAGATATTCCAAAAATATCTTCGTTAACAATTTAGACGATATGAAGTTCAAGGAGGATTAATACAGGGAACATTAAAAACTAGTTTAAACATTTATCATACAGTATGGAAAGTTAATTTAATTATTACAACTAAAAGGATTATAAATTAAAATTTATATTTACATTAGCACTATAATTTGATGAAAACATTAGAAGTAGGATTTGTTTCATTAAATAACAAATTAACTGAAGTGGGAACCATGCTGAGTCAAACATGACACTTGAGTATACGTATCGATTGCGTGTGGTGTGTGTGTGGAGGGGTGCGCGTGCGTGCGAGTACGTATTATGCATACGTATTTCTGTGTGTATCTGTGAAATTCTCTTTATCTTCTTCTTCTTCTCCTCTTCAAGGATTAGGTTATATAAACCTGTACCGGCACCCATCTCGTTATCGGACGACCCACGTTTCTTCTACCAATGGCTTTATAGTTCAGTGCCGCTTTCGATAGTCAATCCTCTGTCATCCTTTTGCAGATGATCCCACCATTTTCTTCTGTAAATTGAAATAATTTTATTTATGTCCTTTACTTCAAGTCCTGCTCTGATATCGTCATTCCTTATTCTTTCTTGCAATGTATAATTTAAAGTATTTTGAAGAAACTGCATGCATTTCAGCACTGTGAATCTTGCCGCTTTCCTTTTTTGTCATGGTCCACGCCTCACTCGCATTAATCAACGTGGGTATTGCAATTGTCTTATAAAATTTAATCCGTGTACTGAGTCTTGTTTTATTTTTAAGATTTTTATAAACCGTACTACAAACATTCCTAAATTTATTTACCTTCTCTCTTATATCATACTCAGATTCATAGCTTACTGCACAGCAGAGATATCTGAAACGCCTCTCTTGTTCTAAAGTGCTGTTGTTTATAACTATCTTAGTCTTCATTGGATATTTACCTTTAAAGTCGATGGTTTTGTTCTTTCTTACTGAAATTTTCAGTGAGTAGCCTACTCTATTGTCACTTTGTGTAATTGAAACAAAGCTCTTTGTAAATCGTCCTCATTTTCTTGAATAAGAACTATTCTTCTCTTCTTGAATTGGCATAGCTCTTATTCAATTTTTTTTACTTTAAAATACCATAAGGCCAACATGCTAGTTGTAGCATCTTTCAAATAATTAATGCTTGATGCCTTTACTTGGTGAAAATCCATTGTAAATTATAGTAAAAAATAAAACCATAAAATAGTTTTAGTGATTTTCACTCGTCAATTTATTAAAATTATAAATCCATGACAGCTGTTTCGGCAGCACAGTGCCTTCATCAGATGGTGTAAGCTGACTTACACCATCTGATGAAGGCACTGTGCTGCCGAAACAGCTGTCATGGATTTATAATTTTAATAAATTGACGAGTGAAAATCACTAAAACTATTTTATGGTTTTATTTTTTACTACAATTTTTTTTATATTATTTACATATTTAATGTGTGGTTAGTACAAGTATTTGTGTACGCGGTAAGCAAACAACAGCATACATAATGACAAAGGTTATTAAACTACCTTTCAATTAATACTAACCCACCACTAGGTACTAATTAAGATCGTTAAGAATCGTAATAAAAGACAGAACTATTTGTGTAGCACGTCCATCTGCGCATAGAGCGAGCTGCACAATTGAGTGCTGCTAGCGACAGGTTTTGACGCCGGAATGCCGTTTTCTCCGTCCCGTAATGATCGTCAGTCTTTGAGCTACACACGCTGTAGTGGGCACAGGCACACACCGTCCGGCGGATTTATAACGAAGTAAGAATGAAGATCTTAACACAGCGTGTGTGTATAAAATTTTGCTGCTAACTTCGTAAAATCTTTACAGAGCTCTTTCCTTGCATTCCAAAGTTGTCGTTACCATTTGCATTGGTACACAGTTGTTGACCGATTTCAAAACGGGTCTCTTTCTGATGGTTGTCAACAAACGCGGTAAGAATTTTTCAGTGATACCTTACATTTAAATTTTTCTATCGAAATTTAATTTTGCGATTTTATATGGATGCGGATTCTTCCAGAAAGTCTCGGCAGTTAAACGATGATTTACAGTTACCACATCACGAGTTTTTTTCCCATGATCTCCGACATCGCTTTGATCTGCACCGACCATTGTTTTTACCCTCTTTAAAATTTCTTAAAACAATCGTCCTGCTTATGCTTAATGCAACAAACAGAATGACTTTGTAAAGTTTTAACCTAGTTCAGGCACAAAATTTCATACGCACACGTTGCTCTTCGCGGTCTTTCTTAATCGCCTTGCCATTAATCCGCCGGCCAGCGTGCGCACCTCCCCACTCAATCTGATATACTGTACGTCAGAGACTAGTGCTGATAGTGGAATAGAATAAACGGCAGTTTGTTGTCAAAAACTATCCCTAGGTGCACCCAAAGTCGCGGCGCCTTGTTTGTGCGGCTTAAAAGTTATTCAAAAATGTTGATCTTTTTTTTAACACACCTCGTATACAGAAACTTAAGATATATAAAAAAATATTGAGTTGTCTGTTTAGGGCGCCAGCAACATAACAATTCTCTGAGCCAAATATTGTACTAATCATACTACCACTGAGTACTGATTATAACACTGGTATTGTACTACTACCACAAACACACGCGCGCACGGACGGACACCCAGATGTATTAGATATGTAATACGTATAATGCGAACCGATGTTTAATTAATTACTTAAACAGAGAAATCTAATTAAATGTTACAACTAGCACAATAAAGTTCGAGCAAACCCTTTGTTGTAATATAACACTAATTAGTCACTTTGTGTACTTCCACCACAGAATTGCGTCAGTAGGTCCAATTATTTCTTCCATAATAGAGTTGTTAGTAATGAGTCAGCACAAGCAAACTGCGATGTTTCAGTTCCTTTTTCGGCTTATATTTACGCTTTACGCTTTAATAAGAGAAAGAAATAACTTGGGAAGAAAATCAATAGCGTTGCTGAACAACATATTGTGGGACCAACAAATATCAAAACAAAATAAACATCGTATATACAGTACAATTGTGAAACCAATTACGTCATACGGGTGTGAAATATGGCCAATAACACAAATAACAGAAATGTTGTTGGAAGCTACTGAAATGGATTATTGGCGGAGAGCGGCATGGAGGTCAAAACCGAAAAAATTAAGAAACGTCAGAAACCGGGAGATAATGCGAGTACAGTGCTCTATTGTCGACGACATAAAAACAAAACAGCTAAGATGGTTTTGGGCAGGTCCAAAGAATGCCGGATAATCGACTCCCAAAGCAAATTTTGGGATGGACACCATATGGTCGTAGGCGAAAAGGAAGACCTAGGTTGAGTTGGAGAGAACGCATCAATCGGGCAATGAGAGACCGGGAATTGGAAGAAGAATCTTGGTTACATCGAGACCAGTGGAGACTAGGGATCGGAAGACGTAGGATAACGTTACGAACCGATTTATATATATAGTTACGCTTTAACGTTTCAGTACTCTGCAATATGGTGAATTAGTTGACCCGATTACTTGTAAGTCAGAAACATCGTTATCGGTTATAAATTTTTAAATATGGAATTTAGCAAGCTCACCCGACTAAACAAGCCATATGAAACGTGGGGATTGAATGTTAATGTAAATAAGGCAGAATATCTACTCGTTAATTCCGATGCCAGATTTTAAGTATTGGTTAAAGACAGTACGCTAATTGAACAGGTCGATGAATTTAAATACCTAGGGGCACTAATAACACGGGAAGCCCTAGGAAACCTGAAATCTAGAAACGAATAAAACAGAGCAAATAAGTTCTAGGAAGCTTGAATTCTGTTTGGTGGGACAAACATATTTCGAGGGCCACAAAGATCCATATAGAAAAAGCTTTTGTTAAATCAGTTCTGTCTTACGGCTGTGAGGTATGGACGTTGAGCACGGAAATTATATGACAATTGAATGCCGTGGAAATGGAGTATCTCAGTAGAAGTGCCGTAGTGTCAAGAAGGGAGAGAATAACCAGCGAGGATTAATGAAGGATGCATGCAGAAGACACAATTATTAACCGAGTAGAACGAAGAGGCCTAAATTGGTTCGGTCACTTACTCCAAATGGATGAACAGAGGTGGCCGAGGAAAATATTTCAATGGAGAGCCCCAGGGAGAGGAAAAAGGGGCAGACCTAGACTATCCAGGTATGAAAACATGAGGAAGGCCATGGAACATCATAATTTGGCAGAAGAAGATGCACAAGACAGAAATAGATGGCGGTTAGGTGTGGGTATGCGGCAGTAGCAGATGAAACTCCTTTGAAATAGAGAGAGAGAGAGAGAGAGAGAGAGAGAGAGAGAGAGAGAGAGAGAGAGAGAGAGAGAGAGAGAGAGAGAGAGTTTAGCAAGCAAACGTTATTAACCGAAAAAACACACTATTGACTAAATAAGCGGGACACTATTGTTTAAGTGACAATTAGTTTGATTAATAGTATTTCAAAGCAACAATAGAAAATCCAAAACAAAACAATTACGAAAATAATCAATTTATTAGTATCATGGTTTTACGTATGTTTTATACTCAGCAAAAATCAATATAAAGCAAATACCTTTAAGTTTAGGTATTTTACAAATTTGAGTTGTTCCTTTTCTATGTAAAGTAGGTTTCTATAATTATTATGCATAACAATTTAGCATTTGACTTACAAGATTCAGGCTGATGTAATATTTCATAACAATTTAATTATACACATGTTTTGTGTTATCTATTCATCGGTCGTCAAAATAAATTATAGTGACGTTTCTTCAATGTGGCAACAAACATAAATATTGGATGCATATATAAGGTGTTCCACTAGAGCATAACAAGTAGAAGTTTGCACAGTATGAAAACGTCATAATTGTATATCATTAAGCAGTTTCGTAAGATATTTTCTGTTCACAACGTAATGAATACAAATTACTACGATACTTTTATAAATAAAGTTACATAGCGGTACAATATTCGTTCAATTAAAATTCACGGGGTGGCATACAATTTGCTTCTTCAAATACTAGTAATTACGGCACGTAGGCCTACACGGGAATTTCCCAATACATACTATTCGCAATATACTGTACGACGGTCTCACTCTGATCGTCGTATGGTACAGTGGAAAGCAAAATTCAGACACCAGTGAAGTCATTAATCACTAGCTTTAATTAATCACAAATAACACTTTGTAATCGGCAAATTATTCGACAAGATTATGTTGTAATTGTCAATTGTACTTACTGTACTTGTAGCATAATTGTTACTTAGAAGTGAGAATATAAGAAATTCTTAGTTGTGTGGAGAAACAGAGACAGGTGTCAGGTATGTACACGAGACTGTAGCATATGTTTTGAACATAAAAATAGTTTTAGGGAATTTTTCCAGGGTTGTGAATGGTACCTCACCCTTTCTCAATAAGCGTGACTGTCCAGGAAATGATAATCATAGGAAATCTGGCGAGACACATCAAATAAGAATTAATGGTTACAAGGTCCCGACAGGAAATATAAAATGTCACACAAATTTGATATCCTTTTGGGGGAGTCAAGTAATGGGTAACAAGTGTGAAGCCAGGTGTACTCCGTGTGAACATTGGTGAGAGCAGGTGCTTTATTCCGTGAGAACTTTTAATCTAAAGTAGTGAAACACCCCCAAATCGTGACGTAGGGTCACGTGATGCAGTGTCTCAGACGAATAGTGATAGTTCCTATAAAATTATAAGAGATTTACCCTCACTTCAACTAGTTTTAGCATATCATAGTTAAGGATTTACAATTAAGAGGAGGGAACAGTCCCACCACTAAAATTAAGTGTTACACCCACGATGATGTACTATAAAAACTCTAGCATTCGCTGGAGAAGACAGATCTGATTGTAAGAGATCCAAGAGAACTTACACATCGTTTCTCATTTTGACTTTGATCTGTGTTGGAAGGTGTTCTGAGAGAGCCGGAAAACCAGATTTGTCAATAGTTTGTCTTTGTAATTTTTAAGTAACTAAAAGTAGTTACATTAATTTGTGAACTAAGTACTAGTAACTGAAGGTACTTAGAGTTTAAAACAGTAATTGAATTAACTGACTTATAGTTTGTCAAGAAGAGTTGTATAAAGTAACTTGTAAAAGTTCGTTTGTATTTTGCTAATAACAATAAATTGTCTTCAAGAAGAACGGTTCATTCTAATGATTCGCCTCCGGAAACACGTCAAACAAACAGTTGTAACTTAGCAGCCACTCGATAGGTTACAACAATTATACTCGTACAATAATTCAAGATAAATTTGTACACATGGATACAGGTAATTTCTTTGTCAACTGTTAGAATTCCACACTAACTATAACACAATAACTCTTCACACCGCACTCGAATAAGTCGCCAGTCGATCCGCGCTAAGCGAAATCGCTCAGTACAACTGACTTGACAACACCAGACGCTCTGTGTTTATAGGTCGCGCAGAGGTCCACAATACCTTTCCCTCCTTACTGCACACCAGCTCAAGAGCGTATTTCAAATGTGCTCTTGAAGAATCTGGCGCGGCGGCCTTGACTGAGGCTACACCCACTTGACTATGAGGCGGGACGGGTGGAAGGACGCACTGTGCCGCTACTTTAAAGAAATTGCGGCCACAACATTTGCTTACTTGGTATCGGGGCGTTTTCGGGTATTCCGTAGAATTTCGATTTAGTACGTTGGGGGTAATTTTCGGACTAGTGCCGGCGTAGTGCCGTGATCGGCACGCACTCTGGTGGACGCCTTGAAGCGATCTCTGCTGCGCGTCGCATTGAAGTAAAATTGTCAGTCTTCATCTTGTTTTTATTCTGTACGTCTCACTCCAGCTGGCGGCGCATTTTCTTCTCGTTTTCTCAATTCTTTATGGCGTGCTAAGCCAATAAAGTACTCCTGGTAAGTAACCTTATGTTCTCTGTTTTAGTTAAAAGGAAGAAAGTATGTTTTGTCGGAATATGACTCCGATGCTTTGAGATTTAAACTCTGTGTGTGTGCGATGTTGCTTTCAGCACGAGGCGAGATTTTGGTAGTACATGAAAAGTTTTGCATAATTAGTTAAACTCTGTTAAGCATCCCAGATGAATAATCAGTAGTTGAACATGATAAAGAGAGTATGTAATTGCTATTTAATTTGGCAATAAGTGGATATATTGTTAATAGAGTTGCATCTTGTAAACACGTGCTTTCATGTAATTGTACTTAAATGATCTAGTTTACACCACATTAACTGATGTAAAAGTAATTGTCATGGCCCTTGCCTTGTCTGTAAATTTGTTAAACATGAAAAGGTGAATTGTGTCTGTTACATTCTGTGCGTATGAATTGTCGGGGCGGTTTTGAGATGTGTGTGCGGTGCGGGGCAATTTGGTAATGCATTATACTAAATTTTCCTCGTGGTGACAGGGTTCCTGAATCAGACGAAGGCTCGATGGAGTCCATGGGCGACACCGTCTTCAGTCGTCATGCCTGAGCAAACTTGATGGCTCCCCTGCACGCCACTGGAGTTAACAGGATCCGCAAATGTCTCCTGCACAATCATCATCATCATGGGCTTCTTAAGATCAACCCCTGACTGAGGCTTTCGAAATTCTGCTGTGGTAACCTATACTTTCCAGGTGATGAATTTCCAATTAGTATCACACCATTCCTGCACGACATTTCGGAACAGACACAGAGTTTTATACTTATATATATACAATTTTATAATGCAATACACAGTACCCATAACATTTATTCAGAACAATAGTACATTTATTTAGTGATTACAGTTGCAACTATATATATATGTATTATAGACATATGCCGGAGGGCTGTATGTTACTCACTCTTGCTATAAATGAGTAATTGTACACCAGATCGTGGGCATGGATTAGCACTCATTATTCAGATCCTGATTTACTAAGTTTTTCGATTATTTTCTTGGGGATTTAGATATATAGGGTGAGGTACAATTCCAGACCGGCTGGCTGGAATTTAAGAAATTGCTTTGAGTATTTTAGTGGTTAATGCCTGCACAGTTATATTGCTGTCTATTTCTCATTTTCCTTCTTTTCGCCTTTTATTTCTTCTGGTTTCCTCGCATAAGAGTTCATGCAGAAATGTGCAGGTTTGTGGCGTGCTATTTTATGTCAATGCACTCCCTGGGTATGTCCATTCATGTTCTGTCTATTTCTTCCTTGTATTTTCCTTTTGCTCCATATTATGGTTAGTAGGTACTTGTCTTTAAAAGTCGTGTTGTCCATGCCTACGGTCTTGGTCAAGCTGGGCTGTTGTGATTGTAAAAGAAAAACCTTTAAATAAAATTTTTTGCCCATATGGTAGGGCTGTTCTGGACACATGGTACACGAGCAGTTAATTCAGTGATATTCTGATTTTTTTTAAACTCACGTTTTTGGAAAATTATTAAACATAGAAATTTAGTCCGTTTTTCTGGTGTTCAGGTTATAAGGGTTAAAATGATTACCATCCTTGTTTGTGTTCCATGTGCTGGCGGACCATCAGCTTATGATGATAGTGCTAGTCTAATTGTGTTAATGTAATAATGATTGATTTCAATTTATTAATGTAAATTTTAAAACAAAGATGTTATGTATTACAGGGAAGTCGAAGGACCCTAACTGCTAATTGTCGGATCCATGATTAGAATATTAAATTATATGTTGATTGTTGATTGATATTAAATGTTGATTGTAAAATTGATTAAATACAAAGTTGTTATTTGTTAGTAAGCTAGGGCCGTCACTTTTATGCTTCCTTCTAGGTGATTCTGCCTAGTCTTAAATATCGCGAGACGTCTCCCTCCCCTAAAAAAAAAAAAAAATTAACAAAACATGAGAAGGGGACAGGGCCAGCTCAGCGCTCGGTTGTTCAAGACGGTTCTCGTTACAATACGCTACGGTTGTATATAAAGTATTCATTCTATCTCTTAATTGTTTGTGGTTTTTCTATGTAAAACTAAGTGGTTAGTGCAAAGTAAAGACTTATGTGCAAAATATTATATTTCGTTAGGAAAAATATTAATTAACTTACTTTGTTGTATAGATGTGAACACTGGAATGCAGTAGCTTATATTTATCTCACATTAAACATAATTATTAACTGAAATTATTGTTTACGAATGCCGTTCAATCACGATAAATAAAATTAGCAATACTGCCATTTTGTTTTAAATCTTTCCCCCTATTTTAGGCTCATGAGCATCTTTTTCAATATTGTTTTATAATAATAATAAAGATCACTATTACTATAGTCATTATTATTGTAGTCGTCCTTATTATTACAGTTACCGTTTTCGTTATTATTGTTCCTACCTCCAAACAATAATATGCCATTAAGTCTTCTGGTCACTCCGTATTGTTGATAAATATAGAAATATAATGAAGTTCTCTGTTTTGTTCTGTTTTAGATGTCAGATTTGTGTTCGCAACTAACTTAACTTTTTTAACACACAACAGAGCAGACGTTTTACCGTGAAACCGTAAATGGCAAGTAGAAGGTGACCGTAGTCGTGGTGAACAAGTTTGCATCACCGGACTGTGCATTGGGCACACGAACTTGACGTCCTCATACCTCCGACAATGATAAAAAAGACCCGTCTGCACTTGTACTGTGAAGCAACTACAGTGAAACACATAACTGAAGACGGTAGTGCTCTTGCAGAATTGAGGCGTAGACACAGAGTAACAGGTAAACCGAAAGAAGACTTTTGAAACGGACAGATTGGAATTGTCAAAACTCTGTTTTTCCTACAAGCAGCAACATTACTGTAGAGGCTTTGAAAGTGTCGTTTTGCTTTTTAGTGTGTACGACTTTCCATTTTCGTTGAGTCAATTAGAATGTAGGTGAGAATAAAACACCTATCTGAGACCAACACTCCTAGTAACGAGGAGCAACACTCCTCGTTGAGCTAAACGCCTTAATTGGCGAGCCCCCAAAACTTAACAATTAATAATAATAATATGAATAATAGAACTGTTTGGCATTTGCAGATGACTTTGCTATAGTTTCTGAATATCTGACATTTGCAGCAACGCAAGTTAATTTTTTAGAGGATATAGCCAGTAGGACAAGCTTAAGAATTTCAGCAGAAAAAATAATTTCTCAGGAACACTGAAAATGCGCTAAAATTCCTGCTATCAGATGTTGGTCTAATAGAGAGGGTTAGAAAATTTAAGTATCTAGGGGAAATAATTCAAGAGAATGGTTTAGAAAAATGTGCTAAAGAAGAAAGGATTCATAAAATGGAAATAGCAAAAAGTTTAACTAAAGATATTTACAATAAAAGTGCATATCTAAAAATGCGAAAATAAGGTATTACATTACCGTAGTGAGGCCAGCATGCCTACATACAAGTGAATGTCTAGCATTGAGTTATAATTCAGAGAAATTTGGAATATTGGAAAGAAGAATTATTAGAAAAATATTAGGCCCAAGAAAAACTTCAGAAGGTTAGAAATTAAGAAGTAAAGATGAAATATATAAAACTATAAAAAATGTAACGGAAACAGTGAGAAAGAAGACTAGTATTTTTTGGACATTTATATAGAATGGACGACTATAGGTTAACAAAACGGATCTTTAAATATCTGTGGGTAAAGAAGTCAACATCAAGTTGTATTAAAGAAATCCAAAAGGATTTAGAAAAAAATAATATAAACGCAGAAGAAGCAATTGAAACAGAAGTTTTTTTGGGCAGAAGTGTTAAAAAGGGAATGAGTCCAGGGTAGGAAAGAGAAAAACGCAGGTTCGAAGTGGACTGAAGACACGAAGAAGAGACATAGTGAAAAGATGAAAGAATAGTGGAGAAAAGGAAAAGAACAAGGAATAAAGAATTGAAATTGGCATGAGGCCCTCAGATGGCCAATACAAATAGAAAAAATGAATAATAATAGTAATCCTTAAATTCCTAGTGACCGTCAATCAATCAATTTTTTAGCGAAGGGTTAGTGAGGATCGGTCAAAAATAACACAAATTTTTAACTTATTTGTGTCGACGTTTCGACAATGTTTATTGTCATCATCAGGCCCTGAGTATGAAATACAAAAGAAATGTCAGACACAACAGAACAATTAAATATTTGGGTGAACGTGTTCGTGTATGTGAGTGTGTGTGCGCGCGTATGTATGTATCATATAATATGTGAAGACTTGAGATAGTTTCCTTACATCTTCCAATATTATCTTTAAGAAAACGAGAAAATTATAGTATGACAGAACTTAATTTATACACTATTACAATTTAAATTACTATATGTAATGATATTTTAATTAATTAAATAAACAGTAATCAACAATTGGATATTAGATTGGTACACAAAACGTTTATACATACAGCAGTCAACATATAGCATAGTAAAATATATTACCTATAACTAAAAACAGATTAGAGGATGTTCAACTATGTAATTATTAAAAGTTATTCTTAACATGTTTCACTCACTACTGGTATTAAAAAACAATCATAATTTAGAAACATACAAATTACACAATAACTGTAGAAATTTACGACCTTATATCAGATAGTTGACATAAGGTTACAAACAAAAGTTTATAGTAAATTTATCTAACAAGTAAACAAGTAAACTTGGATAATAATTGTTATCATATTGTAAATTATAGTCAAGAGTACTATAGAATATTGTAAATTTATGTATATGTACACAATCACACTTTCTCTCTCATCCATTCTCCCCCTACCACTCCTTCTCAAAGCCTCTCACTCTAACCTGAATCGCTCTCTCACTCACTATCCCTCCCACTCTCTCTCTCTCTTACTACCTCTCATTCACTGTCTCCCTTCCTCCCTCTCTCACTCTTCCAACATTCTCTCTCTCTCTCTCTCTCTCTCTCTCTCTCTCTCTCTCTCTCTCTCTCTCTCTCTCGCTCGCAATCTAAACAGATATATACCCTCAATCTAACACGCAGACGTGTACATACACACACGCTAGCACAACGCACATAGGCCTACAAAGTGACCACCACTTCCTGTAAGGGAGACTACTGATTATTTCTTTGAGTTCATGCCTTGACGGTGTTGAGCATAACTGGACGAAAGATTTTGAGTATCAGTATCAATGCGAAAATTAATGGAGTAAGGGTCACTTTTTATTTGAATCATTTCCAGTACGCATCTTTTGAAATAATTATTTTCGTAATATTTAATTTGGGTGTTGTTGAAATCAAATTCATGGCCGGTGTTTAAATGGTGAAATACTAAAGCGTTGGGGTTATCATTATGGCGTTTTTTATCGCAATCATACTTATGTTGATAAATTCTCTTATGTAAATATTGGGACGTAATACCAGTGTAAGTGGCTGGACAGTCATTGCATTGGATAGTGTATACAATATTAGATCGTTTGTCTTTGGATGTCGGGTCTTTGAGGCTTGAGAAGAGGGATCAAACAGTATGTTAGTTTTTGGATGCTAAAGTTTTTTTGAATTTTTAGTAGGCATTTTTTAAGTTTTTCAGACAGCCCTATAACATAAGTTGTAGCAAAGTACGAGCCGGCGTTAGGCTCAGGTATATTAGATTGGGCAGATGTAACGTTGGGGATCAGCTGATTTGCGCGATGTTTATGAATTACCTGTTTGATTATGGTGGTCTGGTTAACCATTGTTTTTGAAAATCTTGAATACTAACTCAGTGTTTTTTTTTGTTTTTTTTTTATGAAATGATTGATCATTTAAGACCGGTGGCTCTCTTATATACCGCGTGGATTAAGTTAGTTTTTAGATTTATGGGATGGTTGGAATTAAAATGCAGATATCTACCGGAGTTCGTGGGTTTTATAAACCAATCAGTGACTATAGCACAATCTGGCTGTCTAATGACCCTGGTATCAAGAAATGAAATGGAACTATTCTGTTCATGCTCTATTGTGAACTGTATTCGTTCAAAGCCCACTGGTTTGGAATTGAACAGTGATAAGATAGTGTCCTGTTGGTCATATGGAATACATGTTATAATATCGTCCACGTATTAATATTAGAAGGGGAGTTTAAATGGCAGCGTGGGGATAACTGTGTCGAGAAACTGGTTCATGGTAATATCAGCTAAGATGGGCCCGAGACTAATGCCCATAGCAGTGCCATATGTTTGTTTAAAAAATTGTCCCTGAAATGTGAAATAACCATTATTGCAACAATACGCCAGAAGTTTAAGGAAACTATCCTTTTCTAATGTTGTATGTGTCGAGATGCAGTTCCAATTTTTATTTAAAATGTTGATCACTGTTTGGATATTTACATTAGTGAATAGGGAGGAAGAGTTAATAATTACATAGTTGAACATCCTCTAATCTGTTTTTAGTTATACGTAATATATTTTACTATGCTATATGTTGACTGCTGTATGTATAAAATGTATAAACGTGTGTGTACCAATCTAATATCCAATTGTTGATTACTGTTTGTTTAATTAATTAAAATATCATTACATATAGTAATGTAAATTGTAATAGTGTATAAATTAAGTTCTGTCATACTACAATTTTCTCGTTTTCTTAAAGATAATATTGGAAGATGTAAGCAAACTATCTCAAGTCTTCACATATATGATACATACATACGCACGCACAGCACAGACACTCACATACACGAACACGTTCACCCAAATATTTAATTGTTCTGTTGTGTCTGACATTTCTTTTGTATTTCATACACAGGGCCTGATGATGACAATAAACATTGTCGAAACGTCGACACAAATAAGTTAAAAATTTGTGTTATTTTTGACCGATCCTCACTAAACCTTCACTGAAAAAAATAATAGTAATAATAATAATTTTTAGATAATAATAGTATCTATATTATATAATAATAACAAAGACAAATTTTACAGCAGTAAATATAATTATTTTAATATTATAATTACTAAATAATTATAAAATACATTATTTATTATTCAAAGTTGTTAGTTAATTCTAAATTTAGCTTTTTGTAGGAAACATGTTAAATAGCTAGTGCATATCTGAATCTATGAGTATGTTCTTGTAAAATACTATAAAAGATGGAGGCGTCTTTTCCCGTTTAAACCAGATGAGTGCTCACACCCCTACGTAATTTACGCGGAATAAAAGTGTCTCGTGACGGTTTACACAAACCATATCGTGTCCAACGAAAACTATTTTGAATTGTTTTTGTGAAGTAGTTTTATTCGCACGAAATACTAATTTAAATATTTGCGTGTGCCCCGCAGGGTATGAACAAAATTCTACGAATCACTGCAATCTATTTTAATAATTTGAAAATTCGTTCTTCCCAGAATTCATGAGTAAAAATTGTTTATACCTTTAACGTATGGGATGAATACATTAACGTCATCCACTGCGGGTCGTTAGAAAAAAAAGTTTTGATGTATACAGAATAAAAGTGACTCAAAAACTCGTCACCTACAATTCAGTAAACACGAAACACTATTGGAAAAGAAAATGATTACTGGCAAGTTCCTTTTGTGCACTTGACGTAATACTTATTTTGCAAAACCAGAAGTGATTCTATGACAGAGAAACACAGTCGGAAGATAATCATGTATACGGTTATTACAGTAACGAATAGCTTAAGCCGCTTCGATGATTAATTCCGATCATTTTCACAATCATTCTTATAAAAGGTCTGTTTTAGTAGTTTCATTTGGATAAATTCTGGACCTCGTGTGTGTGTGTGTGTGTGTGCTATTGACAAAATATTGTTATTGATAATGTTATTGTATATTATTAAACTACAGACTTCGTACTTATATCATACCCCAACATTTTGACGGTTTAGGAGTGAAGATATCTGCCGTTAAGAAGCAAGCGTCCTTTCTTAAAATATTGCTATTTCCTTTATAGAATTCATTTGTAAAATGTATTTAAAAATTTAAATTATTTAATGTATTTAAAAATATGGTAAAAATATGAATTAAAATAGTAATCGCTTGTCTTTATAAATTCGTCATTGCGGTAACAAAATGGCATGAATCAATATATTTTTTTCTATTTTGTGTTATATAAGATATTAAAAATATAAATTGCATACTGTAATTAAATTGCATACTATAATTAAATTGCATACTATAAAATATTATTGTATACGTAAAATACGTATTAAACCACGATAGTAAACGAATAAACAATTAGTATTTGTTTTAAGTATGAGGCAGAAATACCAGATCTGTCAGTTGCAGTAGTATCATAATTTATATTTAAAAACAGTTTTCATAACGAATAACGATAAACGTAATTACGTCCTTTTTGGATAATAATAATTAGTTACATTGTTTCCACTACAAACGAACAGACAAATAGTAATTAAAATACTGAAATAGTAATACACTACGTAATTATGTTAACTAATAGAAATTAACTCTCAGTTGTTTACAAATACTGTTTGTACAGGCTCGGGTTTGTTAGTCAGTAATTAAATGTGACGTCACTAGTTACAACATTGTCAAAACTTGACACAGTAAAGTTGAGCAAGGCCTGTAAACGATAGTTACAATCAATATTTGCTAACAAACAGACTCTATCAAGTTAATCAGCCTTGAGTTGCTTTAATTAATTAATGGAGCAGGTACTGACAGGTAAAATTCGTATTGACATTATGCGACCACGCACTCAAACAGAGGGTGGGTAACACTCATCATAATAACACGACATAGACAAGCAAATTCTGGGTTATCCTTGTCTTATACAATACACAATAATTGAATTTAACGTAACTCGTTGTTTATCACGTGTATTTTCCGTCCTCTGTTTAACACAATTTCCAATTAAAGTTTAAAATTTAAGTTTGGCAACACTGTACTCTTTGTCTTACAATAGACAGTATTACTGTTTGACCAATAAATAAGTTTAAAACTAAAATTGTTTTCTGGAAAAGCAAAACTGATTAACTGATACTTTTATCTGTTCAACTCTTAATTTTGTTTAGATATTTATATTTTCGTCTTTTTTTATTTCCCATAGAGCTATATTCATGGCCAGAAATCGGCAACTGCAAATACAGATCATTTTAGAGATGGTACTCCGTTGTTTGCTCTTTTAGAAATATCTTCATTAATTAACAACAATTTCTGAAATTACTAACAAAGAACGTGTTGGGAGATCTTTGTTTTCAAAGACGCAACGTAATGTTAATAGAAACTATTAGAATGTAAGCCAAGTATAATATCTTGCGTTGTTTAGCAATAATTAGAAATTTATCAATTGCCTATCTAGTTTAGTTATACGCAATACGTCTGTGTTACTAACGTGTGTGGTCTTAGAATACAAAGTAGTTTTCGCATTCTACAAACTTTAATGGCTTCAATGGGATTGAAACATTTTATATAGGAACCATCTAGAAAGATACAAAATATGGCAAGCTTACACATATTCGTACAAAGATAGAAAAATGTCTTCTTCGATAGACGAAAATACCTGCATAGCGACATATACTCAACGTTTCAACTTCTCATCACTTTTCTATAATAAAATTGAATGACATACAAAAGGGGTTACCCGTTCTGTCGAATGTAAGGGAGACATTAACTAATGTATGTAAATTAAAAATTTAAGAAATTTTCCTAAAAATCATGTATTAAATTTAATTTAAGATATAAACAAAGTAAAAATACCATTTATTAACAGAGCATAAAGAATATCAAAGTTTAAATTACATATCAAATGAAATTAGTATTAAATTGCTATGTCAATCCTTTTACTGTAGTGACATTCTTATCTTTCTCTGTTTGATATATTTTGTTTTTTATTTATGTCCTGAGGTACTGTTGGCTATACATTCACACATTCTTATACAATCCAGTAATTCTTTAATTTTCTCTCATTTCTTATATTTGTGCTTTCATGAGGTACTCATTTTACTTTCTATATCACTGGTGATCAAAGTAATGAATCTGTTCCTTAACTAATTGTTCATAGTTATATTCTAATGGTTCTTGAATTTCTGGTTTATCTAAGTAAACTCTATTTTATCACCAAACTTGAAATTTGATATTTCTATATTTGATATTTATAAATTTATCTCTTTCTTATTAAATAAATTTGATGTATAAAATTTAACTTCAAAAATGATATTATCTCCTCTTTTATTCTGGGGCTTTTGGTGCATGTTTAAGAATGTTGGGAAGAAAGGACAACTAGGACCACATGACGTTTCAGACGCGAGGTGCATTGAGATCGGCGGCGTTGCAATCGTCTGGCGGTTTATTCAACCGCAATCGGTCGACGCCGTGACAAGACCTGTATACAGCGCTTGTAACTACGCAACTCTTTCGACTAGGCGGTCGGAAGTGTTAGACGCCTCTGGAACTTCTACGAAGTATACATAAGCGTCAGTGGCCAGCTTAATAGTTTACTTACACCTGACGATGTCACGAGTGCCAATCGAAGTTATTGTTGCAGTGTAGTGGCAAGTGGTTATTGTGCTGACTAGTGCTAAACTGTAATAAGGTGACATTTATTGTTGTTTTTGACAAATTTGACTTGAATTACTGTATAAGAGTGCTATTGTTGATTTGTAACTGTTGCTTGTGTCTAATTAAAGTTTGTACTTAGTGATTTCATTGGTGTCAGTTATCCTGTTACCACTATACAACATGACGATCCGTGTGAGCCCCTTAGCAATTTTTTGTTAACTATGAAGGTACAGTATGTAGTAAATGTGTAGCAACTATAAGTTTTGTAGTACTCGTGTCATTTCTAAAAAAAAAAACATTCTTGTAGAAGACAGTACTGCAGAAGTACATTCTTCAACTTGCCAATAATACGTTCTGTCATTGATAGAGAAATATATTTTTGTTGTTAAACTCACATGTGTACTACCACACATAGCAAAGTTATAAACTGTTCATTATGTGCTAGACTAGGACATCGCATGGTCAATAAACTCTAAACCGATAGAGTGAACTAGAAAAAACTGGGCCAATCGATGATCCAACTCGAGATTACGTATGTGGACGTGGGAAACGAGCGAGTTTATGACTGGGTCTGCAAGCGTCAACCTCAGCGGTGAAATCAGGATTAATAGCGTTTTCGTTACACCAATACCTTTGTAAACATTACTTAGAAATTTTGTCGCGTATGTTTACAAGAAATGCTCTTATGCTTCATTGATGTGGGTCCTAATTAATTCTGTCTTATCTCTCATGTACAATATCAGATTTCAGTAATATAATTTTCAAGCAGAATGATCACTGTTGCACACCACTATATAAAAATTATCCCGATTAGCGCTTTCAAGCTTCACAGCTCATCGTCAGATCGGAATAGTTCGTCAGAACTATTCCGATCTGACGATGAGCTATGAAGCTTGAAAGCGCTAATCGGGATAACTTTTATATAGTGGTGTGCAACAGTGATCATTCTGCTTGTGATTTCAACCACTAACACAAATTTCTTCATTAAACGTAATATAATTTTGTTTCTCATTGGACTATGTAGTAATTTTAAGTATGTACACCCTTCCATTCCATCAGAGTTTTATATTTAAATTCTGAAATTTTAAATAAATAGACTAATAACCACTGCATGTAAAGTTTTTAGTAAAGGATTCAGTTATCAAAAGAGAATTTTTGTTATTCTGTTCAAATAAATTATTAATCTGGCTTTACCTAAAACACGTAAATCTGGTTTATATAACTCGTAAACAATTGTTGTTACGACATTTATCCAGAAATTTTGAATATATGAAGTCTGAGACAATTAATTAAAAGTCATCAATTTGTTTTTATAATCAAATGAATTTTATTTTCAGTTTACCATATGAACACTCATAAAGAGACTAAAATGAAAGCCTACGTTTTGCATGAAAATCTGACAAATCGTTAAAATTTTTTCGAGTTTGAACGTTGTAATATTATTTTATTCGCAGAAGGTAAGTAAAATAAAATAACTTATTTAAGGTTTCAGCAATAAAAAATCTACTCTTATGAATTTTTATGGCGCCGATTTTCATTTGTAACTTTCAGATGTTTTTTGTTTCAGTTCAATTAATAATACCATGAGTACCAAGTGTTAGGTCATGAATAAATGAGTTATAAATAAAAAGACAGATGTAATATTGAAAGTTACAAAACAATGTTGACCTGTAGTGTCATGACAGAATACAAAAATGAAAAATTAAGGTAATGGTTTAAAAACTAAGCGTAGTCATTTTAATTAATGTATTTATAATTGTTATTAAATATTTTGCTTAACAGTAAGTCCGATTTTACGTCAAACATTTTGAAACGAGTAAATAATATTACAATCAAAACAGTGAGTATTTTAAGTATGAGGCAGAAATACCAGATCTGTCAGTTGCAGTAGTATCATAATTTATATTTAAAAACAGTTTTCATAACGAATAACGGTAAACGTAATTACGTCCTTTTTGGATAATAATAATTCGTTACATAGTTGTCACTACAAACAAACAGATGAATATTAATTAAAATACTGAAATAGTAATACACTACGTTATTATGTTAACAAATGGAAATTAACTTTCCGTTGTTTACAAATTGTACAGTGTTTGTACAGGCTCGGGTTTGTTAGTCAGTAATTAAATGTGACGTCATTAGTCACAACATTGTCAAAACTTGACACAGTAGAGTTGAGCAAGGCCTGTAAACAATAACTTACAACCAATATTTGCTAACAAACAGATTCTATCAAATTAACCAGACCTGAGTTGCTTTAATTAATAAATAGAGCAGGTACTGACAGGTAAAATTGGTATTGACACTATGAGAACACCTACTCAATATAAGACCATTCAGGTCTGAATAGACAGCATGAAACACCCTCATTAGATTGAAACAAAATGTGATAAACAATTTCTGGTCATATACACTACATAATACTAATGTTGAACGTTGCTTCCCGATCGAATTCAACGTAACTCTTTGTTTATTGCCGTTATTTTCCACTTAAAGTTAAAATCTAGTTTTGACAACATTGCATTCTTTGTTTCACAACAGACAGTATTACTATTAGAGCGATAAATATGTTTGAAACTAAAATTGTTTTTTCTGCAAGAGCAAAAGTCATTAAATGACTTAAAAGTTTTGAAATCTTAATTTTGTTGTATCCTTACATTTGCTTTTTTGCTTTTTATTTTTATTTCCTATCAGCGATTGCTCATAGACGGTGCTCTATCGCCAGCTCTTTTAAAAATCTCTGCATTTATTGTCGCTCTAATAGTATAGAAAGTGCGGGGCGATCTTTGCGGGCGATCTTTGTTTTCAAAGAGACACCTTATTGTTAATACGAACTATTAGAATGTGAGCCAAGTATAATATCTTGCGTTGTTTAACAATAGTTAGTAATTTTTTACAGTAATCCGTACATTTGTTTTCAAGTAACGAGATTATGTTTTATTTTTCTAAATGGAATTTTATTATTACCTGGTGTTCTGCCCCAAGGCAGGTCTTCAAATGGTAAAAGCTCTCCAAGCTGTCCTATCGCATGCCAGTCTTTTCGTTTCTTCTTACCACCCTCCTGATTTTAATGCTATCTATTAACTTCATTCTTCTACGCCCTCTTCTTTTTCTTCTTCTATGACACCCTCCATGGCAGTTGTAAGCAAGCAGTCTCTTCTTAAACAATGACTTAATCTATTACCTTTAGGATTCTTCTCTCTTCCAATATTCTTCTTAAAACTTGATCATTCCTTACTTTATCCAAATGGAATTAATTCTTTTTTTGATGTTGGCATGAAACAAAAATAATCAGCTCAAAACTAGTTGTTTAATGCGCATTGAATACCAGTTCCAGACTTATTAAAATTGATAAAAATAATTTACTCTTTACGTAAGGACCTGTATCGAAGAGACAGATTTTGTCTTTACAGAACAGGAAAACGTCTGTTTCTTCTAAGAAACTGTTTAGAATAAGCCTTTAGGCACAAGTACACAGTACATCGGTACCTGGAACAAATGCCGTCTTACAATTCGTAGTAGGCTTGATATCAATTTGTCGAGGGCGCAGCGTATCAAGATCGTGCCCTGACCTAGCTTCTAGCAAATTATACAGCGCTTGTCGCAATTTTACGCAACTGTCCTCGACTCGTTTGCCGGAAAGTGATAGACTTCATTGGAGTCTTTGTGAATCTAAAGGCTTCAATGCGGTTCAATTTTTTTATTTAGGGAAAATTTAGAAACTATAAATATATGAGGCCACTACTACACATATTCGTAGGGCGATAGAAAAGCGTCATCGACAGAGGAAAGTAACTGCACAGAGAGTGTCACACGCCGTTTTATTATTTCGTCACTTATCTACAGTAACTAGTAACTGAGTGCAGAGTCAAGACAAAAAAAAAGTCAAGGTCACCCGTTCCGTGGAAAGTAAGGAAGACATTAACTAAAGTATTTAATTTAAGAATTTAAAGAAAACTTCCTATAACCCTGAATTAAATACATTTTAAGGTATGAAAAAGATTAAATAGCATTTATGAACACAGTATAAAAGAATTTCAGATTTTCAAATTACAAAATAAATATATCATAGAAAATCGTATTAATTCCAACTTTGTCGTGGTTAGGCTGACCAACGACCGCGTAGTTGGTGGTTTAGGACTTGAAAATGGTAGAAACACTGAAAGGCCTCGTCCGGAACATGATAAGTAGCAGTTCAGCAAGTAAACACAACTAAATTGGAATTACAAAGACTGCTAATTCAAATAACGAGATGAACAAATCATATTAAATTTCAATGTTAAATTCAGTGGCGAAGTTACATGGAGGCAATTGAGGCAATGCCTAAAAAATTCTGTAGAATAGAAATTATAAATACGTATGAACTACGTAACGTAAAGATTATACATTTTTACTGTGACTGTCGAATTTAGTAAGCCGAAAGATGCTTTACTGAGTGACCGCTAGATGGTGACAGGTACGATTCGGCATAAAGCGAATGAGGCAACGTGAACTTGCCTCAGCGTTTTTTATATACATCGTATGTAAGCAATGTGTTGGTGAGATAGGGAAGTGCGGGGGAGGGGGATTGTCCCGTGCTGTACACATAGAGCGTTGAGGCATGTCTCACTTCTGTGATGCAAAAAGTTTTATTTTATGCGGTTATTAAAAGTGTTCCTGTTATACCGCTGAACTAACAGATGATCAAGATTGTTATTTGAATTATATGTAACATTAAACATATATTTAGAAACTAAACAAGTTTAAAAATTTGAAGTTCAATCAGTTGTATTATTGTGTATGACTTATACAAGGATTGTTCAATAAAAACACGTTTAGGGCTGTAAAGCATTTTTTATTCAACGATTTTAAAAGAAGTCTCCATTAACATTAAGACATGAGTCCCACTGTTGCACTAATCTGTAGATTCCCTCCTAGTAAAATTCTTACGGCTGTTTGCGGAACCATTCGCTAACGGCAAACTCTACCTCAGCGTCCGATTTGAACTACCGTCGTTTTAGTGATTCCTTAAAAAAATTTAAGGTAAGAATTTTGCCTACCCATTCACTAACTACTAGCTTCGCCACTGATGTTAATACTGTTTATTTAGCGGTATTCTTTCTCTGTGCGATCTCTTTTTTCTTGTATGCATAGTACAAGTTTTACATTTGCAGGTTTTTATACTACCCAGTAATTACTATTTCTTTTATGAATTTGCTAACTGCTATAATTTTTATTGTTATATTGTAATAATATAAAAATTGTAGCAGTTAGCAAATTCATAAAAGAAATAGTAAGGATGGCTGCTAATTTAAACAATACGAAGAATACCCAGTAATTGTTTAATTTATTCTCATTTCTTATCTTTGTGCTATTATGAGGCACCCGTTTTACTTTCTACATCACTGCTTGTCAGTGCAATGTATCTGCTTCCTAACAATGCACTTGTATTTGTTCTTTAAAGGTTCTTTGAATTTCTGATTTATGTGGATAACCACTATTTGATCACCAAATTTGATATTTCATATTTGTATATTTCAAATTTATAAATTTATCTCTCCCTTACTAAATGTTTTGATTTCCAAAATGATAACTTTTCTTATTTATTTTGGTCTTTTTACTGCACGTTTAAGGATGTTTCGTTCCCTGATAGGATACATATTGCTACGTTGAGAAGAAAAGACAACAATAGAACGTTTCAGACACGAAGTGGATTGATATCGGCGTTCCAGTTGTCTGGCGTTTATTCTAACGCATTCGGTCGGCGCAGTGTGTCAGTATCGTGGATTGGCCTAGCTTCTAGCGAATTCCACAGTAATTACACTACGCTTCTCGACTCGTCGGCCGGAAAGTGGTAGACTTCTCTAGAATCTTTTCGGGGTATACGCAAGCGTCATCGGCCGGCTTTGCAGTTCAGTTACACCTGGCGATACTACAAGTTCATATCGAACTTATTACTGCGGTGTAGTGGAAGGCAATTATTGAGTCGATTAATGCAAAATTATAATAAGGTAGCATTTATTGTTGTCTTTGAATAAATTTAACTTGAATTATTGTATACGAGTGCTTTGTTGATGTCAAACTGTTTTTTTGCGTCTAATTAAAGTTTATAACTACTGCCTTCGGTGGTGTCAGTTATTCAATTTCTACTGTAAATCACGACGATCTGCGTGACCGTCGCAACAATATTTATTGTAGTTATGAAAGTATGTAATAACTATAGTAGTAGTATTGTAACTAATAGCTATATTTTATAATATACACATGTCATTTATAATGAATATATTCTTGTAGAAGCCAGTAGTGTTGAAGTACATCCTTGAGCTTGTCACTAATACGTCCTCTCATTGATACAGAAACATATTTTTGTTATTGTTAGACTCACATGTGTTACTATCACATATAGAAAAGTTATAAACTTTTTATTATGTTCTAGACTAGCCCATCGGATGTTCAGTAAACTCTAAACCGACGGAGTGCACTAGAAAAACTGGGTCAATCGATGATCCAACTGGAGCTTACGTATGTGGACGTGGGAAATGGGTTTATGACTGCGTCTTCGAGCGTCAACCTTAGCGTTGAAATCAGGATTAATAGTGTTTCCGTTACACCAATACTTTTATAAATATTACTTAGAATGTTGGTTACAATAAATATACTTATACTTCACTGACGTTGATCTAATTAATTCTCATATAAATGATGTCTCACGTAAATAACAGATTTATAAATAGTAATAAAAAATATAGACAAAATTAAAAACCTATACGATAAATTATTTTTTATTACGCTATGTAGCAATTTTAAGTATGTAGCTAATACATACAGACATTCATTCCACTTGTCGTTTTACACTATAAAGCCTCGGTGGTAATATTACGTTTAATTAAAAATGTTTCTTTTTTCAGAATTCTCCTTTTATCCTTTCAGAAAAATGCATCTATTTACTGAAAAATGTTCTTCTTAAATAAATAATGCCTTAAATATATTCTCCAACTGCTTAAAATTTTTCTCATTTCAGAATTCTCTTCCCAGTATTTCAGAAAAAAGTATCTCCTTACTGGAGAATGTCTCCTTCAATAAGGAATACATTAAATGTATCCTCCAATTGCCTTAAAAATTTACACTAAAATTCTTAAATTTTATATAAAGAGATCAGTAACAACTGGATTTAAGGTTTTTAGTACAGGGTTTGTTACCTTTTTCCAAAAAATATTTTCTGTTTGTTCTGTTAAAGTAAATTATTATTCTGGTTTTAACTACAATTTATGTAACACGTAGGCAATTATTATTACCACCTCTATCCACAAATTTTGAATGTATTAAGTATTAGACCAATAATTGAAAGTCATCAATTTTTGATAATCAAAATATTTAATATTTTATGCTTATTACATTAACACATAAAGAGTCTAAAATTTAGGCCTACGTTTTTCATGAGAATCTGGCAAATTGTTAAAGATTATCGATTTAAGTCTATTTTTCACGCCGTTAAATGCAAACTGATTTCTCTGTGAAGACTGTGCGTGTTTCTCTGTACCATGGCTAGAGGGTGCAACAGATTATAGGCTTAATGCTTGAAAATTATTATGATTTTCATATGTTACTTTCTTAAGCACTAAATAGAATAGTTTTCTTAAACGCATTCTCGTTGCTCTCATATAATGTCTTTAATATTGTTACGCAATGGAACATTCTCGAACAATGGAGTGTGTCCGTTCTACGTGTTTCTCGGCTATCCCAATAGAGCCCCAGCTGTAATGTGTGTGTGCGTACATATTGCTGCTACTTCAGATGAAAGATAGTTACGTGACACTTACCATGCGTCAACAATCGAGGCTATTCCAGACCTTGCCGGTCGGCGCACTGTGTTCAAGGCCAGACAGTTTGCACGGTTTCTAGTTGATCGCTTGTAATACACAGTTTGCTCGTCACGTCATCCAGAAAGTGACCGATTATTCTGGCATCTCAGCGGGGTGTAAATATAAGCATCCAGGGACGGTCAGTTAGTTACGTCGGGCGATTACTCAGTGCGTTTAAGTGGCGATTTATTCAAGTGAGGTTCGAAATATCGTGGCGAAGTGTTGTAGTGTTATAACTGTGCGGGACTCTATTAGTTGACGTTATTACTGCGTGTGGACAAATTTAACTGAATTATTTGCACGAGTATTATCTTGTTGAATAACTTGGTGACTTCAGCTCTTAATTATGATTAATTAAAACTCATGATTAGTGACTTAATTGGTGTCTTTATTTTGTTTTCTACTGTACCATACGACGATCAGTGAGACCGCCTAATCTATCTACGATTAATCTAAGTACGATTATAATAACTACACAAAGCTACTCGAATTTTATTTTTAAGCTTTGAAATAAAAGGCGACCCTTTAGTAGTTCACCTTTAGTGGTTCAGCTGACTGTAGCAGGGAACGTTGCCGCCAAAGGCGAAGTCACGGTAGCCATTCCTTTCCTCAACCATACTAATGAACGGTGTTTTTGAGTTAAGTTCAAAAATTAAACAGTTTACGGACTCCAGAACTTGCAGACATCTGATATATAAAATGGCATTTCATAAAATTAAACATACTCCTGAACACTAATTTTACTTCCATGTTCCATATGGAAATGGAGTATGGTGATGGCAAAAAAAAATCGTGTTCGAGATAATTGCAGATTCTGATTGTACTACCCTCAAAACATGAAAAAAAGTAATTTTTCGAAAAGTGTGTGTGTGTGTCTGTCTGTCTGTGTCTGTGTATCTATCTGTGTGTAGATTTTTTTCTATGGCAAACGATAAGAGCCGCAAATTCAAACAGAATCAAATAATTTTTTCCATACAGCCCTGAATTGTAGCATATTTTTGGTGAATATCGGTTAAGGGAAAGGGGTAGTTTACCAGAATAATTTTTTGTTGTAACAAGATTAAAGTACTTAATTTTGATAAATAAAGTATCCTGATAACAAGCTCTTAATAATCCACTGTAGAAACGTAGATGAAATATCTATAAATGAAGAGGCTAGTTGAACGGGGTGGGTGTAATTTTCTATAAACGAAAATTTTAGTTGAAGGGGAGGGGATAATTTTGTTTATATATGTACTACGTTATCGGTAACAAAGAAGTAGTTTGTTGTTAAAATTCCTTCCCGGGCTGTTTGGCCGTAGACCAATGTTCTCTGCAAAACCAGACGTTTCGGCAGTGCCATCGACTTCCATCATCAGTGAAAATCGAGTGCGATAACGTGACGTGCGTATTTCTATACGTGAGGTGGTATAATATTTGTATGGAAATATTTCATTTCGAAAATGATTTAAATATAAATCTTAGAACATGGAATTCATGTATGGTTCTCCATACAGATATTTTTATGAAATTTTTAAAATAATATTTGACAACAGGAATAAGTGTTATCGTACATTTTCAACGTTACTTTTGTAACTACACAAAGGTACATTACTTAGCAGACACAGTTTAATGTTTTAAGTATGAAGAAGTTACAATAATGTTACAATTTGCTTTGAAAATTAATATTTGCAAAAAAAAATAAATTACTTCTTACGTTTACACGGAATAATAACAAAAGTATGTACTAACGTATGGTTCTTGTCAGTGAAAAGTATTTTTAAAAGTCACAAATCATGCTACCTTATTTTAAAAAATTTCTGTTTTTCCTCCCCAGCCACATTAGTATTTAAGAAACTATTATAATGATTACGGAAATATCATCAATTTTCTTGAACTGTTAGTCAACAATAAGTAATTAGATAATCTGTTGAGTTTTTTTTTTTTTTTTTTTTACCTACACTCCATAGTAATATTACAGCTGACGTTTCTTTGGCCGTCGTTTTTGAGTTTAAATGTAAACTATCTCACACTAGGCGTTAAGGACGATTTATTTATTAGAGTTAAGAATAAATATTTAATTACTGAAGAATGTTAAATAAATGAACTGAAGATCAGAAATTGTATGCATTACAGCAATATTTTTAAAGTTTTCTTCTTTCTGCTACAAAGAGAAAAATGGAAAAATAATAGTAGGTGACCTAAAAACGGAATGTAGAGAATAAACGAATGTATTGTGTTTCTTATGAAATATGACAGAAACAACTGTAATACGTGGTATTTGAGAGTACCTTTTAACGATACCTTTAGAAAAGTTTAAATTTAATGTAGACATTACCGTGACAAACGCTATCATAAGGTCGGAGAAATAGCGAAACAGGAACATAACGTGTTATGAAGAATACGCTGAGTATGTGTATTATTCAAATGCAGTTTTCATTTCAAGCTTAGCGCTTACACACGTGTTCTTACAATTTGAAGGTGAATGGCGGAATTATAACCAAACTATGAACAAATTAATTAATTGCTCAGATAATAAGTGACGAGCAACTAATTATTACATAAACAAAGGCAAAAGTATCACGAAGCCATATAAGAAATACTCGTGTAACAAACACATAAATTACATTAAGCGTCTTACCTATACTTAATGCATTTGAAGGTTTTCGTTTTAAAGAATTTATTCAAGTCAGAAGTTTATAACTACACACTACTGAATGTTAAACTAATAATTTTGTATTTTACACTAGAGAATGTGCATTGTATTTGGCTGAATCGATGGTCGGTTTGCTCCAAGCAGTGTAATCTTCTGTTTTCGGCTTTTTGGAACATTGTTAAATACTCTGTATTCTTGTATCGTTTCTGTGTTAGTCGTCTAGTATAAGGTCGATACTAGGTTCATTATGTTGACTCTAGTAAGTCCACATGTAGCCTCTGTTTCTACGCAATATAAGGTTTAAGCGCCTTTACAGGTGCTTATCGTACATTTTCGTACGTAATGTACATAATCATTCCTTTATTCCTCTTATATTCCTTATTCTGTTGCTCTCCTAAAAATTCATTCAGCTTGAAGGAGTTGCTTTTTATCATTTTGCTACCTTATATAAATGCAATAAACATTAAAAAACATATTACCAATCTTATTTAAACATTTGTTATTGTTTGCACTTTTAATCATAAGTTTGTTACCATGTGATGCGAGAAGTATCGTTTGGAAAAAATGTAACGTGTATATTTTTAATTAAATGAATTAAATGATCTATATTTTGAGTCAGGCAAGTTAGAGTGGTATAACACAAGTTTAGCAGTTACAGAATGTGGATCTGACAAGGCATGTTGTAAACAGTGCAATATTGAATGTTGCTGGATGTATTCAACATTTTATTAGCACAATATAAAGTAAAAAACAGAAACCTAACTGAACGTTGAAACATATATTAGTCATAGAAGAAGAAAAATAAGAGGCTTAATTACATATATTAAAAATTTTTAGATTAATCTTGGAACACAACTGCACCTACTCACCCGTATTTAGTTTTGACATGATAATGTCTTATGGCTGGGGGTCATTTGAAAATTTCTGTAACGCATCACGCTGCATGACGCCATCATTTACCAGCCGGGAATCGTTAACTAAAACCGCGACCGCTAACGTGCTAACGTCCGTCGCAGATTAAAGACCTAACAAGCAAACAACACTGCATAGCTGTAGATAGGTATGTAACCAATCAGTCAGTCAGTAACCATAATAATGTTGCGTTTATCTGGCGGCTGAAAGACATTATCATGCTCTTAAGCTTTTACCATTTGGTAAACGGTACTTTACACTTTTTAATAAGCATTTTATTGTTACTCCTTATCGAGAACCACAGGTGTAGTGGGAAAAATTGTTAAAAATAATCGTGGAGTAGATCTACTTTAACATGTGTATTTCTGTTTAAAATAAAACAAAAAATTAGAATCATGTTAACTAAATAAAAAAATCGGCGGGGGCTGTGTCGGAGCCACGGCCGCAAATATTCAGAGCGTAGAATACGTCTGTGTGCTATAGGGTTGGTAATGTGTTATGAATAAAAGGAACAAACACATATTTAGTTTTACAAAGTACAAAATTTTATTTGCAAAATCATCACACAAGTTCATTAGTTGGTTCAACCAAGACTTTATTTATAATGGGCCTATGGTAGGAGAAGTAGCTGATATAAGGTAAGATATATCAACGCTGATGTTTCTGGTGAAAGTCAAATCGATGGTGGTGTTACCCAGCGCAGTCGGTTGCATCATCAGAAATACGTATAAACATACATTTTATAATCGCTTAAGACAATTACAAAATATATAGACGTATCTGTATAAAAAATTACAAAATATATCAATACAATCGCATAGTAAAAACATTAAAAACTGCAGGAACGGATATAGGTATAGTTCCGATGCCGCTAAATATCATTTGTTTATTTACTTGTTACTATGGTAATTAATTCTGGTCTCCATGGTGTTGACTCGACTTCAGTATTTATTTCCTTGTCTTTTAAGCGTTGTCGGTAAATCCTCTGACTTTCGGCATTGGTCATTTTGGGTTTTTTGATTTCCCCATGATTTTCTGTACTTTCCTGTATGCGTTTACGATACTTTTGAGTACGTTTAGCATCCATATACCGCGACATTTTGTCCGAACACACGATTTTTACAACTTGAATTACGATTATTCAAACCTCTTAATAATATCACCGCTATTACGTACACTATGTAGATAGTACCCGATGAGAACGACACCTCACTCAGCGTTCTATCGCATCGGAAACCGGAGAAATACTAATTTTAGTGCGCGCCGAGCGGCGCAAAACATTTCTATTTCTCCCTCGCTCACCCCGCGCTGGTTTATGCAATAGCCCGCTTATATTGTGCTATTTATTATCTCTGTTCCTCTATCTGTCGAATTGTACCTCATATAAGCGTGAATCTTTTGTCGTTTAGATAATATTTCAATTTCAAACGTGACGTGAAAACATAACGCTCGATTTTCTGGTTGGGAGTGCCTATTGCTGGCCTAAAAGGTAAGACGTATTCTACATCAAAAAAATCAAAATATTTAATAAAAAATGTTAAGATTTTTAACATAAAAAACCAGAGTTTTTAATACAACCTAGAACAAAATACAACACCATTAAACCAGAAAATAAATTATTTTATGTTAACAGTAGTTACTTATGAATTGTGATGAAAATGTAACTTGGGGAATGTCTGATTCCTTACAAACTATGGTCTCAGCGTTGGATGTACACAATAAAAACAATTAGAATGACGCCCTTTCTTATACGACAGCAGCTATTTACTTAATAATAACGTATACTTTACTAAATTTTCCTATTTCTTCTGAAAATGACTGTTACATACTACGCTTGCCTATTGTACACATTCGGAAGATAAAGGCTTCAGGAAGAGAGGAGAAATCACTTTCCGTACGAACGTAAAAGTGTGGCACGGGATGGCATTGGCACCATTCTGTCATTTAACGGGTATACGTAAATCCCTTTGGCGGTGTCAAAAAGATTTCACTGTTTGGATTGGGCAAACACAAAGTGAGTCACGTTTATTGCCTGCGGTGAAATGAGAGCAAAACGGTTTCGTTTATTTCCCTAAATCTTTGCTTCACTTGAGTGAAATAACGGAACATTCTCTCTGAAAAGTTCACGATACTGTTCGTTTAGAATTTCTTTTTCCAAAGACTAAAAAATAGATAAATAAATGAGTTAAATTTTTAATAAAAAAAATTGGAAAGAATAATTTTTAATGATTAACAATTAAATTCCTTTTAACAGTAAAATTTCTCTAACGCAAACTGTGCTAGTCCTAAAATTTAATGAAACGTTTTTTCAAGAAAATCTGATGTAGTTATAAAGAATTGCAGCATTCTTTTATTCTTGTCAATTTTTTATTTTTTTCTTAATGACAAAGAATAATAATGCACAATTTTAGTTTAAATTTGCAATTTGCAAGTACGTTATAAATGTAGTTGCAATTTAATTTTAATTTAGAAATAATGTTAACACGAATTTACAAAAATGTTAGAAAGTCTAGTAAGTTTCAATATAATAAATGTTTTAAAATTAAAGTCAACATTACGTCTTTTCCGTTGTAGATACGAAAGACTGTATAACAAAATATATAAACTAATTGCAAAAATATTACCATACTTTATATTATACAAAACTGTATAAACGACATAAGAGCGAATAACAGAATACGTTGATACATAATTTTTGTTTGTTATAGCCATTTACTTGTTTACTTCCAATTTAGTACTATACATACTAAATCGCATTATAACTATTCACTGTATATACAATTATAATATTCAAAATTAAATGAATATAAATGGGAATGAATGTGAGTTTGTGTGCACAGTGTATATGTGTTTTATAATTTATTAAAAGTGATGTAAAATGTGCTAATACAAATCAGTCAGATACGTTTTTTCCTGCATACGAAAATTGGTCTGTTTTTTGGTCGGTTCTTATGCAAACTTTACTAATGACAAGTTTTGTATACAATTTATGTTATGCTCCATTGTTGTATCGATTATTGACTAGTGTGTGAAATAAACTGGAAAATACGTTGGAATTAAAAACATGGGGACACGATTCCTGTTCAGTCAACAACAAGATTGCGTTGTCAATTACAGCACTGAATACTGTAGTACTGAAATTGACTGATAAAAAGAGTAACAATGTTTGTAATAGATTTCGTGGCCACGCTATACCACATCTGTTCCGCTTGAAAGTTCTTACGTAGAACCGTAAGTTAGGGAGGTGACACATTAGAAATAATTTATTGTATGAAGCATTCCTAGTTGCCTGTAAATGTTAACATTTAACTTTCCAAACACAATAGAACAATCATGCATATGCAAAGTGAAGAAGATAGTGACCAAAATTCTATATACCGATGCAGTCAATAATGTAGCGATGGAGAGCCGCCAATTGCTAGACGAAGTCTGTAAATAAAATAGAAATACTCACTGGTAAAATGTTGAGAAAGTTGGTTGAAAGCTTGAGGAGAACAAACTCGTTGAATAAAAGTTAATTACTAGTAAAGTTAATGACTGACTCAACTACTTTTCTAGTTAAAAGTTTAAGCCATTCGTGGTAGGAAAGAAAAATTTTTACTTTTGTGTTCGGATTCGTGTGTAATAGAGTTCATCAAAACTAATTTATTAACTGAGAACCACTCAGTGGTAATAATTTGTCAAAGGGTAATATTTCCAATTACTGATACCAGGATAGCGCACAAAACTAGTCGTATTGGAGAATGGTTTAAAAAGTGTAACCTTTACGTCAGAGCTAGTTTTGTATCGATGTCCAATGTCAGCTTACATCATTGTGAATGTTAACGATTTTAAGTAAAGTGAGCTTGTTTTGTAAATCTACTTAGTGCCGCACTGTTAATGAAGTCAGAACTTACGTTGTGTCTTAATTACGTAGCAAAGTGTAAATAAATATCTTTCTTATGTTTTATAAATTTATTAGATACAAAAACTTGTTTCACATACAACGATAAAAAATATGCGTGATCAACATAAAACGAATTCATAATATATGTATTCCTACGGAATCGCCTTCATACACTGTAGCATTAACATATCAGTAAGGAATTATCTTTCATTTGACACACGTATCGGTTCAGTAGCACTGGACTCTAAAGAAATTTTAATTATTTACGTATTGAAATATTATTCTATTTACTTACGTATTCCAATTACTCACATTAATAAAACATTAAATGACTGTAATCTTGTCGTACTTAAACCATCATAAATGCCAGTTCTATGGGGCGACCTTCAAAATCTAACGTTCCTACCTACTTTTCTACCTTTCTCTGTTGCTTCTTTTTCAAGTTGACAAGTCATCACCGTTTTCTTCATAAAATCTCAATAAAAGTTTCAGGCGCCATCTTTTGCTTTCTCATCAAATAAATATGGTTTTATTTAGTAACCATATGAATACCATTGCTTTACCTCTATCCATTTTATTGTAACTTCTTTTCTTAGTCTAGTTTCTTTTCTCTTATTTTGTCAGATCTTGTAACAACACATATTCTTCTCAAGTGATCCAGTTTGTCCCTTTCATTTTGTTCGAAGTCCCTTTGTAAACTCAACTCCAACAGTTCAATCCTTACAATGATCACTACGGACTACTTAGTTGTATCTCTTCCCATTCAGATAAATAATATTCTAAATAGATAATAGAATGCATTTTGTGTAAGTTCGTGTGTGTGTGTGTGTGTGTGTGTGTGTGTGTGTGTGTGTCTTTGCGAGTGGTTTCTAGTCTTGCGATTCTATGTTGGATGATGTCATCATTACAACCCGTGGACAAATAAAACTTTTGAATAAATTTGTGACACTGGAATTAAAAAGCTAAAACTTTCATTATAACGTCAATTTTCTGTATTCAATACTAACTGAATACGGAAAATAATTTAATAATTGTTTATTAATTTAGTATGCACTATTAAACTTATTGCATTTACTGTAGAGTAAAACCTCTATGTTTCGGCACTGGTTATTCCTGAACAAAGGTTTTGTTTTACTCCTATTTCAATAATTAATTAAATTTTCAAATGTGGTAGGACAAAAAAAGTGGTCAGAATATTCCTCTCTGTAATTATCTGAGGGACAAGTCGGTCTTCGGACGTCAGTATCATCTTTAATTTTTTAACTGTATATATTTACCTTACCTATTTGTAAATTAGCCTATTGTTAAAATTATTTGTGGTTGAGGAAAGTAACAGGTTCATCATGAACCTAAAAAATTGCTTGTTTAAAAACAACTAATCTTGACTTCTTTGTCAAAATGAATACTTATTTTCACTGTGTGAATCACAAATAAAATATAATAGAGATTTGAAAAAAGCATACACACATTTGGTTCAAGAAATTAGGTAAAGCATACAAAAAGAATCTCTGTGTAAATAATGCCTAAAAGAAAGCTAAAGGGAAGATTATATACTACTAGACGTAGAGGCAGACAGAGGATGAGGTGGTTGGATGGGGTAACAGAAGATTTTGCTGGCGTGGGAATCAGAGGGCGGAGAACAAGGAAGCATGGAGGAGTATTGCTGAGAAGGCTAAAGCCCACCAAAGGCTGTAACGCCAGATAAGAAGAAGAAGATATTGAAAGGAATAGAGGCAGTAACAAAAAACAAGGAACCAAAGGTTAAAAGATACATGGTGTACAATAATGTTGGTATTTGTAGTGTGGGAATTATATTGATGGAAGGTTGGCTAATCTGATTCATAATTTAATTTTGCTGCTACTGGCAGATATGACGGACACAGTGCTCTGAGCTTTCAAACACAACAGTCGTTTAGCTACGCTCGTTGCGTTTCGCCTATCGGCTTAATTATTTTCATGTCGCGACATATTATGTAGGGCCTTTGGCCTAAATTATTTAATGTTTTGTCTTAGTGTTGCATAATTACGGTTCATTTCTTAAATATAATTTTTTATTATACGTCATGATGCCTGAAGGCTTAGCTAACCTTCATCAAATCTAAATCGATTTGTACTAATTTACGTACAATAAATGTGTTTAAGTACAGTCCACTTATCTACCATTATTTTCATGTTCCTAGCTAATTTAACTCCACGACATTATTAAAATGCTTAACTAGGCATCTACATATCAAAATTTTTATTTTAACATCTTTATTAATCAACTACAATTCTTAACACATGGAAATAACAAAATTGACACAAATTTGATTGCTAATAAGAAGAAAGCACACTATACTGTATATTAAACCGGATTATTGTTGCATGAGCGGAGCAGAAAGCATTATTTCAAGAGAATAGACATGTCATTCATAAAACACTTATTAAGTGAGCAATATAAAGGTCTAATTTACAATAAAAGATATAATGGCCATCTTTTCACTATGCTTTTATTATTTTATAAAAGTGTTTGCATTATTCAAGGCAATAAATTATTTTCTTAGATTATCATTCTTACGTTTAATTATATGATGAACTAACACTTATTATCTCTTTTACAGCAACTTCAATTGAAAAATTAGTTAATGTTACCACTCTTTCACCTACGATAAGATTTAAAGTCAGTATAGGTGACGGCAATGTGGCAAACGCTACAAAAATATTGGGTAAATTTTAACTGGCTGCGGTCGAATTCTACGAATCACTGCCAACCTGTTTTACTAATTTAAGCATTTGTCGTTTTGAGAATAACATACTAAAATTGTTACAGTCTGTCTGTGTCTGCGATGAACGAAACGGATATGTTAATGTGACTGCGTATCAAGTTGCCCTACAGAGAATGAAAGGACACGAAAACTCGCCACACCTATAACACTGAAGCTGACAACACGTTTGCGACACACGACATTTACAAAACAGCATTTAGTAGAACAAAACGTTTTATTTCAAATGTAGATGTACAACTGGCAACGACTATATCTATTCACGCAAACACTGGTGTGCAAGATGAACACGTCACAATTATTTTTGTGTATTATAACACAGGTATTTTGACCCTGCAAATCCGACTCTTTAAGATTTTAAAAGTGCATGTATTTCAACACTTAAATGATTTTAAGTTGGAAATAACAGCTTGTAGTTACTTCACGATTACCCTCCACTCACACACACACACACACACATGAATTTATATAATAGATACGCGCGCGCACGTGTATCTGTAGTCGTGTGTGTGTGTGTGTAACCGTAACAAGTATTATAATATTGTTACGACGGTCTACTCGATCGTCGTAGGTACAGTGGAAACAAAATAAGTACAAGACACCAATTAAGTCACTAATCACACCTTTAATTTTTACAATAAAACAGTTCGTAATTAACAACAGTCTCTACAATAAATAAAATGAAAATTTTCCTCACGCAATCAAATGTCCACTAATTTTAAAACTCAATTGTATTGCAATTACACCCTCCGATTATAAACCGCAACACTTCACTAATAACTACTTGAACGTACACAGTAATAACTCGAACCGCTCTGGAAATATATCGCAGCTGTACTGAAAACTAAGGCCGCCACCGCCATGTGTTTATAGTCCCGCTCCCACACCAGAAGCTTCCAAACTGCGTCTTATCTCTCGTGTGACCTACGTAATTGACTGCGGCCTTGGCACAGTCCGAGCGCCCGAGCGAAGCCCGGCACAGTCGAGAAGATTCTCGTAAAATGCGTCTACAAGCACGTACGCCACACGTTTACATTCTGGATCTCTCTGGAACGTTCGATAAACACGTAGATTGTTCTGTGACATCGTAACAATATAAATTCACTTCTGTCCATGTATCCAACCCGACAATATGATGTTAAACACCGGCTAGGTCGTAGGATTTTTGTGTGTTGGTTGCGTTAAGTACATGCGGTTGCACAATAAACGTATTTTTAAAAAGGGGAGTGACACGTTGATGACATGAAATAATTAATTAAAACATAGTAAAAGAATCAATAAACGGTTTATTAAATATTTCAAAGAAAATGATATATTATAAAAATCTGAAACTAAAAAATTCAAAATTTTCTCTTTTATAAGGTTGCACATGTTATAAGATATGTGTTATAAGGTAAAACATAACATATATTTTCAGTAGAGGGATATTGGGGGTTCTGGCTCACAAAGGAATGCCGCCTTTCTTAAAAAACAATAAAAAACACTAAAAAACATGATCTCAGAGATGACGCCGCCACCGCTGGACCCGCAGCATCCCGATGGACCACAGCACCGCGAATTTCCGCGAATAAATTTTTTTATTTTTTTTATTTGGTTTTTTTTTATTTTTTTAATTAAATTGATTTGGTGGGATGAGGTTCAATGGACCACCAGCATCCGTGAATATAATTTTTTATTTTTTTAAGAAAGCTGATTTGCATATCAGTGGGTGGTGTTGGGTGGGAGGTTTTTTTATTTCATATCAGTGGGTGGGGGGTGGTTCCAACTCGAAGCATTATAGTGTATACTAAAATATATGATCAGGTGTACCAACCTTTGCATGAGTTCAAATTTGTTGTGTGTTATAATGTATATTAAATCTATGTGATCAGGTGTACCAACCTCTGTAGTATTATTATAGTGTATAGATATTTTATATGAGCAGGTTTGTCAACATTTTCTGTGGCGGGGGGAGGGAAATTCAAATATGTGTTATATTGTGTATGTATAGAGCAGATCTGTCAACATTTTTTGCTCTTCTGTGGTGGGAAATTCAAACTATATGATCATAATTGGTACTCTCTCTCGCTCTCTCACACGTTGTGTACGTCTCTCTCTCTCTCTCTCTCTCTCGTTGTCAAACGTTATGCTCACCGACATTATAGTGTATATTAAAATATATGATTAGGTGTACCAACCTTTACATGAGTTCAAATTTGTCGTGTGTTATAATGTATATTAAATCTATATGATCAGATGTACCAACCTCTGTATTATTCGTCCTCTCACTCCCTCTCTCTCTCGTTGTCAAACGTTATGCTCAAACTGTTCTCCTCTCTCTGTGGTCAGTACCGAGCGCATGTATATGAAATTAGAAAGTTTATTCGACAAATATTAACGTCCTCTCTCTCTCTCTCACTCTCACTTGTTTCAACTGTGTCAACAAATAGTAACGTCCTCTCTCTCTCTCTCTCTCTCTCTCTCTCTCACTTTCACACGTTTCAACTATGCAAGGTTCCATACCCTTTCTCCTGTCTCCCTCTCGTACATTGAGTAGTCGGTGTGATGAATAAATAATTTTAGCACTATCTCTCTTTCGTTGTCAAAACGTCGTCTTCATTTTCAATGTATTAAATAATTAATTAATAGTTTTATAATGCAGTCAGTGTGATTGATCCTTGTTAGAAATATATATATTTAGCGTCAATGAACTACTTACCTGTTATGTTGTTACAGACAATACTTCTGTTTTAAGGTTGCAGTTTACACACACACACACACACACACACATAGGTTCAGTAGTGTATAGCGAAATAAATTAAAATTATACACACACATGAAAACGGCGGCTGAAATTCATACAAATCTTCTGATGTAACAGTTCACAAAAATAAATTAATTGTACACATGTTCAGAGGTGTAGAGTGAAATAAAATAAAGTCATAATTTGTTTAAATGATTAAATATATTTTAACATTCACAATATAAAATTCACAATTAAATAAATACATTAGAAATTGATATTTTTCGAAAGTTTATATATAATTGTGTGTCGTACTTGTAGAAGAAGCAACCTGCAACATAACAATACAACAACAACATTAAAATCATGTTAAATATCACACACACAGATGCACACGCAACGCGCGCACATACAGACGCATACGCAACGTAATCACACACACACACACACACACATACATACGCATACGCAACGTAACCAAACACGCAACGCGCCCACACACAGACGCAAACGCAACGTAATCATACACATACATACAACGTGTACACGTTTGGTTTGAATCATGTAGGGCCAATAAACAGATAACAGATTTAAATATGCTATAGTCATTGTAAGACGTTACAATCATTGAAGTGTTTAATAAGTAAATTGTATGTATGTATATATCACTGAATAATAATAATAATATAATCGTTCTAGTGTTATCGTTTGCTGCAACAGGTAAAGCAGTTACAAATAATTACATATAGGTTCAGAGGCGTATAGTGAAATAAATTAAAAATCCATTCATCAAAACTTTGTAAATTAGAATCTGCACTACATTCAAACATACGCACACACACAATGATAAAAAAATTGTTTATTAAAAGTAGTTTGTTACCTTAACGTGGTACATGCAGAACTAGTGCTGTTACAAAATATATATATATATATATAGTAGGAAAGCCCACAGACTACTAGAAATAGTTATCACCTGAAAAAAAGAAACCACACATTACGAACTAATATGTATAAACACAAATATCGTTACAATAATAATAATAATAATACATAAACTTACGTTTACTGCCGTCCGAACTGAAGTGTGAGGAGGCAATAACTATAGATATCACAGTAAGAATTTTTTTGTTAACCAGTGGTGTAACGGGGAATTTTAGCAGGTGGAGGAGCAGAGTCGTCATCGTCGTCGGCATGTATCCGATAATGTCCGTACGCAAGGGTATCACGACCATTGTCTAATATATAACGCTTATCATCATACGGTGACAACGCTTGCTTATTTACACGCATCGTGTACAACGTATGATGATCGCTACGTAAACACAGCGCACTGACAGAAAACGGACAATGATCAGTGAGACACTTACGATACATATCGTGTCGCAGACTCCTCTTAATAGCAACTCGAGGCACACCTTTACACACACGTTTTTGACTCGCATTGCTAGAATCTTCGTGGGACACAAGGAACGAATAACATTTCGCTCTGAGACCTACGAATTCTCTAATAGGACGACCACACGTTTCATCCTTGAACAGTCCGACAACCTTTTTGTTCTTAAGGCTATAACAAGGATGAGACGTAGGGTAATCCGAGGTGTCAAAAACGTGCAAGTCCTTCTTCATATCTGCATACAAGTCTGATGTTTGAATATGATACATCAGACTGTCTGTATCAGTCATTAACAATTTAACGTTGCGGCCGTACTTGGCGACAGCATAACGATAATGAAAGTCGTACATTATTGTTTTGCTAACGTCAAGCACCGTGAAGCCGACATACACGGGACGAGAAAGAACAATGGATTTTTTACGGAGTGAAAGCCCCACCAGATCGTTCGTATAACGAATCATACGTTTTAGCCTGGGTGTGGAAACTAGTTTTTGAAGCCGTCGTTCATTCGAGACTAGTTCAAAGTCTATATGTTTCCGTACGTTCTCCAGCGACTTACCGTATACGGCGTTGTTCATCAGTTTGAAAAGGTCTTTTTCAAAGCTGTTGACGGCTGCTTGCCTCTTGCGGGTGTTGAAATCGATAAACGGTTTCAACCAAGCGCTTTGCTTAAAACACAACACCCTATGAGTCGCTTTCAGCTCTAAACCAAGACTTAAATACAATTTCAAATTTCGATAATGAAGAACGTAATTTTGTTTGTCCTCCAAAGTTGTTAACAACTTCTCTACGGATGACCCTGATTCGTTATACGATGATCTGTATATACTCTCGTGTAAACGTTTGGAAAAGGGAGAAAGGATATCGTGTGTTATGCGCTGGCGCACAGGTGCAAGCGGGTAGTCGGAATGCAGGTCGTGTAAGGTATTAGGATAGTGTAGGTCGACTTCGAGGATGTACCCGATGTCAGCATCATCACTCACAGTACGTACGTCCAAGGACTCGATTTCGTTACGATCGAGCCATCGGAAGTCTGCGTAAGGGAGTGGTTGCGACATGGCTGCACCGTATAAATTGTTACAGTCCGTATACAGAATGAAGGAGGTCGGTTTCGAAACATCGTACTGGTCTGGAATCAGAGGATTGTTAGCGACTGCATGACGGTTGGATATCATCGCGCAGCCTCCGCGGATCCCAGACTCGACGTACAGATGCATATTTATTTCTGTCAACAGTTCTAATTCGATCCCGGTCATTTTTAGCATCGCGTTCCAAGCGAGTCCGGGAAGCGAGTAAAAATGACAGGGGTCCAAGCAGTAATCGCGTAAGGCCATGTCTCGGAAACTTTCAAAGACATCGGCCAGCAGCATTACGTCTGTCAACAAATACAAATCATGGTAATCTCCAAACGTACGCAGATTGAATGCACTCCACACGTTTTGCGCGTGCTCGTAATCTGCGTCCGAAATAGATGATTCCATCAACCGGTTATCAAAGTGTTCACGAGCGGGTAGACTTGTTTCGTTGAACCGATCAATAATGTCAACATACTCGTATGGGTATACCCCCTTGCGTACGAGCAGATTGGTCTGTTCATCGAAACCCCGTCTAAGCATTTCCTCTCTGAGCAAAGGAAATTGGCTCCCGGACGCGGACAGATTGGTAACGAGTGTGTCCAGAGAGCGATTAAGAAATTGAAAGGAGTCTACGAAACGCAAGGGACCCAGGGAGAACGACACGTAACGCTCACTGGATGTCGCGATGCAGGATACGCGTTCGTCCTTATAGTTCCCTAAACCCTGCATTAAATGGTGACAGTCGTAGCCACGGAGGTTGTGAAAGAAGACGGGGATATGACGAGGCATCTTGTAACTCAGATTACAGCTATTATGGGCTGCTCCCAAGAATTTCCCCGTAAGATGGCTATGATTGCGTACCTTGTCATCGTCTGTCAAAGGGCGCTCACACAAATGACAAACGGCGGCGTTAGTGAACACAACATTGTCATCATCGGACATAATTAATTGTACGTTATGTCGTACCACCTTCATCATATCCTCGGCGTCTTTCAACAACCACGAGAAGAACGTGTCTACAACGTTTTCACCCCGATAAACTTTAGCCTCTCTCCAAAGGCTGTGCGTATGATCGACGATAGCATAGGAGAAACCTGACGGGATATGCATCGCTTCGTATGATGTGGACGATACAGGAGGAGAAGTTAGTTTCTGACGGACACCGCTGCTATCGACGGAGTAGAATTCGCCTAACTCGTGCACTGTCGTCGGGACGTTGTTACCAGGTGAACACGATTGAAGCGGAGTGATGAGGGACTCGAAGTCGGCGTAGACGGTGAAGGGTACTTTAAGACAGTGCGCGTAATTTTTAAAGGACATAAACTTCTCCTCCTCCGTGGGCATTTTGGTTTTCTGCTCGCCGTAAGGCGTGCAGTAGGGGAGATGATCGGACAGACCATGTTCTGTGGCGAAACGATGCAGGCAGTAGTGCGCAGTAAAATGATTGAGCGCGGTGTTTTGTTAGGGATGATAACAATCTATTCATGTTACTGATAAGACAGTAATGTTTTCGGCTATTCGTATCGGTCAGAAGCAAAAGATTAACGTGATGCGACCTGTCCTTATTCGGTGTAATTCTCAGAGGGTAAACCTCATTTTTTGATTCATTTTTGATATTGTCTTCTATATCATAGCCGAAAACGTTTATAGAAATGTTAGGATTCTGTGCTTCAAATTTGGAAATGGACTTTAACGAAACAGGGTACTCGATACCGGACATATTTAATGTGTTTATGAATGGGATGTAGTTTGAAGCACGGTCTTTATTATGTTGTTGAGGGTGTATGTGGGCTAGAACAGACCACAGAAAACACATTTCATCTCGGGGGTTCTTGATGTTGACTACTGCCTTAGTGAGCGTGAGTTTTCGCGGGGTTGGAAGGTAGGAGGACGCTGATAGAGGCTGGTACCGCCCAACAACCAGTTCCAGCTTCAGTACAGCATCCACCGACCATCCGCTCCCGTCACGGGTAAAATTAGATATGCTATTGAAGATTTTATCGTAGGATTCATCGAGTAGACAATTCAACTCGTCGCTTTCGTCCGCGAGCAACGTGCGACAACGTCCGTGGAAGACGGCGTCTTTCGTTACCTCTTTCTCCTCACCACTGTCACCATCTACCACGGTTTTGGTAAAACGTATCCTGCATGCAATATGCCACTTGATATTGCGTAAACGTGCCTGCTCTGCCTGAATATCCTCAAGCAATAAAGGACGTGCCTCAGTCATTACGAATACTACGTCATGATCCGACGCGTTAACGTTCACTGGAATGTAGTCGAAAGTTGTGATGCACCCTCGGACACTACTGTTCCTCTCGATATAAAACCGAGTCACAACTGAAACAATAGAAACATGAGTATTAGTAACCAATAGGAATGATAAATAACGTGTACACACAAATTCATGTTTGTAGTAAATAAATAACACTCGTCGGGGTAATATGTCAGTTTATTACAAACCGTGAAGATGTCGGCTACTCCTGATTTTAGTATTGAAAGTGAAAGAATAAAATCATTCAAGTATTGGGAAGTGACGTTTATCAGCCCCGACGAGTTAGCGTTTGCGGGGTTCTACTTCTACCCTGGAAATTTCGATGTTTGTGGACATAGTATGTCATTCGTAGACGATAGAGTTAAATGCTTTTGTTGTGGAATTGAATTAGTTGATTGGAAAGAAGGTGACAAACCTATGAAGGAACATGAAAAATTTTCATCTACATGTCAATTTCTAAACGATGTTAAGAGTGAGACTTTTCATACACACACCAATAGACATAGTATGACTCAAACGTTAATTCGCATCAGCAAGTTTGCACACTACATAATTACAAAAATAATTTCTTAACTGTGACAATTGGTATTGGACTTTTTACCTTGTTCAGTCTGCTCCTCCCCACGTTCCTGCTGAAGGTTAGCCATGATCTTCAAGTGAGAATGAATGAATACTGAAAAACAAAAGGTACCGTTATAACGCTGGTATTATGTTAGTGTATCGTAAACGTTTTATATATCAATTTGTACATAATACATGTACGCTTAGACCAACTATTTGCTAGATCGAGAAAATTAAGTTTATTTTCGCGCACACACACACAAACAGATTTAAATAATACTTTCATGCTTACAATATACAACCAATGTACACAAACTTATAAAGCATCAAACTATATATATCATTCGTTGGGTTGTAATTATTATTAAACAGTAAATATGCTTAGAATGAAAATATTTGCTATGATTTTAGTAACATATAACAGCGTCTTACATACCACTCGAATCTATATATACTGTTCTGTTTCAGATAATAATAATAATTTGATCACGCACACACACACACACACACACACACACACATACACATACATGTATTAAATCAATAAATAATGCACTTGATAAATTATGCTCACCAAACTAGCGTATGTTGACTACACACACACAGGAACTTGTGTATACTGAGACGTACAATAATTCAAGCAGTCTTTCAACTATTAAAAAAAACTGCTGAGATAGATTTATCAACGCACGCAAGCAGTCAGTGTGAAACCGATAAAATTCAGTTATACCTAAAAATATATATCTTCAATTAGAAGTGTAATATAAAAGGTACAGTAAGAATATATTTCAGAAAATTGATCACACACACACACACCTGTATTAAATTCAAATATATATCTTCAATTAGAACTGTAATATAAAAAAATACGGTAAGAATATATTTCAGAAATTGTGATTTGAACATACACATACATGTATTAAATTCAGTAAATAATGTTTTTACTAGTAACATATAACAGCGTCTTACATACCACTCGAATCTATATATACTGTTCTGTTTCAGATAATAATAATAATTTGATCACACACACACACACATACATGTATTAAATCAATAAATAATGCACTTGATAAATTATGCTTACCAAACTAACGTATGTTGAATACACACACAGGAACTTGTGTATACTGAGACGCACAATAATTCAAGCAGTCTTTCAACTATTAAAAAACTGCTGAGATAGATGTATCAACGCACGCAAGCAGTCAGTGTGAATCCGATAAAATTCAGTTATACCTAAAAATATATATATATCTTCAATTAGAAGTGTATAAAAGGTACAGTAAGAATATATTTCAGAAAATTGTATTAAATTCAAATATATATCTTCAATTAAAAGTGCGTTAAGAATAAAAGTACGTTAAGAATATATTCAGAAAATTGTAATTTGATCATACGCATACGCTTACACACACATGTATTAAATTAAAATATATATATCTTCAATTAGAAGTGTAATTAAAAAAATACGGTAAGAATATATTTCATAAATTGTGATTTGAACATACACATACATGTATTAAATAATGTTTTAATGCAAATAATTTTTACGTTTAAATAAAATCTGTACATACAATAAATTATACTCACCAAAACTATTGTATGTTGACTACACACAGGAACTTGCGTATACTGCGATTGCACAATAATACAGTCTTCCAACTATTAAAAATGTCGTGATAGATTTGTCAGTGCACGCAAGCAGGTCAAATGAGAATTTATCGTTAAATTTGTTGAGTATATATATATTGGTCTCCGGTGGTAGGGGACAGCCGATGTTTGTTTGGACGTGAATACTTTCTAATCCATAATTACTTGTGATGGGTGCAACTAATGAGTGTCATGTGTCATATTAGAAAGTGAAAGGCGGATTTAGCGAATACATACACACACACACATACACACACACACACACACACACACACACATACAATGGTTTATTTCGGTAGAACCATCTGAACATACATGCAATTAGTTGTATAGTAATCAGAATGTGTGTGAGAGAGACAATTTAATAGTTTGAATTTTATACCACAAGGTAAACTATATTTTTTTTTTAAGTCGGGGGGTTGTTTCCGAAATTATTATTTAAAACTGATAATTGTTTTATTAAAATCTTACGTACGTGCCAAATTAATTGCCGACGGCAACTCTGCTCCCCCTCCTGCTAAAATTCCATCTGTTAAAAACAAAAAGAATTCTCACTGTGATATCGTTAGTTATTCTCTCTCCACGCTTCAGTTCGGACGACAGTAAACGTAAGTTTGTGTATTATTATTGTAACGATCTTTGTGTTTATAAATATTAGTTTGTAATGTGTGGTTTCTTTTTTTATATAGTATAATGGAAAACGCTGCTGTAATAATTGACTTTCACTGCTTTTATGATGACAACGGCAAGTATATAGTAAAGGAGTTGTCGGTTATGGACGTAACACGTTTTGCATGCAGACATTGGATTTTCGCCCCGCCTGCTACAGTCGTTACGAATTCGAAATACACTAGAACCAACTGCTGGTTAACGACAAACTATCATGGGCTAAGATGGGATGAAGGAGAGACACCGTACGACAATCTTGTTTCAGTGTTAACAACGTATACGAACATATATAAATATGTGTTTGTGAAGGGTCTTGAGAAAAAACGTTTTTTAGAATCGAAAATAATTCATTATCATATAATAAATCTTGATGACATTGGTTGCCCAAAAGACGTACCAAAAGACATTCCTGGGGCGTTATGTCTTACACATTGCAATTCTTCTTCTACACTATGTACAAACCATAATGTGCACGCACTTAGAGAGTGGATAATTAATGATTTTTCTGTTATACAAACATTTTTAATGTAAGTGTCTCATAGCATTGTTAATTTCATTAGGTAAACTTGTATATGGCTGCAGGTGATAACTATTTCTGTCGACTTTCCTAATATATATTATGTAACAGTCATAATTCTGCATGTATGTACATGCAAAAACACCACCTGTTAAAAACAACAACAACAAAACTTCTTGCTGCAGGCGATAACTATTTCTGTCGACTTTCCTAATATATATTATGTAACAGCCATAATTCTGCATGTATGTACATGCAAAAACACCACCTGTTAAAAACAACAACAACAAAAATTCTTGCTGCAGGCGATAACTATTTCTGTCGACTTTCCTAATATATATTATGTAACAGTCATAATTCTGCATACAAAGCTTCAGGGGATGAAAAACATCACCTGTTAAAAACAACAACAAAAATAATTCTTACTGTGATATCTATAGTTATTGTCACTCCATACTTCAGTTTGAACGACCGTAAACGTAAGTTTATGTATTATTATTATTGTAACGATATTAGTTCGTTATGTGCGGTTTCTTTTTTTTTTCAAACGATAACTATTTCTAGTAGTCTGTGGGCTTGACTTTCCTAATATATATATTTTGTACCAGCGCTAATTCTGCCTGTGTGTATGTACATGCAAAGCTTCGGGCGATGAACGTGAACTTTCCTGATGACCACATCACCACCACCACCATTACTTTCACTAGTCTTCTTTGTAGTCATTGTTTAGTTCCACCTAGTTTGATACATACGTCTTCACTTCTCATAAATAATGACGTTTATCACAAAATTCAATGCAGTTTCTGCTATTGAGTACAAACGGTGTGCAGAATTAACATTGAACAAGCAGTATCCGATTGTTAACATGGTGCATGTGGACACAAGATATGGGAAGTCTGTGCTTGTAACGTTGGAAGATGGTGAGCTACGCTATCGTGTATATCTACCTAAGAGGTATGCTTGCGTCTTTACAGATGAAGAGCTCCGTCATATAAGCCCCAGCGACCTACATCTCGTGTTTCGAGGCATGAGGAATCAAACAGTACATATGGAAATCGTACCTCGTTAAGGTAACAAACTACTTTTAATAAACAATTTTTTATCATTGTGTGTGTGCGTATGTTTGAATGTAGTGCAGATTCTAATTTACAAAGTTTTGATGAATGGATTTTTAATTTATTTCACTATACGCCTCTGAACCTATATGTAATTATTTGTAAACTGCTTTACCTGTTGCAGCAAACGTTAACACTAGAACGATTATATTATTATTATTATTCAGTGATATATACATACATACAATTTACTTATTAAACACTTCAATGATTGTAACGTCTTACAATGACTATAGCATATTTAAATCTGTTATCTGTTTATTGGCCCTACATGATTCAAACCAAACGTGTACACGTTGTATGTATGTGTATGATTACGTTGCGTTTGCGTCTGTGTGTGGGCGCGTTGCGTGTTTGGTTACGTTGCGTATGCGTATGTATGTGTGTGTGTGTGTGTGATTACGTTGCGTATGCGTCTGTATGTGCGCGCGTTGCGTGTGCATCTGTGTGTGTGATATTTAACATGATTTTAATGTTGTTGTTGTATTGTTATGTTGCAGGTTGCTTCTTCTACAAGTACGACACACAATTATATATATAAACTTTCGAAAAATATCAATTTCTAATGTATTTATTTAATTGTGAATTTTATATTGTGAATGTTAAAATATATTTAATCATTTAAACAAATTATGACTTTATTTTATTTCACTCTACACCTCTGAACATGTGTACAATTAATTTATTTTTTGTGAACTGTTACATCAGAAGATTTGTATGAATTTCAGCCGCCGTTTTCATGTGTGTGTGTATAATTTTAATTTATTTCGCTATACACTACTGAACCTATGTGTGTGTGTGTGTGTGTGTGTGTGTGTAAACTGCAACCTTAAAACAGAAGTATTGTCTGTAACAACATAACAGGTAAGTAGTTCATTGACGCTAAATATATATATTTCTAACAAGGATCAATCACACTGACTGCATTATAAAACTATTAATTAATTATTTAATACATTGAAAATGAAGACGACGTTTTGACAACGAAAGAGAGATAGTGCTAAAATTATTTATTCATCACACCGACTACTCAATGTACGAGAGGGAGACAGGAGAAAGGGTATGGAACCTTGCATAGTTGAAACGTGTGAAAGTGAGAGAGAGAGAGAGAGAGAGAGAGAGAGAGGACGTTACTATTTGTTGACACAGTTGAAACAAGTGAGAGTGAGAGAGAGAGAGAGGACGTTAATATTTGTCGAATAAACTTTCTAATTTCATATACATGCGCTCGGTACTGACCACAGAGAGAGGAGAACAGTTTGAGCATAACGTTTGACAACGAGAGAGAGAGGGAGTGAGAGGACGAATAATACAGAGGTTGGTACATCTGATCATATAGATTTAATATACATTATAACACACGACAAATTTGAACTCATGTAAAGGTTGGTACACCTAATCATATATTTTAATATACACTATAATGTCGGTGAGCATAACGTTTGACAACGAGAGAGAGAGAGAGAGAGAGAGACGTACACAACGTGTGAGAGAGCGAGAGAGAGTACCAATTATGATCATATAGTTTGAATTTCCCACCACAGAAGAGCAAAAAATGTTGACAGATCTGCTCTATACATACACAATATAACACATATTTGAATTTCCCTCCCCCCGCCACAGAAAATGTTGACAAACCTGCTCATATAAAATATCTATACACTATAATAATACTACAGAGGTTGGTACACCTGATCACATAGATTTAATATACATTATAACACACAACAAATTTGAACTCATGCAAAGGTTGGTACACCTGATCATATATTTTAGTATACACTATAATGCTTCGAGTTGGAACCACCCCCCACCCACTGATATGAAATAAAAAAACCTCCCACCCAACACCACCCACTGATATGCAAATCAGCTTTCTTAAAAAAATAAAAAATTATATTCACGGATGCTGGTGGTCCATTGAACCTCATCCCACCAAATCAATTTAATTAAAAAAATAAAAAAAAACCAAATAAAAAAAATAAAAAAATTTATTCGCGGAAATTCGCGGTGCTGTGGTCCATCGGGATGCTGCGGGTCCAGCGGTGGCGGCGTCATCTCTGAGATCATGTTTTTTAGTGTTTTTTATTGTTTTTTAAGAAAGGCGGCATTCCTTTGTGAGCCAGAACCCCCAATATCCCTCTACTATTTTCTATTCAGCACACATTAATAACATATAGTCTTAGATATCTAAACATACATGATGAACAATTATGTTGGAAGAATCAGTCACATGTATATTTATGTTATAGTTGTTAATAAAACCAAGTTTGAGTTAAAGCTAATTTTAAGAACTAGTTTTATGTTGTGTTAAAAATGCTGTTTGCGAATCTAAGGATGCTGCTGTATATGTTTGTACATATGTGTTTGTATGTAGTTTATGAGTTTCTTCTAAACCTTAATAATTAATAACGTAAACGACATAAATAATTGATTGAGATTCATTAATATGAGTACCGCAACTACCTTGGGAATTATTCTGTTTTTAATATTGTTGACGGTTTATTATAAACCGTATTTAGTTTGCAAAAAAGTAAGGGTTTATGAGTATAATAAAAGTTGTTGCTGAATCTGATACTGATGAATAAAATTCAGATACAAAAGGGAAAGTTAGTTAGAAGGTAGCAACTATCAGGATTTAGTACAATTTCAACAGGAGGACAAGTTGCATAAAATTATTTTATTGGTATTTCTTTGTTATAATATACGTAAGTTTCTCTCTCTCTGTGTGTGTGTGTGTGTGTGTGTGTGTGTGTGTGTGTGTGTGTGTGTGTGTGTGTGTGTGTGTGTGTGTGTGTGTGTGTGTGTGTGTGTAGACGGACACAGGGACTCTATGCCTGCTACAGTGTAGCATTGATATTCCCCCCACTAACCTCAACAAGCGCAACCATTGTCTGTTGAGCTAATTCTTCCTTAATATTTTATCCGTAATTATAATCTTTCATTCAAATTTACTAAAGAATGGAAATCAAAATGTATAATTGCCCCCCTCTAGTGGATTTGTTAGTAATAGTTTAACTGCCAATATAAACAGACTAACAATTGTTATTCTCCGTTTCCATTTAAATATTAATTAGCTTCCAAAGTAATTGGTTCAGTAATTACATTTTAATATCCGACATGCCCTAAATTACTTTGTTCTAGACAGCTATACGTCGGCAACATTGTGAGGGATACTGCAATCAACTGCCATTTAGCAGATTGCGCTAATTACTGTAACTAATCTAAAAGTGTTACGTACTAGCAGCCTGCTAATAATTTATATCACGTGTAACGCGTAGGGTGTATGCAATAACAGTAAAACATTAAGTGCAAACGTTGTCGGAATAATTTAAGAAAAGTTTACACAATACGCCTTTTTCATGAGCTTTTTTAATTAAATTATTTACTACCAATCAACCAATATACAACCAATATAAATTCCATAAGCCGATTATTTTACTATTGTAATAAATATACTGCTGAATTGTGTGGTGAGGTGTGCCATCGAGCGATCAATTAAACCGATATGCAAGATGGAAAAATGGAGTTTAATCTCCGACTTCACACGAGTCTTCTTTTTTGGTAGTTCTTCCAACATCCTGACAATATTAAGGTCGATTCCTGGCGTCTTTTTCTGGTTTAGTCTGTTGATTTTATCGAGCAATTTTTTGTAGTAAAGAATTGGAGGCTTCCGCCAACTTGAGTGGGTGTGAAAAGATCTTGTTCCACTTCGAGGTCGTGAACGCTGTTTTGTATGTTTATGTGTGAAGTAAGGACTTTGGAAAATTATTTGAAAATGAGATTGCCTTTGTACTGTCGTTTTGGACCATGCTCATAGAGAAGTTGAGTACGCAGATGTATTGGAGACGGCAACGGTCTGGGTAGAGTTGTCCCATCTAAACAGGTTACCCCCATCTAAACAGGTTACCCCCATCTAAACTATTTGCTAAAAATACTTGTTCCTAGTTTCTCATAGTTTTAGTTCCAACTAATTGCTAAGTTGATTGTTTTATTTTTTGTAGTGTTGGGTTTACTGCCAGATTAATCTAACCTTTCCCTCCCTTGCTGTTAGTTTCTTGATTTTGTATGTGATATTGTTAGTTGCTTTTTAAAGTCAGTGTAAGGGGTGGATATTTTTGCTGCATTCAGGAATAGGTTAATCGGATTAATAGTTTCTGTTATTATGTTTTCTGGCTTCTGTAGTTTTACAAACAAATATGTATTGTCCTGTATTCTATGGCGGTATAATTTGTCCTGTATTATTTTCACGGTTGTGCTTATTGCTATAACAGTTCCTGGTTATTGTAGTAACATTTTTCCGGTTGTGCAGTAACAGTTGTGCTTATTGTTGTCATTATTTGACTCCAATCGGATGACAAATTGTAACTCTAAGAAACATCCGTGTCGGTTGATGACAAAATAAAGTCTAAGAAATCCGGAAATTTTTGTTTGCGTCGGTAGGCCAGTAATTTCGTGCACTCATCGATAAAAAATATTAAATTTTTTGGATAGTTGTAGATAATTATCTGCCTCTGGTTGTTATGAGTGGCGACCACATGAAGTTTCCACCTGCTATAAATTTTGGTAATACGTTTCGGAAAATTCCCTTAATTATTCCTTTAAGTTGTGTTTGGGTAACAAATGACAGATGTGACATTAAACTAGTACAAAAAAGATCTTAAAAATAATTTATGTTGCTTTCTTATGTGGCTGTCTCTATTTTTAGTAGCTCGTAATGGTCAATTGTTTCTTTTATAAGTACCACTGAGGCTCCGCGAGCTGTGACATCTGCGTGGTTTTATATAGCATACTTTGTGTTTTAGAATGCTGAATTAAAACCTGTTGGTGACATGTATTTTGCTAATTAGGAGTATGTCAGTTTCGCATGAAGCCCGGCTGCATCGGTCACCACCTTTCTGAAAATCCCTGAACCGCAGTCTGGCGCAAGTCAGTCAAGGAAGTTTACTTCACCTTGTAAGTCCAGCTTCTGCCATTGGGCATTCAGACAGGTGGAACAACCTCCTTCTGAATATCTAATAGCGGGGACCATTCGCCAGGTCGTAGCAGCGAATGGTCCCCGTTATCCTTGTTCCTGTGAATCTTCAAGAGAGCCACAAGCCGCTCTTCCGGCGTGAAGTTAGGCTCAAGCGACTTACAGACTCCTCTCCTGCACGCTATATTGTGCAAATGGGAAACGTAACCTTACGCCTTGTGCCGAACAAACGACCGCGCTAAACACTTTGAATCGAACTGTTCGAGTCGTAGCGACACGAATTGATTAATATGAAGTATTGACAGGAGTTGTTTAATTATAAATGATTTGAAAGAATTAATTATCCATAAAAGTTAGGTATTTTAAGCTACACAATTATATGTTTTGATCCGGTTAAGTGGTTGAACAGAAAAACAATTAACCGTTTTTAGTGATTGAAGGCCAAAATTAAGAGACTTTACAAAGCGTGAAAATTTGTCTATATGTATCTATATCTATATGAATTTACATTAGATGTCCAAAGCAACAGTAATTTAGTTTGTTTATTTAAACCTTTTAACAATTTTGCGTTGTTCCTTCGCGTAACTTATTAATGACCTTTCGCGCATTATCGCGAAACCTTAGCTGCGTTAAGTGGTACATAACTTGAGCTAATCCAGAAAACCCGTTTATAATGTAGTTAATAACATTCTTTTCACCTTGTTTATTCATCATCTTCTTCTTCTTCTGCACTACAAGGATTAGGCACTTGCCTGTTCCGTCCTCACAAACTTACGACCACCGTTTTCGTGGTCTTCCTATATCTCTGTTCCCTCTTGGGTTGTAGTTAAGCATTTTTTTGGGTATTCTCCCATTTTCCATTCTATTTACGTGGTGTTTCCATTTTTCTTTATATTCAGTTATTTTTTCATTTATTGCATATACATTTAGTTCATTTCGCACGTCTTCGTTTCGTACTAAATCGCTTCTTGTGCAGCCTTTGACCGATCTCCTTTCTTGGTATTTATCCAACTCTCACTCACATACTGTAACATAACAAAATTTGAAAGAAGCCGTACGCACAGAGATCCAGAATATGATCCGTAGAGATATCATCGAGAGCAGTCAATCGCCATACACGAGCCCAATTGTGGCCATACAAAAGAAAAATGGGAAGGTAAGGCTTTTCCTTGACGCTCGTGAGATAAATAAGATGATAATAAACGATCGTACCTCACCTGGCGAAATTGATGAAATTTTGAAGAGGTTCCACGGAACACGATTCATTACCACTTGGGATACCGTATGCGGCTATTGGCAAGTGGAGTTGCACCCAGCAAGCCGGCAATACATGGCGTTCATCTTCGAAGGGCGCAATTATCAGTTTAAGAGATTGCCCTTCGGGTTGGTGAATTCAGTAGCGGTTTTTGTCGCCTGTATGGATCATATACTAGGACCTGAAGCGCTCCAATTCACGACTGTCTATGTTGATGATCTCCTAATAACATCAACCAACTGGGAGGAACACTGTTATCGTGTGGTGTATGTCTTGAAGAAGCTTGCGGAAAATAATGTCACCCTTAAACTGGACAAGTCCAAGCTTATAGCTAAAGAAGTACAATTCCTGGGTTTCCAGCTAAACAGTCAAGGAATAACACCATCAACAGAAAAGGTAGACGCCATACAACGATTCCCTACACCAAAAAACAGAAGGCAACTACAATCATTTTTGGGCCTGTGTAACTATTATAGGAAGTTCCAGAATAATTATTCCGAACTAACAGCCCAGTTTCAGTACCAGTTATCGTCCAAGAATAAATGGCGATGGGGTCAAGAACAAGACGAAACCTTCAAATCGATTAAAGAGAAATTCTTAGATGCAGTAATGCTCAACCACCCAGATTTTAACCGACCCTTCTTTCTAAACTGTGACGCTAGTAACATTAGCTTGGGATCAACACTGTACCAAGAAGATGAAAGTGGAAACCATCTAGTAGTGAGCTTTGCTAGCAGAACCCTTAACCAGTGTGAAAAGAACTATAATGTGACGGAAAAAGAACTGCTAAGTGTAGTCTTTGCCTGCGGAAAGTTTCGGACGTATATCCTCGGATATCCAGTGACCGTCCGAACAGATCACAAGTCAATATCATTTCTAAGAAGATGCAAATTAAGCCATGGTAGATTGACCAGATGGGTACTCGCCCTACAAGAATACGATATACAGTGGGAGTATGTTCCTGGAAGTAAAAATGTAGTAGCCGACGTATTGTCGAGAGTGAATCTGGAAGAACAAACATTCGAAGGCGAAAAGGAGAGCATCTTGAAAATCTATAACATTATTAAGGACAGATCCGATTTAGAGAAGATAGTGCAGGACATCAGCAAACACCAGCAGTCCGATCCGAAGTTAAACCATATTAAACTTCGTCTCTCCAACCTAGATGACACAATAAACAGATTTTATTGTATACATAATGGGATTTTATTCATCAAGACATCCCTTGATGAAGAAATATGGAAGATCATGATCCCTACTACAATCGAAAAGGATATCATCCTGGACTATCACCTACGATACGGTCACATGGGAGCCATGAAGGTGATCAAGGCAATAGAAGAGAATTGTCACATAAAAAGTATCAATAGAAAAACGAGAAACTACCTCAAAACCTGTCTGATATGTCAATTGGTGAAAACCAACAATGAGAAAAAGGAGGGTATGATGATACCAATTACCTCACAAGCCAAACTGGAAAAGGTCTTTCTGGACATATGCGGTCCATTTCCCCGCAGTGGCGGACGCCATCGATACAAATATATTATTATTATGATGGATCATTTTACAAAATTTACAAAACTATACCCTGTGAACAGAGCCACCACTCTGAAGACTCTAGGAATAATAACAAATCATTACATTCCAGAGGTAGGAAGCCCGACATCCATAATCACCGACCATGGAACGCAATTTAAGGGTTGGAGGTGGAGAAACACTCTGAATACATTGGGCATTAAGACATACAAGACGTCTGTCTACCACCCCAGCAGCAATCCAGCGGAGAGGGTACTGCGGGAGGTCGGAAGAATATTACGGACTTATTGCTATAATCAACAAAAGAAGTGGCAAGAATATTTATTAGCTACTGAAGAATTCCTTAATTTGTCATATCACACCGCTATAGGTACCACGCCATACACGGCAATGTATGAAAAACCGCCTCCGAGAGAAATACAAGACATAATAGAGTTCCCCAGGAGTCAAGAATACAAATTCAATCGAATCAGATTCTACAATAAATTGGCAGAAGACCAGGAAAGGCGCAAGAACAAATATCAAAAGGCTGTTAAGAAAATAATAAGCTATGAAGTCGGAGAAAAGGTACTGCTAAAAAACAGGGAATTACCCAGTACTTCGGAAGGCATTACCAAAAAGTTGTTACTGCTGTATACCGGCCCATACCTGATTATTAAAAACAATAATAACAATACGTATGTACTAAAGGATATCATTTCGAATAAAGTAAAAGGAACTTATAATCAGTTATCCATTAAAAAATATTTGGAGGACTCATAATTATGAGTTAAAACTATTATGAAGAAATTGTGAATTTTGATTAAAAAAAAAAAAAAAAACTTACAAAATTCAAAAATATCGTAAGTACAACTTACACCAAATATTCGAACAATTGTGAATGATGCAAAAAGAATTTTGATGGAATAATAAAATTACAAAATTCAAAAACATTAGTAAGTACAACTTACACCAAATATCTGAAAAAATATTGTGAACGAAATAAGAATTTTGATAAATAGATAATTACAAAATTCAAAAATCAGTAAGTACAACTTACACCAAATATCTGAAAAAATATTGTGAACGAAATAAAAAGAATTTTGATGGAATAATAGAACTTCAAAATTCAAAAAATTAGTAAGTACAACTTACACCAAATATTCGAACAATTGTGAATAAATAAAAAGAATTTTGAACATAAAAAATTACCAAATTCAAAAATCAGTAAGTACAACTTACACCAAATATCAGAAGAGTATTATGAACGAAATAAGAATTTTGAGAAATAATAAACTACAAAATTCAAAAATCAGTAAGTACAACTTACACCAAATATTCGAACAATTGTGAATGATGCAAAAAGAATTTTGATAAATAGATAATTACAAAATTCAAAAATCAGTAAGTACAACTTACAACAAAATATTTGAAAGATTATTGTGAATAAATAAAAAGAATTTTGAGAAATAATAAACTTCAAAATTCAAAGACATTAGTAAGTACAACTTACGCAAAACATTTGAAGGATTATTGTGAATAAATAAAAAGAATTTTGAACATAATAAGCTTCAAAATTCAAAAGCAATAGTAGGTACAACTTACACCAAATATTCAAAGACTATTATGAATGAGAAAAGAATTTTGATGAATAAAGATTTTCAAAATTCAAAACAATAATAAGTACAACTTATACCAAAATATTTGAAAAACAACTATGAATAAGAAAGAATGTAGTTGAATAAAAATGTCTAAAATTAAAGAAAAACGTTAAACTCATATCATTACTCATACATATGATGAGAAATAACTCTGAAATATGAAAAAAGATTTTGTAAGAAAGAGATACAAAATTCTAAAGGAAGAAGGAAACCAGAATATCATATGACTTAATGGAAACAGCTTAAACAAACTCACAAAGAAAATAATTTAATAAAAATGGAACAATGAAGAAGGACCAGCTCACTAAAGACCAAATAGTGAGACCAGAAACCAAAAAAAAAAAACCCTGATACTAATAATGATAATGCTGTTGCAATAACCACTGTTATAGTGAAAGTGATAAAGAATTAATTCATGTTACACCATGAGCAATAAAAATAACTCAATGGATACCAGATGGTAGAAAGAGTAAATATAAATACTACTTACTATGTAAACATGATGAAATGTATATTATACCACATACCTAAACCACCTAATATGGAATAAGCTTTAAGAGAGAAGAAGAGTCAAGTGTATAAAAGTATTAATTAATATAACGTATTATGAAGTGAAGAATCTAAAGATGTTTATTTTAGTCAAAAATGACTACTTTTACTGTTTATTTATTTTTATGACTGGATGTAGAAAATGCCATCAGTCTTATGTGTTGAGCAGAGATGATAATACCTCTGGACTCAATTGAAGTATTGGACAGCAGGGATTGAAGCCAAAAGTGCCACTCTGAACTGTTCCAATTAATTTGTTAGGGAATGTTAGGGAGTAAACGTACTGGTGAGGAAGCACCAAATAAGAAGGAATATAAAATGATAATGTTATACACAAAATTGAAGATCACTTACCAGTGAAGAAAGAAACTAATGAAGGAGATACACATCAGCTGAGAGGAAGCAATGGTGGAAAAAGAAGGTATATAAAGTGAAAACATGTAATCACGGAGAAAATGTAAATACAAAAGAATTAGTAGTAATTATTTCATCCATACAGAGTATGATCTGAACTAATCACTTTTACAGGAGAGCATATGTAACATAACAAAATTATCACACTAAACATTTGAATTAATGCAACATAAATAAAGGAAAAAGTTCCATAGTGAGTGAGAAGTATAAATTGTTTAAGGATTACACTATAAACTGTATATTAAGTCTATAAAATGTTAATAAAAATGGAAGATAACAAAGAAAACCATTGATAAAAATAACCTACTATGTAAAAACCAGTTAAACCAGCAGTATACCCAGTAGATTGGGGAAGCAGTACAAAAAGGGAAGGACCATAAAAAAGGAAATAATCTGTCATGAAACCATTTTAACAAGGGAACAATAATAATAAGGTCACGAGGCAGAGACACAAAGAGACCAGAAACAGGAAGAGATATGCCAAAACAAAATGATAGTCCTGTAATACATACCATGAGACAAAATTGAAACCGATATATGTAAACCCAAACAAGTTACAAGATACAATCCTATAAAACACAAATTGTATATTAGTTATAAGAGTAATATGTTAAAAAATATATCAAAAGAGACTACCATAGTGTAGAACTCACTGAAAAGACTACCATAGTGTAGAATCCAATAAAGTGAAGTGAGATAACAAAAATAAGAAACTACAGCGAGTATAGTGAGAAACATAGCTAAAAAATCTATGAAAAAATATTCAATGAAGTGTAAATATTATAAAAAGACTACCATGAGTGTAGAATAATAATAGTAAAACCATTGGAATCAAAGACAGTCTAAGGACTGACAACCTTATCAGTAATAAGAGTTTTTTAAATTAGATATAAGAAAAACTATTATCCATAAAATGTTTTCTTTAATTACCGTTAAGTAGATTGTGAAAAGGACTAAAATACCAGAGGGCAGTTCATAACTGAGGGTATAACTAATAGTAAGATGTTTGTTATTTAGTGTTAATTAGATAATATTTTAGATGTAAGGTGTCAATAGATACAAGATGTTTTTTTTTATCACAGTTAAGGTGTTTTCAAAAGAAACATAAATACACAAGACAGTTAGTGACTGATAGTATTACTAGTAATAGGAGTTTTTTATTTTTTTTCTAATTAAATTATGTCTAGGTAATAATAAGGATAAGATATTTTGTTATCATTTGATGATACAGTTAAAAATAATAGGAATAAGATGTTTTTGTTAAAATTAGGTGATATATGAAAAATAGTTGATAATAAGATGTTTTTGTTAAAATTAGGCATAAGATGTTTATGTTATGGTTCAATGATGTTATTAGTATAAAGAAAGTTTAGTAGATACAAGATATTCTATTGTATTTTAAAATCATGTCATTTAATTTTCCATTGTGTAAGTCAGAGAGGAAAGTAGGACATAAAAATGTAATAATTTTATTCAAAACAGTAAACCATGTATAATGTACAAACAGACCAGCCAAGACACCATTTTAGTAAACACAGATTGGCCTATAAACCAAAAAATTATCTATCAAAGAATTAATCTATGTAATAGGAATAGAATTCAATACACACAATACAGAAATTGAAAATATAATTAATACAGATACAGTTAATAGCAAATAGAATGACAAAAGAAAGGAAATTAACTTCTTTTGGAAACAGTCAATAATAAGCCTATGATAGTAATCAAATCAGGCTAAACAGCAAATTAATCAATATTGAAATGTTTTAACAACCAAATTATTAACAACAAAGTAATTACGGAGTTATTAGGTGTATTCCATAGTAATATTATACCGAAAAAACAAATAAAAACCTTTAAAACACTGAATTTGTACAAAATATGGGGCATACAATCATTATGTAAAATAGTAATTTTTGGGCTTAAATAAGCTTGAAACAAACCCAGCTATATATCAAAAGATGTAAAATTAAATAATCAATATTACTGAATAGTTAGATTCAGGTAAAATTAAGAAATATTTGAAATACAGTGAAAAATAAGAAAACTTGTTATGTATAGTTAGATAGTGAAACAAGTCTTAGACAGATATTTTTATAGTTAAACAATATGAAGAGGAAAAAGACATACCACAAATTGCCCTAAAACGACGACGTTGCGTCTATTAGTCTATTGTTAATCGCAAAGCTGAATAGTTGAAAATGTGTTAGCGGAGTATTGAAAACAAAATAATTTGTATTAAAACCAAGTGTGGTTATGTGGCGTATAACGGAGATGAACTAAACAGTGAAATAACCTTAACTATCTATTTCTAACACTTCACAAATTTCCAAAAACACAGTATAACACCATAAAACTCAACACAAGAAATCGACAACCATTTTGAACAATTTTTGGACCGAATTCACAGAAAACCAACACATATAATTGAACACCGGACACTACACAAGGAATCCATCCAGAATTCGACATCGCAGACGACGAGGGGACATTCCGCACTATATTTTGGACCAACACCACTTCGCAGAAAAGGGAACATCGTTTTATTTCTGTGGAAGAAGATCATTCAATTCCAACCGCAACATAGCAGTTAAAATCGAGCAGACGGCGGCCATTGCTGAATTTCTCATAAAGACAGCCAGTGCTTCCTGGAGAGGAGTGACGTCATTTCTTCGACTTGGTTCGCAATTTAAATAATTTCTTTCTAATTGACAATTGTAATAATAACTCTGTTCTATTTCAGATATTAACATTTAGTTTAAGAATACCTGTTAAATGTATCTTGTTCCTTGCCCTCTGACCATTTCGACTCGTTAAAAGAACCATAAATTTAAACTTGTAAAAAATATATTTGTTGATTTTTCTCACTACCGACTGTGGCGAATATTAGCCAGTGCCTGGGACATGCGCAGTTTGACTGGCGCACAATTTTGAATGAATAAACGCAAATCATTACTCAGTTACCAGCATTGTTTTTATTTCTACAATTAATGTTATTATTATTTTTTATTAAACAAAAACATAATTCACATTGAGAAAATAGATATAGAAGGAAATTACAAACTCAATTAATTAAATTAAATCATTCAATCAAACTCAATACCAGAACAAGAAAAAATATTTACACAATTCTTATTATCAATACCTTTATATTTTATATTTTAATAATTTGTAATTAAATATATCAACACAGCAATCGACACATACAATATATCATTATATATTTTATTTATTGTTACATCTGAAATTATATTACAAATTGGCGTTTCCTTAGAGGAGCTTATTAAAACGTTCGTTCAATATAAATATTTTTATTATTTTTATTTGTAATATTTTTATATTACAAATTGGCGTCCAACTTAAGGGGCTTTAAATAGGAGGTAATAGTGTTATAAAATAAGGACGAGTGTCCAATTTCCTATTTTTAGCTTGGCAACGGTCAATAGGTCGGAAGAGGGAGCGAGATGCACAGGAGAGCTACATCAAGAAAAAGGGCTATGGAGGCCGAGCAGGAGATAGAAATGGAGGATAAAGAGGCGACACCAGTGGAAGATGTGGAGTCGATGTTACCGCCAGCAGAACCAAACAAGCCTGCACCACAGGAGGAACAGCCGGAGAAATCCACCACAAAGGAGGATGCAAAATTGGGTAGAATGATGGAGATGTTACTCCGAGAATTTAAAACAACGAAGGAAGAATTAAAGGAAGAGTTGAGTAATAAAATCGGAGATACCAATAAGAAAATCGAAGAAAATAGTAAGAAGATGGAGGAGAACAGTAAGAAGATGGAGGAGAAAATGGAAGAAAATAATAAGGAAATGAAAAGTGATAACCAACGATTGAAGGAAGAATTGGGTAATAAAATTGGAGATACTAGCAAGAAGATGGAGGAGAAGATGGAAGCAAACAGTAAGAAGATAGAAGAGAAGATGGAAGAAAATATTCAGAAAATTGAGGAGAAAATGGAGGAAATAAAGACTGACAATAAACAGTCAAAAGAGGAATTAACCCAGATAAGCCAAAAACTGGAAGAAACTAACAAGAGGATGGAAGAAACAAATCAGAAAATGGAAAGCAATAGTCAGCAATTGAGAGAAGAATTGAAGGAGACGAACCAAGAAAACATGAACCGGTTAGACGGAAGAATGGAAATATTGAAGGAAGAATTGAGCCAGAAGATAGCTGAAAACAATGAGACAATCAGCAAGAAGGTAGAAGAGGAAATAACGGTAATCGAACAAAAGGTTACCAGAGCTGACGAAAAATGGAGTCAAACCGAACGAGAAGTACGGAGTATCAGGACAGAAATAAATACGAAGGTTAACAACATTGAAGAAACGACTAGGAAGACATTGGAGGAAAAACTAAAGGAAACACGGGAAGACTGGGAGCGAGTGCAGGACCGATTCACAGAAAAATGCGACTGCATTGAAGCTGCTGTGACCAGTATCAACAGTCAGGTACGACAGAACCAGACAGATATAGACCTATTCCATAGTCGACCGACAACCATTACCAGTTGTCCCAACAATGAAAATCGTGAAGGAATTAACTTCAGGTTTTATAAAAACAAACCCATGGAATTCCTAGCAAGAATCGAAGAATACTTCACCAAACACCGAGGTAATCGCTGGAGGGAGAATAAAGAGGTGCTTGACGAATCGTTCAAGGAGATAGCAGACAATTGGTGGATGGCGATAAGAGACGAGGTGACCGACTATCAACAATTCAGAAGGCTATTCAAAGCCAAATATTGGTCTGAATCAACGCAAAATATCGCCAGAGACGGGATATGTCATGGGAAGTACAACCCGTATGGAAACCAAACTTTAACGGCGTACTTTTTGGGAAAGGTGTGCGTGGCCAAACATCTAGAGCCCCGAATACCGGAAGAATGCCTGGTCAGCAAACTCTCATACCACTATGAGGAGGATATTATCAGAGCCAGACGGAACAGTCAAATAAAGACGGTGCAAGCCATGACCGAGCTTTTAGAAATGTATGAGCACGAAGACTATTACCGTCAAAGTCGCAGGAGATATGAAAAGCAGGAACCAAGGAGTAACAACAATAATTTGAATAATAATAGTCGGCAGAATGTGGGTAATAATAATAATTATAATTCCGCAAATCGGAATAATGCCGAATACAATTATAACCCCAGAAATAACAATAATTTGCCGAGGTTTAACAATAATAATAATAATAGTAATATTCCTCGCATAAATAATAATAACAACAACCACAACAATAATAATAATAACCGTCCACAAAATAACAACGGTTATTATAATAATAATAATAACTATGTTCCAAATGGTCAGAGGAACCCCAACCTTTCTAACAATAATTATCATGGTAATTATAACCGGAATTACCCAAATGGAGGTAATAACAACAATTACCGGACATATCGACCCAATGTTAACTACATCCGAGCGGAAGGCAGTGGACACAGGAGGTACCAGCCTCAACGCAGGAGCCGATACTACGAGTACGAGACCTTCCAAGGAAGTCAGGGAAGTAATCGGTACAGAGAGTACGAGCCCAGACGTAGTTCCAGCCTGGATAATCAGCGAAGACTACCTGTAACAGAAGCCCAACAAGACGATCGAGCAGAACCAAACGAAGCAGTCTCAGGACTTCAAGCTGACGCTTCCAACGGCCTAATCCGTAATGAAGCGGAACATTTAAACGAACGGAGGCAGTAATAAACTCCAAGAACCCTTTACTGCTCCAATCTGCTGGGTTTAACCAAGTAGGTATGAATTCGAAGAAAAACAGAAAAAATTTTACCATCATATACAGCAATTATCTGAAAGATATCCGTAAGGACCTATTAGAAGAAAGCGAGCTTAATATTAACAATAATGATAATGAAATAATATACATAATTGCAGAAATTGAAGGTATTTCTGTTCCTATAATGATAGACACTGGAGCCAATGTCTCCATAATAAATCGAAATGAGTTGGACCGGATACAGCAGGAATGCCACAAAAACTTACCGGTACTACCTATTAATAATATTGTACTTGTAGGAGCTACCGGCCGACAGAACAAGACCATAAGAAAGCAAGTATCCCTCAGTGTCATAAGTCAGGGCATTAGTGTGGATATGATATTTCTTGTTGCAGCCGGATTACCTTTCAACATCATGATAGGATGTGACATATTGCGCCGAAACTCAGCAATTATCGACTTGTGCCGAGGAAAGGCATCACTCTTTGCTGAAGGTTCAACCTGGATAGCCAATTTAACCAATAACAAGACTTTAGACTCCAGACAACTTCTCGACCACCAAAATAAGGTGAATTACTTGTCCAACTACTCAACAAACAACAAGCCAGTACATCAGGATTCGGAGGAAGACCTATGGCAACAAAAGATTCAAGAGATACGTAACTTCCAGTGCCACAATACTAACGAGCAATTAACGGAAAACCAGCTGAATCAATTGGTAGAAATATATGAAAAATATCGAGCTGTATTTTCTGACGAAACTGGAAAGATCCGGAACTACCAATGTTCCATACGATTCAGAGAACCGGTAGAATTTAACCGAAAGTCGTACCCAATAGCACAATCTTTGAAAGAAGCCGTACGCACAGAGATCCAGAATATGATCCGTAGAGATATCATCGAGAGCAGTCAATCGCCATACACGAACCCAATTGTGGCCATACAAAAGAAAAATGGGAAGGTAAGGCTTTGCCTTGACGCTCGTGAGATAAATAAGATGATAATAAACGATCGTACCTCACCAGGCGAAACTGATGAAATTTTGAAGAGGTTCCACGGAACACGATTCATTACCACTTGGGATACCGTATGCGGCTATTGGCAAGTGGAGTTGCACCCAGCAAGCCGGCAATACATGGCGTTCATCTTCGAAGGGCGCAATTATCAGTTTAAGAGATTGCCCTTCGGGTTGGTGAATTCAGTAGCGGTTTTTGTCGCCTGTATGGATCATATACTAGGACCTGAAGCGCTCCAATTCACGACTGTCTATGTTGATGATCTCCTAATAACATCAACCAACTGGGAGGAACACTGTTATCGTGTGGTGTATGTCTTGAAGAAGCTTGCGGAAAATAATGTCACCCTTAAACTGGACAAGTCCAAGCTTATAGCTAAAGAAGTACAATTCCTGGGTTTCCAGCTAAACAGTCAAGGAATAACACCATCAACAGAAAAGGTAGACGCCATACAACGATTCCCTACACCAAAAAACAGAAGGCAACTACAATAATTTTTGGGCCTGTGTAACTATTATAGGAAGTTCCAGAATAATTATTCCGAACTAACAGCCCAGTTTCAGTACCAGTTATCGTCCAAGAATAAATGGCGATGGGGTCAAGAACAAGACGAAACCTTCAAATCGATTAAAGAGAAATTCTTAGATGCAGTAATGCTCAACCACCCAGATTTTAACCGACCCTTCTTTCTAAACTGTGACGCTAGTAACATTAGCTTGGGATCAACACTGTACCAAGAAGATGAAAGTGGAAACCATCTAGTAGTGAGCTTTGCTAGCAGAACCCTTAACCAGTGTGAAAAGAACTATAATGTGACGGAAAAAGAACTGCTAAGTGTAGTCTTTGCCTGCGGAAAGTTTCGGACGTATATCCTCGGATATCCAGTGACCGTCCGAACAGATCACAAGTCAATATCATTTCTAAGAAGATGCAAATTAAGCCATGGTAGATTGACCAGATGGGTACTCGCCCTACAAGAATACGATATACAGTGGGAGTATGTTCCTGGAAGTAAAAATGTAGTAGCCGACGTATTGTCGAGAGTGAATCTGGAAGAACAAACATTCGAAGGCGAAAAGGAGAGCATCTTGAAAATCTATAACATTATTAAGGACAGATCCGATTTAGAGAAGATAGTGCAGGACATCAGCAAACACCAGCAGTCCGATCCGAAGTTAAACCATATTAAACTTCGTCTCTCCAACCTAGATGACACAATAAACAGATTTTATTGTATACATAATGGGATTTTATTCATCAAGACATCCCTTGATGAAGAAATATGGAAGATCATGATCCCTACTACAATCGAAAAGGATATCATCCTGGACTATCACCTACGATACGGTCACATGGGAGCCATGAAGGTGATCAAGGCAATAGAAGAGAATTGTCACATAAAAAGTATCAATAGAAAAACGAGAAACTACCTCAAAACCTGTCTGATATGTCAATTGGTGAAAACCAACAATGAGAAAAAGGAGGGTATGATGATACCAATTACCTCACAAGCCAAACTGGAAAAGGTCTTTCTGGACATATGCGGTCCATTTCCCCGCAGTGGCGGACGCCATCGATACAAATATATTATTATTATGATGGATCATTTTACAAAATTTACAAAACTATACCCTGTGAACAGAGCCACCACTCTGAAGACTCTAGGAATAATAACAAATCATTACATTCCAGAGGTAGGAAGCCCGACATCCATAATCACCGACCATGGAACGCAATTTAAGGGTTGGAGGTGGAGAAACACTCTGAATACATTGGGCATTAAGACATACAAGACGTCTGTCTACCACCCCAGCAGCAATCCAGCGGAGAGGGTACTGCGGGAGGTCGGAAGAATATTACGGACTTATTGCTATAATCAACAAAAGAAGTGGCAAGAATATTTATTAGCTACTGAAGAATTCCTTAATTTGTCATATCACACCGCTATAGGTACCACGCCATACACGGCAATGTATGAAAATCCGCCTCCGAGAGAAATACAAGACATAATAGAGTTCCCCAGGAGTCAAGAATACAAATTCAATCGAATCAGATTCTACAATAAATTGGCAGAAGACCAGGAAAGGCGCAAGAACAAATATCAAAAGGCTGTTAAGAAAATAATAAGCTATGAAGTCGGAGAAAAGGTACTGCTAAAAAACAGGGAATTACCCAGTACTTCGGAAGGCATTACCAAAAAGTTGTTACTGCTGTATACCGGCCCATACCTGATTATTAAAAACAATAATAACAATACGTATGTACTAAAGGATATCATTTCGAATAAAGTAAAAGGAACTTATAATCAGTTATCCATTAAAAAATATTTGGAGGACTCATAATTATGAGTTAAAACTATTATGAAGAAATTGTGAATTTTGATTAAAAAAAAAAAAAAAAACTTACAAAATTCAAAAATATCGTAAGTACAACTTACACCAAATATTCGAACAATTGTGAATGATGCAAAAAGAATTTTGATGGAATAATAAAATTACAAAATTCAAAAACATTAGTAAGTACAACTTACACCAAATATCTGAAAAAATATTGTGAACGAAATAAGAATTTTGATAAATAGATAATTACAAAATTCAAAAATCAGTAAGTACAACTTACACCAAATATCTGAAAAAATATTGTGAACGAAATAAAAAGAATTTTGATGGAATAATAGAACTTCAAAATTCAAAAAATTAGTAAGTACAACTTACACCAAATATTCGAACAATTGTGAATAAATAAAAAGAATTTTGAACATAAAAAATTACCAAATTCAAAAATCAGTAAGTACAACTTACACCAAATATCAGAAGAGTATTATGAACGAAATAAGAATTTTGAGAAATAATAAACTACAAAATTCAAAAATCAGTAAGTACAACTTACACCAAATATTCGAACAATTGTGAATGATGCAAAAAGAATTTTGATAAATAGATAATTACAAAATTCAAAAATCAGTAAGTACAACTTACAACAAAATATTTGAAAGATTATTGTGAATAAATAAAAAGAATTTTGAGAAATAATAAACTTCAAAATTCAAAGACATTAGTAAGTACAACTTACGCAAAACATTTGAAGGATTATTGTGAATAAATAAAAAGAATTTTGAACATAATAAGCTTCAAAATTCAAAAGCAATAGTAGGTACAACTTACACCAAATATTCAAAGACTATTATGAATGAGAAAAGAATTTTGATGAATAAAGATTTTCAAAATTCAAAACAATAATAAGTACAACTTATACCAAAATATTTGAAAAACAACTATGAATAAGAAAGAATGTAGTTGAATAAAAATGTCTAAAATTAAAGAAAAACGTTAAACTCATATCATTACTCATACATATGATGAGAAATAACTCTGAAATATGAAAAAAGATTTTGTAAGAAAGAGATACAAAATTCTAAAGGAAGAAGGAAACCAGAATATCATATGACTTAATGGAAACAGCTTAAACAAACTCACAAAGAAAATAATTTAATAAAAATGGAACAATGAAGAAGGACCAGCTCACTAAAGACCAAATAGTGAGACCAGAAACCAAAAAAAAAAAACCCTGATACTAATAATGATAATGCTGTTGCAATAACCACTGTTATAGTGAAAGTGATAAAGAATTAATTCATGTTACACCATGAGCAATAAAAATAACTCAATGGATACCAGATGGTAGAAAGAGTAAATATAAATACTACTTACTATGTAAACATGATGAAATGTATATTATACCACATACCTAAACCACCTAATATGGAATAAGCTTTAAGAGAGAAGAAGAGTCAAGTGTATAAAAGTATTAATTAATATAACGTATTATGAAGTGAAGAATCTAAAGATGTTTATTTTAGTCAAAAATGACTACTTTTACTGTTTATTTATTTTTATGACTGGATGTAGAAAATGCCATCAGTCTTATGTGTTGAGCAGAGATGATAATACCTCTGGACTCAATTGAAGTATTGGACAGCAGGGATTGAAGCCAAAAGTGCCACTCTGAACTGTTCCAATTAATTTGTTAGGGAATGTTAGGGAGTAAACGTACTGGTGAGGAAGCACCAAATAAGAAGGAATATAAAATGATAATGTTATACACAAAATTGAAGATCACTTACCAGTGAAGAAAGAAACTAATGAAGGAGATACACATCAGCTGAGAGGAAGCAATGGTGGAAAAAGAAGGTATATAAAGTGAAAACATGTAATCACGGAGAAAATGTAAATACAAAAGAATTAGTAGTAATTATTTCATCCATACAGAGTATGATCTGAACTAATCACTTTTACAGGAGAGCATATGTAACATAACAAAATTATCACACTAAACATTTGAATTAATGCAACATAAATAAAGGAAAAAGTTCCATAGTGAGTGAGAAGTATAAATTGTTTAAGGATTACACTATAAACTGTATATTAAGTCTATAAAATGTTAATAAAAATGGAAGATAACAAAGAAAACCATTGATAAAAATAACCTACTATGTAAAAACCAGTTAAACCAGCAGTATACCCAGTAGATTGGGGAAGCAGTACAAAAAGGGAAGGACCATAAAAAAGGAAATAATCTGTCATGAAACCATTTTAACAAGGGAACAATAATAATAAGGTCACGAGGCAGAGACACAAAGAGACCAGAAACAGGAAGAGATATGCCAAAACAAAATGATAGTCCTGTAATACATACCATGAGACAAAATTGAAACCGATATATGTAAACCCAAACAAGTTACAAGATACAATCCTATAAAACACAAATTGTATATTAGTTATAAGAGTAATATGTTAAAAAATATATCAAAAGAGACTACCATAGTGTAGAACTCACTGAAAAGACTACCATAGTGTAGAATCCAATAAAGTGAAGTGAGATAACAAAAATAAGAAACTACAGCGAGTATAGTGAGAAACATAGCTAAAAAATCTATGAAAAAATATTCAATGAAGTGTAAATATTATAAAAAGACTACCATGAGTGTAGAATAATAATAGTAAAACCATTGGAATCAAAGACAGTCTAAGGACTGACAACCTTATCAGTAATAAGAGTTTTTTAAATTAGATATAAGAAAAACTATTATCCATAAAATGTTTTCTTTAATTACCGTTAAGTAGATTGTGAAAAGGACTAAAATACCAGAGGGCAGTTCATAACTGAGGGTATAACTAATAGTAAGATGTTTGTTATTTAGTGTTAATTAGATAATATTTTAGATGTAAGGTGTCAATAGATACAAGATGTTTTTTTTTATCACAGTTAAGGTGTTTTCAAAAGAAACATAAATACACAAGACAGTTAGTGACTGATAGTATTACTAGTAATAGGAGTTTTTTATTTTTTTTCTAATTAAATTATGTCTAGGTAATAATAAGGATAAGATATTTTGTTATCATTTGATGATACAGTTAAAAATAATAGGAATAAGATGTTTTTGTTAAAATTAGGTGATATATGAAAAATAGTTGATAATAAGATGTTTTTGTTAAAATTAGGCATAAGATGTTTATGTTATGGTTCAATGATGTTATTAGTATAAAGAAAGTTTAGTAGATACAAGATATTCTATTGTATTTTAAAATCATGTCATTTAATTTTCCATTGTGTAAGTCAGAGAGGAAAGTAGGACATAAAAATGTAATAATTTTATTCAAAACAGTAAACCATGTATAATGTACAAACAGACCAGCCAAGACACCATTTTAGTAAACACAGATTGGCCTATAAACCAAAAAATTATCTATCAAAGAATTAATCTATGTAATAGGAATAGAATTCAATACACACAATACAGAAATTGAAAATATAATTAATACAGATACAGTTAATAGCAAATAGAATGACAAAAGAAAGGAAATTAACTTCTTTTGGAAACAGTCAATAATAAGCCTATGATAGTAATCAAATCAGGCTAAACAGCAAATTAATCAATATTGAAATGTTTTAACAACCAAATTATTAACAACAAAGTAATTACGGAGTTATTAGGTGTATTCCATAGTAATATTATACCGAAAAAACAAATAAAAACCTTTAAAACACTGAATTTGTACAAAATATGGGGCATACAATCATTATGTAAAATAGTAATTTTTGGGCTTAAATAAGCTTGAAACAAACCCAGCTATATATCAAAAGATGTAAAATTAAATAATCAATATTACTGAATAGTTAGATTCAGGTAAAATTAAGAAATATTTGAAATACAGTGAAAAATAAGAAAACTTGTTATGTATAGTTAGATAGTGAAACAAGTCTTAGACAGATATTTTTATAGTTAAACAATATGAAGAGGAAAAAGACATACCACAAATTGCCCTAAAACGACGACGTTGCGTCTATTAGTCTATTGTTAATCGCAAAGCTGAATAGTTGAAAATGTGTTAGCGGAGTATTGAAAACAAAATAATTTGTATTAAAACCAAGTGTGGTTATGTGGCGTATAACGGAGATGAACTAAACAGTGAAATAACCTTAACTATCTATTTCTAACACTTCACAAATTTCCAAAAACACAGTATAACACCATAAAACTCAACACAAGAAATCGACAACCATTTTGAACAATTTTTGGACCGAATTCACAGAAAACCAACACATATAATTGAACACCGGACACTACACAAGGAATCCATCCAGAATTCGACATCGCAGACGACGAGGGGACATTCCGCACTATATTTTGGACCAACACCACTTCGCAGAAAAGGGAACATCGTTTTATTTCTGTGGAAGAAGATCATTCAATTCCAACCGCAACATAGCAGTTAAAATCGAGCAGACGGCGGCCATTGCTGAATTTCTCATAAAGACAGCCAGTGCTTCCTGGAGAGGAGTGACGTCATTTCTTCGACTTGGTTCGCAATTTAAATAATTTCTTTCTAATTGACAATTGTAATAATAACTCTGTTCTATTTCAGATATTAACATTTAGTTTAAGAATACCTGTTAAATGTATCTTGTTCCTTGCCCTCTGACCATTTCGACTCGTTAAAAGAACCATAAATTTAAACTTGTAAAAAATATATTTGTTGATTTTTCTCACTACCGACTGTGGCGAATATTAGCCAGTGCCTGGGACATGCGCAGTTTGACTGGCGCACAATTTTGAATGAATAAACGCAAATCATTACTCAGTTACCAGCATTGTTTTTATTTCTACAATTAATGTTATTATTATTTTTTATTAAACAAAAACATAATTCACATTGAGAAAATAGATATAGAAGGAAATTACAAACTCAATTAATTAAATTAAATCATTCAATCAAACTCAATACCAGAACAAGAAAAAATATTTACACAATTCTTATTATCAATACCTTTATATTTTATATTTTAATAATTTGTAATTAAATATATCAACACAGCAATCGACACATACAATATATCATTATATATTTTATTTATTGTTACATCTGAAATTATATTACAAATTGGCGTTTCCTTAGAGGAGCTTATTAAAACGTTCGTTCAATATAAATATTTTTATTATTTTTATTTGTAATATTTTTATATTACAAATTGGCGTCCAACTTAAGGGGCTTTAAATAGGAGGTAATAGTGTTATAAAATAAGGACGAGTGTCCAATTTCCTATTTTTAGCTTGGCAACGGTCAATAGGTCGGAAGAGGGAGCGAGATGCACAGGAGAGCTACATCAAGAAAAAGGGCTATGGAGGCCGAGCAGGAGATAGAAATGGAGGATAAAGAGGCGACACCAGTGGAAGATGTGGAGTCGATGTTACCGCCAGCAGAACCAAACAAGCCTGCACCACAGGAGGAACAGCCGGAGAAATCCACCACAAAGGAGGATGCAAAATTGGGTAGAATGATGGAGATGTTACTCCGAGAATTTAAAACAACGAAGGAAGAATTAAAGGAAGAGTTGAGTAATAAAATCGGAGATACCAATAAGAAAATCGAAGAAAATAGTAAGAAGATGGAGGAGAACAGTAAGAAGATGGAGGAGAAAATGGAAGAAAATAATAAGGAAATGAAAAGTGATAACCAACGATTGAAGGAAGAATTGGGTAATAAAATTGGAGATACTAGCAAGAAGATGGAGGAGAAGATGGAAGCAAACAGTAAGAAGATAGAAGAGAAGATGGAAGAAAATATTCAGAAAATTGAGGAGAAAATGGAGGAAATAAAGACTGACAATAAACAGTCAAAAGAGGAATTAACCCAGATAAGCCAAAAACTGGAAGAAACTAACAAGAGGATGGAAGAAACAAATCAGAAAATGGAAAGCAATAGTCAGCAATTGAGAGAAGAATTGAAGGAGACGAACCAAGAAAACATGAACCGGTTAGACGGAAGAATGGAAATATTGAAGGAAGAATTGAGCCAGAAGATAGCTGAAAACAATGAGACAATCAGCAAGAAGGTAGAAGAGGAAATAACGGTAATCGAACAAAAGGTTACCAGAGCTGACGAAAAATGGAGTCAAACCGAACGAGAAGTACGGAGTATCAGGACAGAAATAAATACGAAGGTTAACAACATTGAAGAAACGACTAGGAAGACATTGGAGGAAAAACTAAAGGAAACACGGGAAGACTGGGAGCGAGTGCAGGACCGATTCACAGAAAAATGCGACTGCATTGAAGCTGCTGTGACCAGTATCAACAGTCAGGTACGACAGAACCAGACAGATATAGACCTATTCCATAGTCGACCGACAACCATTACCAGTTGTCCCAACAATGAAAATCGTGAAGGAATTAACTTCAGGTTTTATAAAAACAAACCCATGGAATTCCTAGCAAGAATCGAAGAATACTTCACCAAACACCGAGGTAATCGCTGGAGGGAGAATAAAGAGGTGCTTGACGAATCGTTCAAGGAGATAGCAGACAATTGGTGGATGGCGATAAGAGACGAGGTGACCGACTATCAACAATTCAGAAGGCTATTCAAAGCCAAATATTGGTCTGAATCAACGCAAAATATCGCCAGAGACGGGATATGTCATGGGAAGTACAACCCGTATGGAAACCAAACTTTAACGGCGTACTTTTTGGGAAAGGTGTGCGTGGCCAAACATCTAGAGCCCCGAATACCGGAAGAATGCCTGGTCAGCAAACTCTCATACCACTATGAGGAGGATATTATCAGAGCCAGACGGAACAGTCAAATAAAGACGGTGCAAGCCATGACCGAGCTTTTAGAAATGTATGAGCACGAAGACTATTACCGTCAAAGTCGCAGGAGATATGAAAAGCAGGAACCAAGGAGTAACAACAATAATTTGAATAATAATAGTCGGCAGAATGTGGGTAATAATAATAATTATAATTCCGCAAATCGGAATAATGCCGAATACAATTATAACCCCAGAAATAACAATAATTTGCCGAGGTTTAACAATAATAATAATAATAGTAATATTCCTCGCATAAATAATAATAACAACAACCACAACAATAATAATAATAACCGTCCACAAAATAACAACGGTTATTATAATAATAATAATAACTATGTTCCAAATGGTCAGAGGAACCCCAACCTTTCTAACAATAATTATCATGGTAATTATAACCGGAATTACCCAAATGGAGGTAATAACAACAATTACCGGACATATCGACCCAATGTTAACTACATCCGAGCGGAAGGCAGTGGACACAGGAGGTACCAGCCTCAACGCAGGAGCCGATACTACGAGTACGAGACCTTCCAAGGAAGTCAGGGAAGTAATCGGTACAGAGAGTACGAGCCCAGACGTAGTTCCAGCCTGGATAATCAGCGAAGACTACCTGTAACAGAAGCCCAACAAGACGATCGAGCAGAACCAAACGAAGCAGTCTCAGGACTTCAAGCTGACGCTTCAACGGCCTAATCCGTAATGAAGCGGAACATTTAAACGAACGGAGGCAGTAATAAACTCCAAGAACCCTTTACTGCTCCAATCTGCTGGGTTTAACCAAGTAGGTATGAATTCGAAGAAAAACAGAAAAAATTTTACCATCATATACAGCAATTATCTGAAAGATATCCGTAAGGACCTATTAGAAGAAAGCGAGCTTAATATTAACAATAATGATAATGAAATAATATACATAATTGCAGAAATTGAAGGTATTTCTGTTCCTATAATGATAGACACTGGAGCCAATGTCTCCATAATAAATCGAAATGAGTTGGACCGGATACAGCAGGAATGCCACAAAAACTTACCGGTACTACCTATTAATAATATTGTACTTGTAGGAGCTACCGGCCGACAGAACAAGACCATAAGAAAGCAAGTATCCCTCAGTGTCATAAGTCAGGGCATTAGTGTGGATATGATATTTCTTGTTGCAGCCGGATTACCTTTCAACATCATGATAGGATGTGACATATTGCGCCGAAACTCAGCAATTATCGACTTGTGCCGAGGAAAGGTATCACTCTTTGCTGAAGGTTCAACCTGGATAGCCAATTTAACCAATAACAAGACTTTAGACTCCAGACAACTTCTCGACCACCAAAATAAGGTGAATTACTTGTCCAACTACTCAACAAACAACAAGCCAGTACATCAGGATTCGGAGGAAGACCTATGGCAACAAAAGATTCAAGAGATACGTAACTTCCAGTGCCACAATACTAACGAGCAATTAACGGAAAACCAGCTGAATCAATTGGTAGAAATATATGAAAAATATCGAGCTGTATTTTCTGACGAAACTGGAAAGATCCGGAACTACCAATGTTCCATACGATTCAGAGAACCGGTAGAATTTAACCGAAAGTCGTACCCAATAGCACAATCTTTGAAAGAAGCCGTACGCACAGAGATCCAGAATATGATCCGTAGAGATATCATCGAGAGCAGTCAATCGCCATACACGAACCCAATTGTGGCCATACAAAAGAAAAATGGGAAGGTAAGGCTTTGCCTTGACGCTCGTGAGATAAATAAGATGATAATAAACGATCGTACCTCACCAGGCGAAACTGATGAAATTTTGAAGAGGTTCCACGGAACACGATTCATTACCACTTGGGATACCGTATGCGGCTATTGGCAAGTGGAGTTGCACCCAGCAAGCCGGCAATACATGGCGTTCATCTTCGAAGGGCGCAATTATCAGTTTAAGAGATTGCCCTTCGGGTTGGTGAATTCAGTAGCGGTTTTTGTCGCCTGTATGGATCATATACTAGGACCTGAAGCGCTCCAATTCACGACTGTCTATGTTGATGATCTCCTAATAACATCAACCAACTGGGAGGAACACTGTTATCGTGTGGTGTATGTCTTGAAGAAGCTTGCGGAAAATAATGTCACCCTTAAACTGGACAAGTCCAAGCTTATAGCTAAAGAAGTACAATTCCTGGGTTTCCAGCTAAACAGTCAAGGAATAACACCATCAACAGAAAAGGTAGACGCCATACAACGATTCCCTACACCAAAAAACAGAAGGCAACTACAATCATTTTTGGGCCTGTGTAACTATTATAGGAAGTTCCAGAATAATTATTCCGAACTAACAGCCCAGTTTCAGTACCAGTTATCGTCCAAGAATAAATGGCGATGGGGTCAAGAACAAGACGAAACCTTCAAATCGATTAAAGAGAAATTCTTAGATGCAGTAATGCTCAACCACCCAGATTTTAACCGACCCTTCTTTCTAAACTGTGACGCTAGTAACATTAGCTTGGGATCAACACTGTACCAAGAAGATGAAAGTGGAAACCATCTAGTAGTGAGCTTTGCTAGCAGAACCCTTAACCAGTGTGAAAAGAACTATAATGTGACGGAAAAAGAACTGCTAAGTGTAGTCTTTGCCTGCGGAAAGTTTCGGACGTATATTCTCGGATATCCAGTGACCGTCCGAACAGATCACAAGTCAATATCATTTCTAAGAAGATGCAAATTAAGCCATGGTAGATTGACCAGATGGGTACTCGCCCTACAAGAATACGATATACAGTGGGAGTATGTTCCTGGAAGTAAAAATGTAGTAGCCGACGTATTGTCGAGAGTGAATCTGGAAGAACAAACATTCGAAGGCGAAAAGGAGAGCATCTTGAAAATCTATAACATTATTAAGGACAGATCCGATTTAGAGAAGATAGTGCAGGACATCAGCAAACACCAGCAGTCCGATCCGAAGTTAAACCATATTAAACTTCGTCTCTCCAACCTAGATGACACAATAAACAGATTTTATTGTATACATAATGGGATTTTATTCATCAAGACATCCCTTGATGAAGAAATATGGAAGATCATGATCCCTACTACAATCGAAAAGGATATCATCCTGGACTATCACCTACGATACGGTCACATGGGAGCCATGAAGGTGATCAAGGCAATAGAAGAGAATTGTCACATAAAAAGTATCAATAGAAAAACGAGAAACTACCTCAAAACCTGTCTGATATGTCAATTGGTGAAAACCAACAATGAGAAAAAGGAGGGTATGATGATACCAATTACCTCACAAGCCAAACTGGAAAAGGTCTTTCTGGACATATGCGGTCCATTTCCCCGCAGTGGCGGACGCCATCGATACAAATATATTATTATTATGATGGATCATTTTACAAAATTTACAAAACTATACCCTGTGAACAGAGCCACCACTCTGAAGACTCTAGGAATAATAACAAATCATTACATTCCAGAGGTAGGAAGCCCGACATCCATAATCACCGACCATGGAACGCAATTTAAGGGTTGGAGGTGGAGAAACACTCTGAATACATTGGGCATTAAGACATACAAGACGTCTGTCTACCACCCCAGCAGCAATCCAGCGGAGAGGGTACTGCGGGAGGTCGGAAGAATATTACGGACTTATTGCTATAATCAACAAAAGAAGTGGCAAGAATATTTATTAGCTACTGAAGAATTCCTTAATTTGTCATATCACACCGCTATAGGTACCACGCCATACACGGCAATGTATGAAAAACCGCCTCCGAGAGAAATACAAGACATAATAGAGTTCCCCAGGAGTCAAGAATACAAATTCAATCGAATCAGATTCTACAATAAATGCAGAAGACCAGGAAAGGCGCAAGAACAAATATCAAAAGGCTGTTAAGAAAATAATAAGCTATGAAGTCGGAGAAAAGGTACTGCTAAAAAACAGGGAATTACCCAGTACTTTGGAAGGCATTACCAAAAAGTTGTTACTGCTGTATACCGGCCCATACCTGATTATTAAAAACAATAATAACAATACGTATGTACTAAAGGATATCATTTCGAATAAAGTAAAAGGAACTTATTATCAGTTATCCATTAAAAAATATTTGGAGGACTCATAATTATGAGTTAAAACTATTATGAAGAAATTGTGAATTTTGATTAAAAAAAAAAAAAAAACTTACAAAATTCAAAAATATCGTAAGTACAACTTACACCAAATATTCGAACAATTGTGAATGATGCAAAAAGAATTTTGATGGAATAATAAAATTACAAAATTCAAAAACATTAGTAAGTACAACTTACACCAAATATCTGAAAAAATATTGTGAACGAAATAAGAATTTTGATAAATAGATAATTACAAAATTCAAAAATCAGTAAGTACAACTTACACCAAATATCTGAAAAAATATTGTGAACGAAATAAAAAGAATTTTGATGGAATAATAGAACTTCAAAATTCAAAAAATTAGTAAGTACAACTTACACCAAATATTCGAACAATTGTGAATAAATAAAAAGAATTTTGAACATAAAAAATTACCAAATTCAAAAATCAGTAAGTACAACTTACACCAAATATCAGAAAGAGTATTATGAACGAAATAAGAATTTTGAGAAATAATAAACTACAAAATTCAAAAATCAGTAAGTACAACTTACACCAAATATTCGAACAATTGTGAATGATGCAAAAAGAATTTTGATAAATAGATAATTACAAAATTCAAAAATCAGTAAGTACAACTTACAACAAAATATTTGAAAGATTATTGTGAATAAATAAAAAGAATTTTGAGAAATAATAAACTTCAAAATTCAAAGACATTAGTAAGTACAACTTACGCAAAACATTTGAAGGATTATTGTGAATAAATAAAAAGAATTTTGAACATAATAAGCTTCAAAATTCAAAAGCAATAGTAGGTACAACTTACACCAAATATTCAAAGACTATTATGAATGAGAAAAGAATTTTGATGAATAAAGATTTTCAAAATTCAAAACAATAATAAGTACAACTTATACCAAAATATTTGAAAAACAACTATGAATAAGAAAGAATGTAGTTGAATAAAAATGTCTAAAATTAAAGAAAAACGTTAAACTCATATCATTACTCATACATATGATGAGAAATAACTCTGAAATATGAAAAAAGATTTTGTAAGAAAGAGATACAAAATTCTAAAGGAAGAAGGAAACCAGAATATCATATGACTTAATCGAAACAGCTTAAACAAACTCACAAAGAAAATAATTTAATAAAAATGGAACAATGAGGAAGGACCAGCTCACTAAAGACCAAATAGTGAGACCAGAAACCAAAAAAAAAACCCTGATACTAATAATGATAATGCTGTTGCAATAACCACTGTTATAGTGAAAGTGATAAAGAATTAATTCATGTTACACCATGAGCAATAAAAATAACTCAATGGATACCAGATGGTAGAAAGAGTAAATATAAATACTACTTACTATGTAAACATGATGAAATGTATATTATACCACATACCTAAACCACCTAATATGGAATAAGCTTTAAGAGAGAAGAAGAGTCAAGTGTATAAAAGTATTAATTTATATAACGTATTATGAAGTGAAGAATCTAAAGATGTTTATTTTAGTCAAAAATGACTACTTTTACTGTTTATTTATTTTTATGACTGGATGTAGAAAATGCCATCAGTCTTATGTGTTGAGCAGAGATGATAATACCTCTGGACTCAATTGAAGTATTGGACAGCAGGGATTGAAGCCAAAAGTGCCACTCTGAACTGTTCCAATTAATTTGTTAGGGAATGTTAGGGAGTAAACGTACTGGTGAGGAAGCAGCAAATAAGAAGGAATATAAAATGATAATGTTATACACAAAATTGAAGATCACTTACCAGTGAAGAAAGAAACTAATGAAGGAGATACACATCATCTGAGAGGAAGCAGTGGTGGAAAAAGAAGGTATATAAAGTGAAAACAGGTAATCACGGAGAAAATGTAAATACAAAAGAATTAGTAGTAATTATTTCATCCATACTAAGAGTATGATCTGAACTAATCACTTTTACAGGAGAGCATATGTAACATAACAAAATTATCACACTAAACATTTGAATTAATGCAACATAAATAAAGGAAAAAGTTCCATAGTGAGTGAGAAGTATAAATTGTTTAAGGATTACACTATAAACTGTATATTAAGTCTATAAAATGTTAATAAAAATGGAAGATAACAAAGAAAACCATTGATAAAAATAACCTACTATGTAAAAACCAGTTAAACCAGCAGTATACCCAGTAGATTGGGGAAGCAGTACAAAAAGGGAAGGACCATAAAAAAGGAAATAATCTGTCATGAAACCATTTTAACAAGGGAACAATAATAATAAGGTCACGAGGCAGAGACACAAAGAGACCAGAAACAGGAAGAGATATGCCAAAACAAAATGATAGTCCTGTAATACATACCATGAGACAAAATTGAAACCGATATATGTAAACCCAAACAAGTTACAAGATACAATCCTATAAAACACAAATTGTATATTAGTTATAAGAGTAATATGTTAAAAAATATATCAAAAGAGACTACCATAGTGTAGAACTCACTGAAAAGACTACCATAGTGTAGAATCCAATAAAGTGAAGTGAGATAACAAAAATAAGAAACTACAGCGAGTATAGTGAGAAACATAGCTAAAAAATCTATGAAAAAATATTCAATGAAGTGTAAATATTATAAAAAGACTACCATGAGTGTAGAATAATAATAGTAAAACCATTGGAATCAAAGACAGTCTAAGGACTGACAACCTTATCAGTAATAAGAGTTTTTTAAATTAGATATAAGAAAAACTATTATCCATAAAATGTTTTCTTTAATTACCGTTAAGTAGATTGTGAAAAGGACTAAAATACCAGAGGGCAGTTCATAACTGAGGGTATAACTAATAGTAAGATGTTTGTTATTTAGTGTTAATTAGATAATATTTTAGATGTAAGGTGTCAATAGATACAAGATGTTTTTTTTTATCACAGTTAAGGTGTTTTCAAAAGAAACATAAATACACAAGACAGTTAGTGACTGATAGTATTACTAGTAATAGGAGTTTTTTATTTTTTTTCTAATTAAATTATGTCTAGGTAATAATAAGGATAAGATATTTTGTTATCATTTGATGATACAGTTAAAAATAATAGGAATAAGATGTTTTTGTTAAAATTAGGTGATATATGAAAAATAGTTGATAATAAGATGTTTTTGTTAAAATTAGGCATAAGATGTTTATGTTATGGTTCAATGATGTTATTAGTATAAAGAAAGTTTAGTAGATACAAGATATTCTATTGTATTTTAAAATCATGTCATTTAATTTTCCATTGTGTAAGTCAGAGAGGAAAGTAGGACATAAAAATGTAATAATTTTATTCAAAACAGTAAACCATGTATAATGTACAAACAGACCAGCCAAGACACCATTTTAGTAAACACAGATTGGCCTATAAACCAAAAAATTATCTATCAAAGAATTAATCTATGTAATAGGAATAGAATTCAATACACACAATACAGAAATTGAAAATATAATTAATACAGATACAGTTAATAGCAAATAGAATGACAAAAGAAAGGAAATTAACTTCTTTTGGAAACAGTCAATAATAAGCCTATGATAGTAATCAAATCAGGCTAAACAGCAAATTAATCAATATTGAAATGTTTTAACAACCAAATTATTAACAACAAAGTAATTACGGAGTTATTAGGTGTATTCCATAGTAATATTATACCGAAAAAACAAATAAAAACCTTTAAAACACTGAATTTGTACAAAATATGGGGCATACAATCATTATGTAAAATAGTAATTTTTGGGCTTAAATAAGCTTGAAACAAACCCAGCTATATATCAAAAGATGTAAAATTAAATAATCAATATTACTGAATAGTTAGATTCAGGTAAAATTAAGAAATATTTGAAATACAGTGAAAAATAAGAAAACTTGTTATGTATAGTTAGATAGTGAAACAAGTCTTAGACAGATATTTTTATAGTTAAACAATATGAAGAGGAAAAAGACATACCACAAATTGCCCTAAAACGACGACGTTGCGTCTATTAGTCTATTGTTAATCGCAAAGCTGAATAGTTGAAAATGTGTTAGCGGAGTATTGAAAACAAAATAATTTGTATTAAAACCAAGTGTGGTTATGTGGCGTATAACGGAGATGAACTAAACAGTGAAATAACCTTAACTATCTATTTCTAACACTTCACAAATTTCCAAAAACACAGTATAACACCATAAAACTCAACACAAGAAATCGACAACCATTTTGAACAATTTTTGGACCGAATTCACAGAAAACCAACACATATAATTGAACACCGGACACTACACAAGGAATCCATCCAGAATTCGACATCGCAGACGACGAGGGGACATTCCGCACTATATTTTGGACCAACACCACTTCGCAGAAAAGGGAACATCGTTTTATTTCTGTGGAAGAAGATCATTCAATTCCAACCGCAACATAGCAGTTAAAATCGAGCAGACGGCGGCCATTGCTGAATTTCTCATAAAGACAGCCAGTGCTTCCTGGAGAGGAGTGACGTCATTTCTTCGACTTGGTTCGCAATTTAAATAATTTCTTTCTAATTGACAATTGTAATAATAACTCTGTTCTATTTCAGATATTAACATTTAGTTTAAGAATACCTGTTAAATGTATCTTGTTCCTTGCCCTCTGACCATTTCGACTCGTTAAAAGAACCATAAATTTAAACTTGTAAAAAATATATTTGTTGATTTTTCTCACTACCGACTGTGGCGAATATTAGCCAGTGCCTGGGACATGCGCAGTTTGACTGGCGCACAATTTTGAATGAATAAACGCAAATCATTACTCAGTTACCAGCATTGTTTTTATTCCTACAATTAATGTTATTATTATTTTTTATTAAACAAAAACATAATTCACATTGAGAAAATAGATATAGAAGGAAATTACAAACTCAATTAATTAAATTAAATCATTCAATCAAACTCAATACCAGAACAAGAAAAAATATTTACACAATTCTTATTATCAATACCTTTATATTTTATATTTTAATAATTTGTAATTAAATATATCAACACAGCAATCGACACATACAATATATCATTATATATTTTATTTATTGTTACATCTGAAATTATATTACAAATTGGCGTTTCCTTAGAGGAGCTTATTAAAACGTTCGTTCAATATAAATATTTTTATTATTTTTATTTGTAATATTTTTATATTACAATACATAAGTACAGGTACAGCCATCATTTTATACAATTTTATCCTTGTGTCTTTTCGTGTTTTGTTATTTCATGTTCTATTTATTGTGCCACATATTGCCTGGAATTTGTTTAATTTATTTTCCATGTCATTGTCATAATAATTGTAGCTTGTGTCGCAGCCCAAGTATGTAAACTTTTCCGTATAGATCGGTCCGGCTTTACTTTGTGAGAATTACGAGTATTTTTAAATTTTCTCCAGTACCAGGGTATCAACCTGATAAGTCAAGTGATGGGGCTGCCATCTCTAGGCCTCTTGACCTGCCTGAATTTTTATCATGGTTTACTCCCTTAGCTGGTATGTTCCAGTTTTAAGGAGCCGGAAACCCGCCACTTGCCCTCTCCTGTTAGCTATCTAACGTACACCCACTGCACACCAAGCATTGCCCGGAAGCCACGCGACATTAACAAGTTATGTCTTCGACGACGTAGGAGTAGCACTTGTTGGCAGACCTGATTCGATATCTATCTCGGACACTGACTTGTTTATTCATGGGGCTCGTAATTATTCCCACTACTACGCGATATTATATGTATTTATACTACAGAACAAAGAACGTTAATTTAGTTAATAGAAGTAAAAGAAAAAAATTTAATAGAAATGAAAAAATAAAAGAATCGCCAATTTGTATAGTTTGTAATTGGCAATTATTATATTACTGCCACTTCTCTTTCTTTTGACATTTTATAATAATAATTTTTCTTATTGTTAACACTGTAATTACATAAGTTATTGTAAGAATACAAGAAAATATTGTCGCTCTTAAATTAGAAGAAGTAGAAAAAGAATAAGAACAACAATAACAAAACAACAAGAGAAAAGGTAGTGAAGAAGACACCTGTGTTTTTTCCAATTAAGTAGCTGCATATAGTGTACTTTTGTTATTTCTGTTGTAAACATCTTTTAAAATTTATTTTGTAATGTCTCAATTTAAATTGTATGTTTAAGAATGTGTATAAGTTTTTTTTTATTTTTATTGTGTAAGAGAACTAAATTGTGTAAAAACTAATTTAATTTAAAGAGACTTTCTAATCAGACGGTTTGTTCTTTATTCAGTCCTCCTGCCTGATTAAATTTATTTGGCTCTAGTACCTTATTTCGTTGCACAGATGAATTCTAAAATAACTGCTTATATGCCCGAAATACATACCTCCTTTTCATTTGTTATCTTTAACATTTTCATTTTTTCCGTTTTGTAAATAATTTATTTTCTTCAAACCGTAATGAATAATTAAATCAGTTTCGTATTTTTTAACAACAACAAATCCTTACATCATCCTATCCGTTTGCATACTTATCGGTAAGTATTGCACTGAAACATTGTAATATTATAGTTTCTGTCATTTAAGTTATTTGGTAATTAATGTGGTCTTCACTGTCTTGTTGCTTAGCATGTCTTTATTTTAATTAGTGGTTTCGTTGTTAGACTTGTTTATACCTCTCACTTACCATATCTATTGGGTTTATCACGTTATGAAGTTCTCTTCTTCTAATACTCATCATAATTACGATATTACATTTCTTTAACATTTATCTTTCTTCATCCATTGTTTTGTTTTAGCATAGAACCAGAATACACTGCTTAATACACATTTATTTGTAAGTTTCCTTTCATTTATTATTTCTTCTAGTACTTAGTCATTTATAATTTCTTTATTTGAATAGTTCTATGCATGGTGGTGATATGTATCGCCACAACATTTACCACTGCGGAGAAGCGACAACGGAAGATTGAGAAAGTTTTATAAATGGTGGTGAAGGCGAAATAAGTGGCTACGATTTCCAGGAAGTGTGGCGTGATCAATGTATATTGGTAGTTGACACAATACTATGGTTCCTTATTTAACGACATCAATTTTGAGATCCTAGCCGTCTTATTTTGATTTATGCGCCTGTGTGACATGAACATGCATGTGTTCAGTCATGTTTAAAAATTTACGGTACTGATGCTTTTGTTTAATTTTAATATGAACCCAGTAATCTTCGTAGTGACTTAAGTAGCGTAAACGTTTATTGATGAGACTGATGACCTTTATCTAGCCGACAACATTTGGAAAGGTTACGAGACATATTTTAAGATGTAATAATTTATATAATTTGGGTTTTGAAGAGATTGTTGATTAAATGAAAATATAGGCTAATAATTATTTACATTGAATATTTGTCATCTTTTATAAGATTTTGTAAAAGGAACTATTAAAGCAAAGAACTGCTTTATCAAATTGTTATGATGGTCTCTCCAAGCATCGTATAATACAGTAGAATATCAAATTCAGACACCAATGAAGTCGGTAATCACCAGCTTTAATTATCACAATTAATAATTTGTAATCAACAAGTTATTCAACAAGATTAGTTCGTACAATAATTCAAGTTAAATTTTGAACAAAGGCAATAATAACGTCACCTATTAGAATTCCATATTAATTATAACACAATAACATTACACCGGCACTTGAAGTAAATTGCCACTGTATCCGCACTAAGAAAATCGCTCAACGTAACTGATCTACAAGCCGGCTGCTAAGACTTTTTAAAGGTACCCCATGTCTTCTAGAATAAACTTTCCCTCCTTACTTTTCGCCACTTGATGCGTAATTCAAGTGTTCTCCAGAGTACTCTGGAACGTACTTAAGCGCGACCTTGACTGGGGCTACACCTGAACAGCTGGAAGGGGTAACGGGTGGAAGACGCTCTCGGCGGTTCCATTCGTTTCAATATTTCTCAAATCATTTTAACCAGTTTGCGATAATACAAAGATAAATATTTTGGGAATGCTTTAATGTGTGTAATGACGATGACGGTGGTGGTGATTACGATGGTAATAATGACGACAGTAACTAAAGTAAAATTGTATATTATTCTCAAAGGATATATAGGCCTATATAATTATATAAGAGTATCATATAGACTAATACACACACTTGGTGGCCCCCGCGCGAGTGTATGTATGTGTGTTTCTACAACATTAAAGACATATGTCTGTATGTCACTATCAATACCTACTCGAATTATTCAATAAAAGTTTTAATACTTTAATTTCATAAGCTCTGTTTAATGTATGTCAGTTGCTACACACATACACAAAATAAATTTAGATGGTAAAAAGGAAAGAAAGAAGAGATAAAGGCAGACAGACTAGCAGAGTGACAGCGGCGCAGAGAAAGAGAGAGGCAGAGAGACAGAGAGTGAATGATAGAGGGAGGGAAGGACACTGTATATGTAGGCTTGTGGGCATGTGGTTGTATATTTATTGCTAAAGCTGTAGAATGATTAGTACAGAGTAAATAAAAAGCAAAGGTATTGCGTTTTATTGCGCTATAATTTGCGGCAATACTGAAATTGCCCGTTAAACTTCGTCCATTACATTTTATTTAATATAAGTGCTTTGAAATTGTTATTAGTGTGCTGGAATGGAAGAAATAAAGCAGATTTTATGACGAAATTAAATTATAGATTTTACAGCCTCAGGAAAATTTACGACCACGTAAATGGTATTAAATATATAATGTACATTAAACAGTGTATTTTAATACCATTTTAAAAAAAAATTTGCCTACTGATTATACAAATTTGTATTTTCCTTTACGTAAAATAAAATACGTTACTTAAAATTTACAAAATAATTACTTGATAACTAAAATTCAAAATAAAGCTGAACTCTCAAAACGTAACTGCTTTTAATTAATATATGTTAAATTTATTTAATTGCTTCGTTTTTCTCTTAATCTTTGTATTTTTTTTTCAGTTTATTGAGCAATACTTTAATACTCATAATAAAGGCAATATTTAATATTTGTAAGGTGAAAAAAAATTATGGTACATTGTTTCAAATGCTCTGTAAAATTCTGGGAAACATCTTTTTTTGTCTCAAAGAGACCAAGCCGAAAAGATAAGTTTCTGCTTCTAATAAGTGTACTATCATGCTTCCTGAGAAATTTACCTAAAACAAGGAAACTGGCTTTTTCTGTAAAACGTCAAGTACTTTTTTATTTCTAAGAAGAAATATTATCAACTTCAAAGTCGATTTCAGTTGGGTAGAGGACAATTCATAAAAATCAACACTCTTTGAGGAATATTCTGCTAACGTTTTGTAGTCTGGTCTGGAAATGGAACAGGTAAATACATTTCCAAAATTAACTAAAGAACAAAACCCAATTAAAGCCAGTTACTAAGAAATAATTAGCCTGTAAAACTGAGAAATACCTGAGCTCTAAGCAAACCCCTGGACACGCCCTTATAACTGGAAAAACAATGCGAGTTTCCAAGAAAACAAATTCCTACGCTTTCCCAGTTAATAAAAATAGCTTCTTGCCTGAGTGCGCAATAAAGTACATGAAATGCAATGAACAATATTTAAGATAAAACATTGAGATTCCAAAAAAACTGGAAAGCACCAAATGATAGTATAATTTTGCCTGATACTATAGGTAGTTATCGTCTATCTCAAAAAGTATTTTAGAAGCTAGTTTTAAAGGTTTTAAAACTAATTATCTGAGTCAAACGGTATACAACCATCAACTTTTTATAACGTTCAGCGATCGACCAAGTTTTTATAGTTGCTAACTGAACAGAAGGAAAACAAATATGGTACATGTAGTACACACAGAACATTGGTCCTTATGTGTTGTATACCAATACTCCAACGTATCAGCAATATACTATCCTGCAAAGAGCCATGATTCTAATGTTATTTCAGTTAAAATTATTTCATGTTTCCAAAAATTTAAAACAGTTGTACGTTTGTACTGGACCAATTAAGGCGTTGACAGATTAAGACTTCCAAGATCCTTTCAACCATCTTATAGGAGAAGTCCAAGGAGTCCAGGGTAGGAGAGAGAAAAACGCAGGTTCAAAGTGGATTGAAGAAAGGAAGAAGAGACATAGTGAAAAGATGAAAGAATATTGGAAAAAAAGAAAAGAATAAAGAATTGAAATTGACATGTGGTCCTTATATGACCGGTACAAAAAAAAAAAACAATCCACTTGTTATATAGAGACAGTAAGCATCTAATCGGCTATTGACATTTTCATATATGGCGAGGCCAAAGGAAAATGTATTGTACTCTCTTCCGGAGAAAAAAAATAAATAAATGTGTACCCTTAATTAACGATAGAGACAAAACGCATTCAGAAGCTGTTACTAAGATATAATTCTTATGTGAAACTTACAAACCTCTGGGCTCTAAGAAAACCTCTGGCTTCGGCCTGATAAATGAAAAAATAATGAGTTGCCAAGAAAATAAATTTCCAATTTTAACCTGTTAAAAAGTGCAGAATTTTTCTTATGTAGGCTTACAAAATACTGTAATAATGCAACAAAAAGTAGTTGAGGTAAAACATTGTGATTATAAAAATTGGAAAACAGCATATGGTAAAATCATTTTGCTCTATACATGAGTAATAGACTATCTCACATAGTTTGTTTTAGAAGCTATTTTCAAAAGGTTTAAAACAAATTATCCAAGAAAACACTACTTATAGCTATCAACTTTCATTTAGAAGTAACCATTCAACTGTTAAGCAAATTTTTGGAATTGCTAATTGAGCAGAAGAAAAACAAACATTATACATGAAGTAGACAAAACGAACTGGTCCTGTAACTGCTGTATACCAATCACAGTGTATATTATGAGCAATATTCCAGCCTACAAAGAGCCGTGATTCTAATTTTTCTGATAACGCTGTCATTATTGTAGACTATTTCGTGTTTTCAAAAAATGTAAAAGCTTACAAACAGTTGTACGTTTGTACCGTTTCAGATAAGGCGTCGACAGGTAAAACCTTCTCAAAATCTCTTTCAGTCATTCAGGACAACTGAACAGATTCCTCATCAGGACAACTAAATTCAGGAATAGATTCACAAGAAATCTTCTCTGAAGAAAATAAAATTGTTTTGAAGATAATATTTTAAAATGTAATTTTAAGCGAAAAATCTTGTATTTAAAATAAAACCGTAAAACACTTCATCTATTAATGGGTCTCATGTATGTGTACCACACAGTGTTTACTATTGTCTTTTCACGTTAGTATTCATTAATTTCTGTTACACCACATTATTTATAGGTTTTTATAAATGGAACTGTAGTGTATCATTTGAAATGATCATGTGACAGGTACAGACGACAAACACACACACACACACAATACAATATAATAATATAATAGCGCAGAACGAAAAGGTACCGCTACTGGCTAATTTCATATTCATTTAGACTTACGTTAATTTAAGTGAAAAGAAGTTTAAGTTTTCAAAATACTATTCATAATTAGCCAGTGACGGTACTTTTTGTTACCAACAGTAGAACTCGTACCTTTGTCAAACCTCTTTACTGGGACTTTCCAATGCAACCTTGGTCATACCTACACTACCTCCAACCCTCCCCCGCCTAATTTAATTTCAAATCTGTCAGTTCAAAACCAACTTCTGTAGCTGCCGTAACTGGTGAAATAATTGTCAGTAAAATGAAATTTATCTGTAGATTTATACCAAGTGTTTATTTATTCAATTCAAGCATTCACTATCTATTTGACTTAGTATTTAATGTATCTGTACATAGTATAAAGTAAAGTCGGTCCGTTTTCTCTCTGTGTTTGAAATCGCTAATCTCAGGAAGTACTGAACGGATTTTATTCAAGTTTTCGCCAATAGATAGAGTGTCTATCGAGGAACATTTATGTGTATAATTAATACATATATGTTGTACATTAGCTTAGCTATCACGGTTTATGTCAAGTAAGTGGTATAGTTTACATCTTATATATAAAAATGAATGTTTCTTTGTTTGTCCCGTATGCGTTCCTATACCATTCATCCGATTGCGATGAAACTTCGGTGAGTTGTTGTGCGCACGTCCGCGAAGGTTTCTGTAATTTTTCGATGGGGTCCTTTGGGGGTTCTTTGGGGTCTTCCACATCTCCTCCTAAACCACTGGACCGATTTCAACCAAACTTGGCACAAATATTTTACGCAACGGGAGAACCAACATAGGATAGGTGTTTTTTCGATGGGGTCTTTTGGGGGGGTTCTTTGGGGTCTTTCACATCTCCTCCTAAACCACTGGACCGATTTCAACCAAACTTGGCACAAATAGTTTACGCAACGGGAGAACCCAACATAGGATAGGTGTTTTTTCGATGGGGTCCTTTTGGGGGTTCTTTGGGGTCTTCCACATCGCCTCCTAAACCACTGGACCGATTTCAACCAAACTTGGCAAAATATTTTACGCAAATGGAGAACCAACATAGGACAAGTGTTTTTTCGAGACGATCCTTTGGGGTCTTCCACGTCTCCACCTAAACCACTGGACCGATTTCAACCAAAACTTGGCACAAATATTTTACGCAACGGGAGAACCAACATAGGACAGGTGTTTTTTTTCGATACGATCCTCTGGAGGGTCCTTTGCGGTCTTAAAAAACTATTAGATCTGGTTACTATGGCAGCCCAATAGAATAGATTCTGTTCTAAATATTTCGCATTAAATTGAAGACCACGCGAACGAAGTTGTGGGCAAAAGGTATTTATTTTTAAGAAGCCTACTTTAATTGAACTTTATTAATTAAACTAACATTTTCATTACGTACAACGTGAAACTCCGTAGCGAAGCACGGGTATTCTGCTAGTTATATATAAAGGGTAAAACTCATTGTGGTGTTAAATTGTTTAAAAATACAACTAAATGCATTAATCTGGTGCAGTTTAACATTATATTGTAGGAATTTAACTACCACAGATATTGACTACTGTGATATGACATTGTCTTGTTGTATCTCTTGATCCTCACAGAATTCTCCATAGCTTTCTCTTGGCATTGTACAAAGCGTAATTAAATGTAACCAATATGTGTATGTATATTATATATTACTGTAGCGTGTAGTATTGTGTAATATGTGTATCGGTGACTCATAACAATATATGTAATTACCATAAGTTGCTCTATTACAACACACGTATACCGTTCATATCATAGAACAGGAAGAAAATCTCTTATAATTATACTCTATTGTATTTTGTGTTGTAACTACGACCGTAGAATTAAATAAATCTTGAAACGTTGCATAAAACTGGATTTCTATTACGACCGGAAATAGAAACTACCAGAAACCGTAGTAAATAATATTAACAAGTGCATCACTTAGCTTTTCACAGTTGTACATCTCCCGTTAAACTTTATTCGTTCCTTTTTTTACGCAGTGAGTTGTGTAAGAGAAAGTAAGAAACATTCGGCAACAGAGGAAAGCAAGGCCTTAGAGTGCAACGATCAACGCGTTTGTGGAAGCCAGACACTTCGAACAGCCTGAGCAATAAATTCTGAATCTTCACACTACAATGTGGCAAAACGGAAAGAAAAGCTTTTTATGCACAAAAGATTTACTGCGGCTGTTGTGATATATATTCCACAAGGGAAATAACTCTTTCATGTGCAGTACACGACATTATATGTGTTTACTCGCATAGGTTTGTGTAGTTTTACATGTGTTTAACAGTGGCCTGTGTATAACTGAACCCACGACACAGGCGGTAAGAACGCTATCAATTTGTGCTGATTTATCACACACTTGTCCTTAGAAGATAATATATGGGAGCAAAAAAAAAAAAAAAAGCTGCCATAATACAAGAATTGCAAATGTAAAATTAGTTACTGAAATAGGTTAATCAGACATTCCACACACATTACGTTTAAAATCTGATTGTATTAGGAAAATTAGGAGTTAAGAAAGTAAAAGACTAGAAACAATCTCTAACGACGTAGTAATGCTTATTGTAGAAAGCGATAATGAGTTCATGAATCAAATCCGTGGGTTCATCAAAAACTTAGTGAGACATCTGTAGACTTCTATATAGTGTTTCAAATATTTTTAGAAACAAGAACCCGTTTTTATTTATTATAAGAATTTTGTAATTAATTTTAGATGTATTTTACTTTTTATATTCAGTTACATTTTTAATCAGTTACTTTTTTACAAAATTCTATTTACTAGTTGCTATTAGTAGAATACATATTATAATCAGTGTAAGCTTGAATAGTTGAAATTTTTAAAATATTTTTTCATGTTTTGAGAAGTGTAATAAATTGATAAGTTACTTTTAGTTATTACAGAAGTTAGAATTAGCCTTCTTGAACGTCAGACTTCTTTCCATTACACGATCGCATTTGATTGTTTTACTACAAGGTCTTGCTGAGATTACAGAATCTAATTCATAGTTTACGCATTGAAGTTGCTTGTAGCCTGGCAGGTACGTATACCTTCTACAATTTTGTCACCACCTTTATTACTCTGGATTTTCTTCATTAATAAACCATATGCTGGTATACTTAAAATCACGTTAGTCAGTCTTCAGTGTATTTTATGGTCAAGTTGTCTTCTTTACTCCGATTTGATGATCAGTTTGATTACTCCTTGATGTTCAGAAACAACTCCGCAACACATCCTTTTCTTGCAAATTAAGGGCAAATTTTTTCAACAAGCATTTGTTGTAGACAGTTCTAGTGGTACGTTAATATCAAGTGATACAGTCTGTAATGTTGAATTTCTTCCAACTGAAAGTCACTAATTCTTCCAATTTTTTTTTTTGATAAATGAAAATTCTGTTAACAGATCTTTTGGTATAAAATTTTATATTTTCCTGTCGACAAAGTCATATTAAATTTTGGAAGCCAGAATCGTCCAAAAAGAGAGTTTACAGTTTATGGAACAGTGTTTAATGTGCCCTTTCGGGAATGATTTAAAAATTTCTTTTCCCTCAAATACAATCATATTTCTTTTTTCAGAAACAATTCAAAATCGAGGATACTAAATTTGCGAATGTTGAGGAATTAGTTTATGTATTTGTGTAAATACATACATTGTGTGTGTGTGTGTGTGTGTGTGTGTGTGTGTGTGTGTGTGTGTGTGTGTGTGTGTGTGTGTGTGTGTGTGTGTGTGTGTGTGTGTGTGTGTGTGTGTGTGTGTGTGTGTGTGTGTGTGTGTGTGTGTGTGTGTGTGTGTGTGTGTGTGTGTATACTTGTCAGAGCATATCCGACATTACTGGGAAATAGAGGTTTAAAAATGAAGAGCGTTTCGCTCACACAGTTATAGCCTGTAGTGTTTTACAGCAACAACATTGTATAAAGCTTGTTGTTGTTTACATAAAGCTGCTTTATGCAGCTCTGTGTTAACAATGGATACTACTGACAAGAACCGAAATGCAAATTAATTAGTATTTGAAACAGTGTTTTGTATGTTCCGACTTCTGAAGAATCTGCTGGCACCTAGTGCACATTTTATTGTTTTGTAAACAGCGGTATTCAAGATAAAGTCTATACACACGCGCGCACGGTGATTATGGCGAGCTTAGATTAAGTTAAGAATACCTTTTTGAAATTGATTATAACCTTTCAGTTTACTTTCACTTTTTTATAACAATAACTTCTTAATGCTCGTTCATGCGTGTACATCCTGACATTCCACAACTACACAGTCAGTCAAGCAATAATAATAAGCTGTGGTTATTGGAGTAGAATGATTATAATGTCTACATGCTTATTTACTGGAGCAGAACAAAATATAAATTACATTTTGTATGTGCCAATATAGCCAGAACCAGTTTGACAATGTACTGTTACGCCATTAAACAACATTATACTTGTTTCTCGGCTATTGCAGGGGAGCCCGGCTATAATGTTTGTGTGCGTACATATTGCTGCTACTTTGAGATGAAGGACAATTACGCGACACTTGTCACGCGTCCGTAGCCGAGACTGATCCAGACTTCACCGGTCCGCCGCGCACACTGTGTCCAAGGTGGCAAACAATTACGCTCTAGTGTTTGCTAGTAGCGTTGACGCGTAGTATGGAATATTCTGGAATCTTAACTGGGTATAAGTACGAGCATTCAGCGACGCATAGTTTCAGTTTAAGTGACGGTTTATTCAAGTTGTTAAAGCTATTTAGTGACGTTATTAAAGCTGATTAGTTTAGAGTAATTTAACCTGGTTTTTTGTGTCTTCTTTGGTGTCTTGTATTTGGTTTTCCACTGTACCATACGACGGTGAGTTCGACCATCATAACAAAATGTTTGTCTTCAACTGATAAATGTCTTGTACGAGTCGAGATGGTAGTATATTCTGATGTGTTGTTACGCCAATAACCAGTGTTGTTAATAGCAATCTTTACTATGGTAACTAAAATAAACAACAAACACGACAGGTATTGAAATTCTTGTACGCCTTATTTAACATTTTCATTATTTACTTAAAAATTATGTTTCATAAATTTTAAACCATAGTTAAATAAACTAGTGCAATTTCTCAGTTCTTAGTAAATAAAGGCACAAGAGCAATCATATTCCACAGTCCAGTGAAGAGCGTTTTAGTGTAGCGGTATGAACACAGAGTGCACCAGTCCTTCGGTCATTCTCCATAGACCCATATTTGAGTGGAGAGGTGAGGAAATATATAGCCTATGCACATCCTCATCTCTCATCGGTTTTATAATCTCAGCTGTTATCATTTCTGCACAACCCTCCTTGCAAATTCTCAATTTCTTTATTACCTTTCGACTTCCTCCCTTATTATTTACGGCTGTCCGTTCCCCATGTAATACTCCATTATATCATTGTCAATTGTATCGCTGGAAAGGTTAGTCCAATAGTCTCTAAAAAATTCAATCTCTTAAAATGTTTGTAATATTACAAGTCCTTTTACCGTGTGTGTTTTGGATCGACGGCAGTTTAAGTTTTAACTCTCTGCTAAGGTATTTAACTTTTTCGTAAAGTATCTTGGTGCTGATGGTGTGCATGTTGTTCAATCTCAATCAATCAACCGTGGCTCTACAACCCTTGATGGGTCTTGGGCTGCTCCAAGAGTCGATTCCATTGTGACGATTTAAAAAAAAATTTTTTGTTTAAATAGCACAAATTAAATTTTTGGTTCTTATAACAAGTAAGAGTATTATCCACCCCTTATCTGTACGTAGATTCCTGTACCAACGTGCAAATTATCCAGTACGAACACGCAAAGTACGATGTTATTAAGCAAAAAAATAATAATTCTTTTGATTAAATAGAAGACGTATTAATAATAAAGAATTATACCTAACACATAACAATAGGTATTATAAATTATTACTAGTTAATTAATGATTAATTAATACTACTAAAGGAACGAACTATTTTTCTCAGTGCGTAAGCCGCGCCAGCTTACAGACTTCTTGCCGCTAAACAAACCCCATTCGCCGGAGAAACTTCGACATGTAAGGATGTCAAAAATGTGTTGTCCAGTTAAATTTAGGTGTATACCGCTGAACTACTATACAAACACTCGTCAGTTGTTATTTTGATTTGACTCAATGTAGCGTTGGAAAATAACTAAACACTTAGTAATGTAGTGAGTGAAGCAAATATTAGTAAATATGTAAAAAAAACATCAAAACTTAGCCGACACATCTCTTAACAAACCGTAAGTGGTAAGATATGTTCCTTACCATCTTTTAGTGCTGCTAAAATAAGAACAATTAATAAGTAAAATGTGAACAACCGACTCCAGAAGAAGAAAGTTACAACAACAACAACAGTATGAACTTCTATTAGCAGAAGCCACTCGTCATGACCTAGACTACTATTCGGAAACAATAAACCAAATGGACCATCAAGAGGAACATCTTATCACACCCAAGAGGACTACTGAAGAAGACCATCACGGATGCCCACAGCAAACTCACGTTCTATTCAGGTGATATTAAATCATAACATTTGTGCATAACTTGTTTTTAAACAAAACGAAACAAAAGAACAGTAAATTTTATTTTAAAGACTTTTAGATAACTTAAAGATTAACATATAAATATTTGTAATCTCTGTAATGATATAGTAATATCATTACGATGTTTAGAGGTAAAGTAATTCTGAAAATTTACACCGGACTATTCTTCAAATAGTTTGGACGAAGTTGTGATATATTAGAATATTACAAAGTTGAGACCCGGATCCGTGGTACTTGAAATAATACATAGCTGAATTTTTGAGGTAAAAAGAGTAAAGAATATTAATTTAAAGAATATTTAATGCAGCAATTATTAGAATCTTTCTTTTACAAAAAGTAAAGTTAGTAAGAAATTAAAGGATGACCATTAGAGTCATTACTTTTTATACTTAGTTAAAATATAAGAATAAAGAGATGTTTTCGCTAATACCCAGAGAGTGAATAAATTTATGTAACCCTTGACTAATTCCTGATATATATACTTTGTTATAATTTGTTGGTAAGTAAATTTTCTAACAACGGCAGCTAGTTTAATTAACAGCCAACAATTGAACTGGTTCCCGATGTTTATAATGTCTTGACAAGGGAGACGTTATACCATTTCCCCCTATTGCATGCATTGGCTTTCCAGTTTCTTATGCGCAGCTTTCCAAGGTCCTCCTCTATCATCTGGTCTTTGAATCTACTTCGGGGTTGTTCAATCTAGCGACAAATATTAATAACTAAATTACCTTAAATTGTCCGCCTTGTGATTTCTTATATTTTTTTCTATGATGTGTTTCAGAGCTAATGCTCCATCATCAGATATAATTAAAATAAAACTATCACTCTTACCAAGGTCGTTACATAATATAAAATGTCAAAACTTTTTGCATATAAACAGCGTATAGGGTGCGCACCCGTTCACGTTCAAATTGCCATTGAGCGGTCGCTACCTTATCTTAGTGCCGGCGAGCAGTTTCAGGGCCGTATAGTACAAGTGGTTTGAAGCAAAGTTTAGTCAAATTTGAAGCAAATTATTATTTTTTTACTTTATTTGTTGTAGCTTTTATAAATATCAAATAGACGATTGATATTAATGCTTTATGCCCAATTTTAGGCTTATTAACATTGACTTCCTACAGAAGTAGGCCAGATCCAAAGAAAGTCTTCGGACATATCGAAAATCGCATCTTCCATTTTTAAGCATCGTACTAATTTTAAGGGCCTATAAAAACTGAATTATTATATTTAATACAATTTTCACTTGTAAGATGTTTAAAATGTGCACTTTCAATAACAACCCATAGCAAAAAATTGCAATAAGTTGACTTTCGTCACACGCAGTACTCTGTGTAGCATGTCTAAGCACCTTTTGCAAAGTTTGTAGGTAACTCGTAAAAACGTAACTGTCCCAGACAAAGGAACAAGCTTTCTGAATTTTACATTATACTTTTAAGTACCAAAAACAGCTCCCACAAAACACACACACATGCTGGGTAGAAAATTCGTACAATGTGAACCGATGTTCAATTAAGTACTTAAATATAGAAATCTAATTAAATGCTGCAAGTAACAAAGTTGAACCAAACCCTTTGTTGCATTAATAATAATTAGTCCCTTTGTGTACCACCACCACAGGACTCCGATCAGTCTGTCCAATTATTTCTCTCACAGTACACTTGTTAGTACTTTGTCAGTACAAGCAAACTATAGTACGTTTCAATTTCTTTTCGTCTAAAGACTAAGTAGACTTTAAACCTTATTGCTTCAGTAACTACATTGCAATATCAGGTTTATCCTAAATTAGTTAACACCATCTGTTATAAGTTAGTAACATTGTGATTGGTACCTTCAACCATTTTTTTTTAAATATGGTATTTGCTTACCAACGTTTTCAACCGAATAAACACACATTTACAAGAATACGTAGAAGAGTCTGTTTTTAGGAACAAGATTATTTATTAACATAAATTTAACAAAAACAACAAGAAAAACAGCAAAAACTAAACCAAGAAATCTTTTAAAAATAGTAAATTTTAGAGCATTATAACTTTCATATATATTTTGTAAGAAGTAATGAAAAACGCAAATCAACCTTTGATAATGAAGTCTTGGTGCTTGGAAAGTTTGAGACGCTTCTTTTCTATGTAAAATTCTATAATTACTATGCGGTCCTCACATTTTAAAACGCATTTCATTTTAAACAGCTAAGATGGTTTGGACATGTGCAAAGAATGCCGGATAATCGACTCCCCAAGCAAATTTTGGGATGGACACCATATGGTCTTAGGCGAAAAGGAAGACCTAGGTTGAGTTGGAGATAAGGCATCAATCGGGCAATGAGAGACCGGGAATTGGAAGAAGAATCTTGGTTGGATCGAGACCAATGGAACCTAGGGATCGGAAGACGTAGTATAACGTTATGAACCGATTTATATATATATTTCATTTACAAGCTTTGGTTTGATGTAGTATTTATTTTTAGTCTAATTATACCCATCGTTCTACGTTATTTATTCACGCCTCGTCAAAAAAAAATTACTGTAACATTTCTTGAACGTAGCAACAAGTATAAATAATGGATACATATACTTGGTGTTCTTGTAGTGCATAACGAGGTGAAGTTTGCACATTATGAAAACGACATAACACTGTATCATTAAGCAGACTCATATTTTCTGTCTACAACGTATTGAATACAAATCATTACAACCCGTTTATAAATAATGTTACATGCCGCTACAATATGCGTCAAATTAATTTTAACTGAGTGACATAAAATACCATATAATTTAATATTCATGTTTAATACGGTAACCAAATCACTTGTACGAATTAGTAAATTATTTACAATCAATTATCCGCCTCTCGGTAGACACAAGACGTAGTATTTCAATAGCATAGTGTAGTAAAACAAAACCAGAACAATGAGAATAGGTCAACACGGTAGAAAGAAAAAGAACATACGGACATAATACAAACTACAAATTATTTTTTGCATACAAGCGACACTGTATACTTATGAGGTCAACGTCTGCCACACCGTTAATCAAATAGCGAAAGTACTATTAAATTAAAAACATACTAACTGGCCTGTAGGAAGACTCCTTCTATCATGTCGACCATATATTGCCAAGGATTTGACTACAGACGTTAAATAGAAGGTGACTGACAATCCTGGCCTTATGAATGCAGTAGAACATTTACCTCTAAAAGGTAAAGTAAAAGATGGAAAGAGATAAAATATGATTAAATAATTTAAAGAGTGATAGTTATTTTACAAACAGGTATATTTACTACTCTGTTTTTCTAGAGCAAAGCTGTTTGTCACATATATAATTTTTTGCCTGCATGTGCTTTATACATTTTTGCCTTGTTATTCTTATTTTTAATTTTGTAAAAATATTTATTGCTCTATGTGTCAGCCTACTTGTAGAATCATGGACCGTAATTCGATTCACGGATATAGGCAAGGCTCACCATCGGCAAAAAATAGGTTCTTGATCTGCCCAGTGTATAAATAAATTTTTAACCCCCTTATGTTACACAGTTGGTCTCTTGAAGGGCTATATTACTACAACTTACCCTAAACGCCTCACGCTTAAAAGAGATAGTTTTTCTTTGAAATTCATATTCATTGGTTAAAATAAATTTTTGTTTAGGTTAAACTGTATCTTTAAAATATGTTTCAATGTCACTTACGCCTTATCATTTAAAGCCTGAACATAGAATAAATAAAATAAACTAGATAATAATGGTAATTAATTACATGAATTGCTCAAACCCGACAAAAGAATAGTAATTCAATCACAGTAATGACAATTTTTAGAGTAGTAAACATGATTATTTTAATATTTTAATTATTACATAATTATAATATATTTATTATTCTAATTAATTCTAAATTTGGCCACTTGTAAGGAACATGTTACCAGTCTAATGCAGGTTGGATTTACGTTCTTGTAAAATAGGAGTAAAATAGAGGAGACACGTGTTTGTTTTTAAATCAGAAAAGCTCGCATTATGCCTATGCGTATGTTACACTGGCTGAGAATCTGTCGTTATAGTTTACGCAAACCATATTGATACATACGAAAAGTATTTTAAATTGTTTCTGTACAGTAGTTTTATTCGCATGAAATACTAACTGAAATGTTTGCGTTTGCCCCGCCGGGTGTGAACAAAATTCTACGAATCGCTGCAACTGATTTCATTAATATTAACGTTTGTTGTTCCCAGAATTTGTGTGTAAAAATTTGTACATTCTGTTTCTGCCTTTCATGTACTGGGTAAATGTGTTAACGAAGCCATTGTGAGTATTGTGAGCCCAATTTTCTATTGTAATGTATTTATTGTTTATAGCCTAAAGATACCATACATACGATTTGCAATACAATTTATTACTCACATTTTATTGCAAATCGTATGTATGGTACCTTTAGGCTATGAACAGTAAATACAATACAATAGAAAATTGAGATTATAGGTACCATTAGTAAACAATAAGTGTGTGTATATTATAAGTACGTCACATTATCATTATTGTGAGCCGTTCCAAAAAAGTATTTAATTGTTACGTGTGTCGTTGCAGAGTAATTGTGATTCAGAAACTCGCCTTCTATTTCTTGGTTATGTTATAATGTTTGTAATTAGCCTTCTCTATGCTCACTCTACCGGCTTCTTGGGCACATATATCACTCAACATGTCCTTGCTTCAAGATGTTCTAGTCACTTTCTTCTCGCGCTCGTTAGTAGACACGGTGTCTTGGTTATATCTATTTAAATTAATATTTCTTAAAGCGTTGTTCTTGCAAGTCTGTGTAAACTCGTCTCATGCATTGTATTACATCTTGGGGTCTGTAATAAGTACTGGGTTCAGCGTGTAATCTTTGAGCAGTTACCTAGCTTTTTCTATTTTGTTTACTTATTAAATTCTTAAAATATCTATAATTTTTTTGTCTTTCTGTATATTTTTGCCTTATCCACAACTTTTCTATTAGCACGTGCCCTTCAATTATGTTTTACGCTAATTTTGTATACAGAAAAACAGTTACTTAGGGATATACTGCTTGTTGCAGTGTAACATATCGTGATGTAAGTATTCCTTTCTTTTCTTTTATAAAATTGCTAAACTGCTACAATTGTTATTTTTTAGACAAAGCTTTTCGTCGTCACTGACATCTTCAGGTCTTAAACAACCTTGTCCTTCCTGTTGTTGTTTAAGACCTGAAGATGTCAGTGATGACGAAAAGCTTTGTCTAAAAAATAACAATTGTAGCAGTTTAGCAATTTTATAAAAGAAAAGTAAGGATGGCTGCTAATTTAAACAATACGAAGAATAAGTATTCCTTTGTTGAAACTAACAAGTAATTGCCTTTAAATTACAAAAACACACGCGCACACATACTTGCATTCCTACTTAAAACACACGGAGGAGAAGGGAGAAGAGAAAGAAAAAGAGAGAAGTTAAGAAAGAGAGTTTAAGACCAAAAAATAATATTTATTGTGTATTCATGCTTTGCTGATACTAAAAACAGAACTGTATGAACTGGTCTCCAAAACCTATGAGACAGAAAAATTTCAAGAAAACTTTTCTAAGAGTATCATAGTACCAATACTTAAACGATTGAATGCTTGATCATGCAAGGACTACAAAACGTTAAGCCTGGTGTCTTAAGCATAAAAAATAATTACCCGACTCATCCTTCGAAGAATAGAAAGTCACATATAGAGCAGTTTGACCGAAGATCAGTTTGGTTTTAGGAAAAATGTAGGAACAAGAGAGGCAATTTTGGCATTAAGACAGATAATAGGAAAACGACTGAGGAAAAACAAAGCGACACTTATAGCTTTTGTTGACTTAAAAAAGGTCTTTGATAACGTTAAGTGGAACAAGCTATTCAGTATCCTACACAAAACAGGAGTGCCCTACGAAGAACGAAGATTGTTCCAGAATCTTTACAAGCACGAGAGAGGTATAGTTCGATGTGGAAACCATCAAGAGGAAGCAAACATTGAGAAAGGCGTAAGACAAGGATGTTCTCTGTCTCCATGTTTGTTTAACTTCTACATCCAAGAAGCGATCGATAGAGTAAGAGAAGACACCCATCTCGGAGTAAACATACACGGTTAAAAAGTGGAAATGCTTAGGTTCGCAGATGACATAGCAGTGACTGCAGAGAGCAACGAAGATCTTCAAAAGATTCTTGACACAATGAATTCAATATGAAATAAATAAACAAAAGACCAAAGTACTAGTCTGTAGTCGGAAGGAAGAAGATCGGGTCAGAATAACTCTTGGAAATAAAGTTGTCCAAGCAGTTAAAGAATATAACTATATAGGAAGTAAAATCACAAGTGATGGACGTATCAGTAAGGAAATTATAAGCAGAATTAACCAGGCTAAAATTGCTTTCAACAATCAAGAAAGCCTCTTTACTTCCAAACACTATCAGCCTAAAAATAAGGAAGAATCTAGTAAAGACATAAGCGTGGAGTGTTGCCCTATACGGGAGTGAATCTTGGACAATTGGAGAAAGTGACAAGAAAATACTCCAAGCATTTGAGACCTGGTGGTACAAAGGATTATTCAAGATAAGCTGGAGGGAGAAGGTAACGAATGAGGAAGTCTTTAGAAGAGCTCAGGATGAAAAGAGCTTTCTACAAAATTTAAAAGGCAGAAGGACTAAGTTTATAGGGCATATACTACTACGACACAATGGGTTGGTTAAGAGAATAATAGAAGGAACAATTGAAGGGAAGAATCACAGAGGTCGACCCTGTTTAGACTACATGAAACAGCTTATGGTCGATATGAACTGCACACATATTGTGAGTTGAAAAGGAAGGCAGAGAAGCGTGAAGAATGGCAAGCTGCTGCCAACCAGCCTATGGGTTGTTAACCTAGATGAGAGAGAGAAGACGCATGCTTCGTGATAATGTAATAAAAGTTTTGATTTTACACTGTAAAATATAAGTTTAGTACCACAGCATGAGATTATGAAATCTCATTAAATCATTTACTGGACAATATTAAAATTGACTGTAAACGTCTTTTATTACCTACCATTAAATTTTTGGTATATACTTTCACCAAGAAAAAATTGTTGCTTTGCTCAGATTACTTGCAATAACAACCAGTAACTCTACATAATTGGATTTTGTTCTGACATAAATCATAGAATTTAGGGGCTACATAAATTTTGCAAGTATATTAAAAACGTAATAACAATTTTTATTTTATATTCTTTTTATATAGCCTAAAGGTACCATATAATGTTATTATTTATATTCTTAAAAGGATCGATTTCGGTCACAGACCATCGTCAGGTTATATAGCACATTTTTTCACAATATTATAAAACACCATTATTTATAAAAACGAATTTGTAGACATTGTTAATTTTGATACATATGTTGTTGTCTACAGCTTCCTAAGAACTGATTCTGTTATAGAGTGTTCATATTTACATATTATATCAGCTGATTACTGATTGTTGAGTTTGTCGTAATATTTCAAAAGTGATATGATTTTTGAAGTCTGTCATAACGTTTAATAGATTTTCATGTCCCTCTTCTTTTATATGTTTGTATATTCGGTATTGTTCATATATATATTTGATCTTATTTTGTCATTTTTGTAATAAAAACGTTTTTGCTAGAAAAAATGAATAACAACTAGTATTTGCGTTCTCAAGCTTACACGACCGACCTTGAAGTAACTGGAACTATCAGGCCGTGGTTTTATCTCGTTTTGTACACTCGTTTCAACCTCGTCACTGGATGCCATCTTCAGTGCCTGAAGGAATGAACACTTACTGGAACGGTTTCCGTCGGTAACACCACAGGAGTGTGACAAACGCTGGTGTCATTAAACGTTCAGTCCTTTAGACACCAATGAAGATGGCCTCCAATGGCAAGTTTGAAATGTCTGTACAAAACAATACAAGACCACGGCGTGTCAGCCCGAGAAGTAATTCTAGTTGTAACTAGTATTTGCTTTTCTAGTTGTAACTAGTATTTTCTTTTAAGTAAAATTCTGAATACAAATTTTACCGGAATCAGTCGAAGTAGTATCATTATTTATACTTATAAATAGTTATCATAACGACAAACATAAGTACGACTTTGTTGGATACTAATAGTATGTAGCTAACATTGAAAACAAAGCAAACAATTATTCATTTAAAATACTGAAATATAGGGTGATTCAGTTGGAGGTTACAATTTTAAGTTGGCAATACTGTTTTCTTGTAAAACATGAACAGCTGATATTTGAAATTAGTCATTGTTAAGTATTGACATTTGTTGCAATGGAGCGGTATTCGAGTCAAAAACGTATTTTAATTGTTAAAACCTATTTTCGATGTGGATAAAATTTAACTAACACGATTCGCGCACTGCGAGATGACTTCGACAACCATAAACGTCCATCTCGTGCCGTGGTTAAAAAATGAATCGAAACATTCAATAGAACCGGGTCAGTGTTGGATGTGCAAAGACCAGTACGTCCTCGTAGTGGCCGGTCACTCACAAATATCGCCGCAGTGAGTGCCAGTGTCCATGACAATCCGTCGACCTCCATTCGTCATCGTTCCCAGCAGTTGCACCTTTCCTACAGCACCACGCAGCGCATATTAACTAAATATCTGCATTTGCATGCCTACAAGACCCAATTGACCCAGGAATTGAAGCCAGCAGATCATAGACAGCGTCGTGACTTCGCTGATTGGGTGTTAGAGAACCACCAAGTTGATTGCGAAGAAAATTATATTCAGCGACGAAGTTCATTTTAAACTGGATGGGTATGTAAACAAACAAAATTCCCGCATTTATGGACTTGAAAATCCACGAACCATTCTAGAACAACCAATTCATCCACAAAAATTAACTGTTTGGTGCAGATTTTGAGTCGGCGGCGTGATTGGGGCGTACTTTTTTGAAAATGCCCGTGGTGATGCAGTAACAGTAAATGGTGAACGTTATCGGGAGATGATAACAAATTATTTTTGGCACCAATTGGATGATATTGATGTCGAAGACATGTGGTTCCAACAATACGTTGCCACTTGCCACACAGCGCGAGAAACAATATACAGTTTTTGCACACACAGTTCCCCGGCTGCGTCATCTCTCGTTTCGGCGATCAACATTGGTCACCAAGATCGTGTGATCTCACGCCGTTGGATTATTTTCTTTGGGGTTATTTGAAGCAGAAAGTGTATGCCAATGACCCCAAAATTATTCGAGAGCTAAAGGGCGAGATACGCCATATTATTCATGACCTGCCGCAGGAGTTATGCCGGAAAGTGATGGAAAATTTCATCAAAAGGGCGGAAGTCTGCAGAGCCTCTCGTGGCAGCCATTTGGCCGAAATCATTTATCATGTTTAATGTCAATGTCTAAACAACATATAGAAATAATTACATTAAGAGTTTATCAAAAACCAATGCGTTTTATTTTACATTAAAATTGTAACCTCTAATTGAATCACCCTATAGTATAGTAACACGTTCGTTATTATGTTAACTAATGGAAATTGACTTTCAGTTGTTTACAAATGCTGTTTGTAAAGGCTCGGGTTTGTTAGTCAGTAATTAATTGTGACGTCATTAGTTACAACATTGTCAAAACTTGACACAGTAAAGTCGCGTCGAGCAAGGCCTGTAAACAATAACTTGCAACCAATATTTGCTAACAAACAGACTATATCAACTTAACCACAGACCTGAGTTGCTTTAATTAATTAATGGAGAAGGTACTGACAGGTAAAATTCGTATTGACATTACGCGAACACCTGCGCATACCTTAAACATTCAATTCTGAATAGAGTACCAGAAACACAGTTATTAGAATAACACGACATATGATAAGAAAACTCTGTGGTATAGTTGTCTTGTACACTATACAACACCAATGCGAAACCAACTGCTTACCAATATTGCCTTATGTTGCTTACCAATAGTATTTAACGTAACTATTTGTTTATCGCGTTTATTTTCCTACCTGTGTTTAATACAGTTTTTAATTAAAGTTTAGAATGTAGGTTTCACAACATTAAACAATTTTTCCTCACGACAGACAGTATTACTGTCGGGCCAATAAATGAGTACGGAACTCAAATTGCTTTGCTGGGAAACCAAAGTAATTTATTGATACTTGTAACTTTTGAAATCTTAACTTTTTAGATTTTTAAATTTGTTTCTTCCCTCTGTTTCCCATACAGCTATGTGACCACAAACCGGCAACTGACCATGCAAACCAACTCAGATAGTGTTTTCCGTGGTTTGCTGTTTTAAAAATCTCTGCATCACCCTCTCTTTTTAATTTATATATTGACGATGTCATACAAAACTGGCAGATGTGTCTTCCAGACCATTTTATGATCGGTCACTGTACAATTGACACTTTGTTGTTTGCGGACGATCAGGCTATTCTGTCGGACTCTGAAAACAGATTGCAGATGGGTATACATTTTTTAAATGGAATCTGCAAAGACTCCAGATTGCAGATATCCACAAGTAAAACCAAGGTGATGGCTTTTTGTGTAACTGATCCCGGACGCGCAAAAATTGTTACAGACGGTACTGTCCTGGAATAAGTTAGCAGTTTTAAATACCTAACAGTGTGTCTACAGTGGGCTACAGTGGGTCTTATAATGCAAGCGTGGTGAACAAGTTGCATAAGTTCAACCTTATGTACGGGACCATCAGGCGAACCCTTAAGTCAGCAAGTAAAGAAACACGCCTAAGATTTTACAAGGTGATGGCTCTTCCCACACTTCTTCGTGGGTCTGAGAATTGGACTTTAACGAAAGGCCAGGCCAGTCGCGTCCAAGTGGCTGAAATGAGATTTCTCAGGCACGTGGCAGGGTATACTATCCATGATCATAGAAGAAACACATATATACGGCAGGAACTGAATATTATGAGTATACTCGACAGGATCGGCCAGTATCCGTTGAATTGGTGGGATGACTGCCGCATCCCCAAACAACTATGGAACTATAAGCCGAGGAGACGGAGAGGTGTGGGACGTCCGAGGAAGCGCTGGAGTGACCAGCTGTAGTAATTGCCTATTTGAGACCGGAACAAATCATTCTTTGTTTAAACCTTGAGGATGATGATGATGATGATGATGATGATGATGATGATGATGATGAAAAATCTCTGCATTTATCATCGCCAATTTATGATCTCACTGTCAACAAATGTAGTGAGAGGTCTTTATTTTCAAAGACACATATTAATGTTAATAGAAACTATTATAATGAAATCCAAGTATAACATCTTGCGTTCATTAACAGTTAATAACCAATTGTTAATCTAATTCACCTTTACACAGTACGTCAGTGTAGGGAACATGTGCTGTCCTAGAATAGGAAGTAATCTTCGTATTCTACAAACTGTAAAACTGCAGTGGGGTTCAACATTTTTATTCAGCGACTATTCATGAAACCATGAAATATGTCAGGCTACTATTACACTGATATGTCAGACTTATTCTTATATCGATAGAAAAGCAACTTTGAAAGAGGAAAGTAGCTACATAGTGGTTCTCATTCGACGTTTCAAATTCTCGTCACTCTTTTATAATAATTGAGTGCAGAGCCAAGCATATGACTGGAGGGTCACCCTTTCCGTTGAAGGTAAGGGAGACATTAACTAGAGTATTTAACTTAGGAATTCAAGAAACATTCTTCAAGCCCTGAGGTAAATACCATTTAAGGTATGAACAAAGAATATATCATTTATGAACAGAGTATAGAGAATATAAAAATTACAAATTGCAATTTTGCAATTTTGAGCGCTTTCGGCAGTCAAGCCATCTTCAGGTCATTTACCAACATTGTATGGTAAATCAATGGTAAATATGGTAGATAATGGCATGGTCATTTAGGTTGGTAAATGACCTGAAGATGGCTTGACTGCCGAAAGCGCTCGTCAAACCTAAGACAACATAGTTGTTTGAACAAAATTATTAGTAGAAATATTAGAGACCACTAACACTCCAATAAAACAATAAACTATAAAAAAATATTTAGTACAAAAAATGAAGTAACAATCATGAAATCAAAACCATATGTGTGTAATAGAAAAAAAAATTACAAAAGTCAGAAGAGAATCTATAACAAACGTGTGCGTTCACTTCACCAGTTTTACGATACATTTAAAATGTTAACTAAGTTTTACAAAGAGAATTCAGTCTGCGAAGCGCTGCGAACGTGAAAAAGCTAGCATAAGATAAGAAGACAAGTTTGAAGCGTTAGGATAAACCGTTTTTTTTTTTTTACTTCAGCACAAAAAAGATGGTAGTCAGAAAAAGTTTAAAAATTGCATTTTCCGTACCACAAATTTTTACAGAAAATTTTACTATATATGCTATGGTAAAAACTTACTACATTTTATGTGTTTAATTCTGTTTATGAAAAAATTCCGTTTGTTTTAATGTGTAGGTGTTAAACCCTTACAGATGACGGCATGGTCGTGTAGAATATAGTGTAAGTAAGTATGCTCAGAAAATTTAGTAAGTCTAGAAGTAACAAATAAGAAAAAATTTTCATTTTTCTGTGAAAAACATTTTGTCTATTTCCTTGGTTAAAATGCTTTTATGCATCTAACCTTATTTTCGCAGCCAATTAGTTCAGTAAAACCCTTAATCTGTAAAAGGAGTTGCTTAACAAATATTACTGTGTATCTTTAAGAGACAGACAGAGAACGTTTGGTTATTTAACTGTGGGTGAAGCGAAGGTGTAAGCAAATAAACGGAACCATTTTGCTGTCAGTTCACCGAAGGCAATAAACGTCACTCACTTTGTGTTTGCCCAATCCAAACAGTGAAATCTTCTTGACACCGCCAACGGATTTACGTACATCCGTTAAATGACAGAATGATGCCGACGCCACCCCGTGCCACACTTTCTACGTCTACATCAGAAATGCTTTCACCTTTCTTGCTCAACCTTTTCTCTTCTATATGTATACACTAGGCAAGCACAGTATGTAAAAGACTTCCATACTAAAACGTTTAGTAAAATAAGAGTCATTAATAAGTAAATATCTGTTTCCCTATAATAGAGGGCGTCATTCTAATTGTTTTTATTTCCTACAACCAACGTAAAGACCATTGTTATAAGGAATCAGACACTCCTCAAGTTACATTTTCAGCACATTTCATGACTAACCACTGTTAACATACAATAGTTATAATGTTCTGGATTCTTTTTGTTTTATTAACATGATAATGTTTTTAGGCTGGGGGTCATTCCACAAAATGCCTGATGCAAAATGTGTAACGTCATCGAAAAATGTAACGCTCCAGGTGATGTTAACACTATATTTTTTCCACACTTTCGATTCCCCACAGTCTAGAAATCTTCGGTCTCTGTCGTTTTTAATATGATAATGTTTGTTATATAGTAAATATATGTGTTATATAGTAAATATTTGCTATATAGTCATATGGGAAACATGATAATGTTTTCCACAAAATGCGTGACGCAAAATGTGTAACGTCATCGAAAAATGTAGTTTATGTGTGAGTCTGCAGTTTATGCACATTATACGTTTCAAAAGCCTAAAAACATTATCATGCTTCGATGTTTCAGTTTTGCCGAAATTTTTTTTTGTTCCAGTTTTTAATAAATGCAAATTTTCATAATGCTAATATTATTTATGAAAAGTTTTTTTGTTGCTTTTCAAAATGTTAGTATCATACTTAACTATTGTATGTAAATAGCTAGTAAACGTGTAAGCGACTAATAAAGAACAAATTCCTCAAATCACAAATAGTTAGAAAGTAACGGATTATATTTTTTTAAAGCAACAGTACACAGAATTTAGGAGAAAAAAACAAAATATTACACATTACTTACAGCAAATGTAACTTAACCAGCTGTGTTAAACTGTGCCGTGATGAACAATTGCATCATACGAGAATTTACAAGAAAGTTCTTCATTGTGTACGTGTAAACCTTAAGAAACAGAGAAAACATGTGGTATTCTCTATTAGAATAATTAGAATGAACCTAGTATTCGTCTATTGAGACAACAAACATAGAAATTATACAGGAACTAAATAGTATACAGAATCCTTAAATTGGTAGTGACCGTCAATTAATGAATTTTTCAAAAATTGTAATATCACTCACTACATTACATTACATTATCTTTGATAATACGTCAAACAAGTATTATCCTATTTTACTTGTTAGATGAATTTACCATAAACTTGTGTTCGTAACATTATGTAAACTATTTGATGTAAGATCGTAAAGCTCCACAGTTTTTTGTGTAATTTATATTTTACTAAATTAATGATTGTTTTTAATAGCAGTAGTGAGTGATACATGTTAAAAATAACTTTTATTAATTACATAGTTGAATATCCCTTAATCTGTGTTTAGTTATAATATGTTTTACTATGCTATATGTAGACTGGTACTGGTGGTAAACTTTTCTGTATCAATCTAATATCTAATTGTTGATTATTGCTTTTGTAATTAATTAAAAATACCATTACATACAGTAATTTAAAGTGTAACAGTGTATAAATTAAGTTCTCTGATATTATAATTTTCTCGTTGTCTTAAAGAACATATTATTTGAAGATGTAAACAAACTATCTCAACTACTTCACATATACAGTGATACATATATACGTACACACGCGCACGCACACTCACATACACAAACACGTTCACCCAAATAATTGTTCTGTTGTGTTTGACATTTCTTTTATATTCATACACAGGTTCTGATGATAACAATAAACATTGTCGAAACGTCGACACAAATAAGTTAAAAAATTTGTGTTATATTTTTGACAGATCCTCACAAACCCTTTACTGAAAAAGTATACACCATGCTTTAAAAAGCTGGAAATAGAATATTAAATTTAAATCGATTGCGTACTACTCAGAGCAAACGTTTTCCGTGTTGTATTAAAAAAAAAAACTCTAAAACTCATCCATCCGCATTTAACATCAATTTGGCCAAATATTATGCACATCCTTTATTGTAAAATAACAAAACAAATTTACAGGCATTGCACAAATGCAATGCACAGAGAAGAGCATTGAAAATGCTTCAATAAATCTAAAAAATATATATATTTATGTTCATTCACCAATCAATGGATTCATACTTCATTCACCAATCAATGAATTCATTCTTCATTTACCAATGTACAGATTATAAGTTAAATGTAGTCGCATTCATAAGCGAGGTTTTATATGTGTACTACGTTATTGACAACAAAGAAGTAGTTTCTATGGAAACTCACCGGTTCCCATTTTCGATCACGCACCAGCGATCGGCCGCAAATGTGCGACACGTCCTTATAAACATTTTCAATGTTAAAACTAGCTACGTTTAAATATGGTAGATACATCTACAAGTGACTAGTTGTGAAGATATGACTCGAATAAATTCTGTAAAACAAAAACCTTCAACGGCATGGAATAATTTATGTTTTACCTTATTGTAATTTATGTTTGTTAAACGAATATTTCCTTATATAGAAGTGCTTCTCTTAAAATTGTCAACTGTACTGTATTTTAATAATACATATACTCATAGTATTGTTCATAAAGCGTTATGTTCTTGTGTTTGCTATTTCTCCTACCTTATGAAAGCGTTTGTCACGGTAATGTGTACACTTTGCTAAAGGTATCGTTAAGAGATGCTCTCAAATACACTTACAATTGTTTCTTTTATATTTCATGAGAAACACAATACATCCATTTATTCTCTACTTCCCTTATCTAGGTCACCTACTTTTATTTTTCAATTTTTCTCTTTGTAGCAGGAATAAAACTTCAAAACTATTGCTGTAATGCATAAGATATCCGAGCTTCAATTTATTTATTTAAGAATCTCTAACAATTAAATGTTTATTTTTAATGCTGATGAACAACTAATCCTTGATGCCTGTGAAGTTGACAGTTTACATTTGAACTTACAGAAGACAGTCAAAGGACAACCAGCTAAAATATGTATGAAAAAGGACCTGGAAAAAAGACGAAACAAATGAAAGTGGAATTGGTAGGCAAAGGAAAGAAGATAATGACAAAAATTTTGTAGGACGATGGAAATGAAAAGTGTACCGATGGGAATCACCAAATGCAAAACGATGTCTCGTACGTAACGTGAAATAGTGAAGTAGAAATACTCATCGAGAAACTGTAGGGGAAGTTGGCTGGAAGTCTAAGGAGAACGAACTCGTTGAATAAAAGTTAATTACTAGTAAAGCTAGTAACTCGCTCAACTGATTTCTAGTTACAAGTTTATGCCATTTATAAGGAAAAAGAAATATTGGAACTTTTGCGCTAGAATTCGTGTACAATAGAGTTTGTCAATACTAATTTATTAACTGAGAACCACTCAGTAGTAATATTTGTCAAAGAGTAATATTTCTAATGATAATGTGATGTATTTTTATACTTACACTTATTGTTTTATTAATGGTACCTCTATTCAATTATTTATTTATTTTTTATTGTATTCTTTTTTATATAGCCTAAAGGTACCATATGATGTTATTATTTATATTCTTAAAGCGATCGATTTCGGTCATAGACCATTGTCAGGTTATATAGCACATTTCTGTTCACAATATTATAAAACACTATTATTTATGAAAACGAATTTGTAGACATCGTTAATTTGATACATATGTTGTTGTCTAAAGCTTCCTAAGAACTGATTCTGTTATAGAGTGTTCATGTTTACATATTATATCAGCTGATTACTGAATGTTGATTTTGTCGTAATATTTCAAAAGTGATATGATTTTTGAAGTCTGTCATAACGTTTAATAGATTTTCATGGTCCTCTTCTTTTATATGTTTGTATATTCGGTATTGTTCATATATATTTGATCTTATTTTGTCATTGCATGTTTTCAATACGGTTAAATGTTGTTGTATTGGACCATATTCACAAGACTGTAGTTTTATGTGTTTGGCTACTGTTGAGTTTGGATTTGAGTGTTGAGAATGTTTTGTATGTTCAATATATCTGTGTTTAAATGATTTTGATGTGAATCCTGTATATTTTTTGTTGCACTGTACATTACATTCTGTCGAGTTCGCAGGTTGACATTGATATTGGTAGACTCCAGCTTTTTCATAAATGTTTTCCTTTTTTGTACTGTTTATTTTCAGATTGTTGTAGATGTAATTGCTTGTTCTGAATGCTAGTTGATAGTCGTATTTTGCAAATGTTCTAGCTAATTTTTGAGAGTTGTCGTCAATGTAATGTGCAGGTAGATAGGTTTTCTTCTTTTCGATTGATGTGTTATTTGTTTTATTTCTTTTTTGCTTTTTAATGATTTTATCGATAATTTGAGGCTTATATCCATTGTTTTGAGCTATTTGTTTTATGATGTGTATTTCTTGCATAGAGGATATGTGAGGGCTCGATGTATCATGCTGTTGTATGCAGAAATGTTGTATGAGTAGGTATGGTTGCTCTCTGCGTGAATGGTAAAATCTGTTTGTGTATCTTTTCTATATAGAGAAAAATATATACATATATATTTGTATATAGAGAAATGATGTTTGCTTGCATGGCGTTTTATGGTAAGGTCTAGGAAGTTTATTTCGCCTTTATTCTCTATTTCTTTTGTAAATTTAATGCCAGAATTGATGGAGTTAATGTATGCTAGAAGTTGGTTGATTTGTTTAGCAGTACCTATAAATAAACAGATGACGTCATCTACATATCTGTACCAATATTTGATGTGTTGTATAAATGGATTTTTGGTAGTGAGTATACAATTTTCTTCTAAGTGCTGCAGGTATATTTCACTTAAGATTGATGAAAGTGGAGCCCCCATTGCAAGACCGTTTTTGTTCTCATAGTGGTGATTTTCATATACGAAATAATTTTGGCTAATTATCATTTTTACTAATTTGATCAAATTTTCAATTTCATCTTTTTGTAATTTATTGGTTTTTCCTAAATTCTTTTTTAAAACTAATAATAAGTCAGCTCTCGGTATACTGGTGTACATGTCAGAAACATCAAATGATATAAATTTACTATTGCTAGCTATATTTAAATCTTTCACTTTACTAGTAAATTCAAAACTACTCTTGATTAATTTTGAAATAAATTCAAAACTAATTTTATTTTATTTGTGGTAAGAGTCTATCTTGTTGATTACAATCTGTTTAATTGTGATAATTAAAGCTGGTGATTAGTGACTTAATTGGTGTCTTGTATTTTGTTTTTCACTGTACCATTCGAAGATTGGTAGACCTTAGTAACAGTATAATTTTGTAAAACACTTCTTCAGTTAGCAACATAAACGTATACTTTACAATAAAAAATATTCTTGATAGTATAATTTACATTACTCTTTCTTTATTTCATTATAGTTTATTGGATAATTGTAGCTAACAAAATTACCTCCACACATTATCATTCTTACATGTAATTATATAATAAATTTACACATGTATCTTGTTACAGTTAATTGCATAGCACGATTGCTTAAAAATTACCTCTCTTATACCTAACATAAAATGTAAAGTCGATATAGGTGACGGCAATGTGGCAAACGCTACAGGGATACTGGGTAAATCTGAGCCGGGTGGGGATGAATTCTACGAATCACTGGCAGCCAGTTTTACTAGATAAGCGCTTTTTGTTCTGAGAATTACTGCTAAAATTGCTACATTCTATTCGTGTCTGCCATAAACGAAGCAAATATGTTAATTGTGGCCGCGTATCATGTTTCAAACAGCGTTTCCCTGCATAGACAACAGAAGCGACACAAATGCTCGCTCCACTACGTGTAACAGAGGAACAATCGACAGGCCTGCGACGCGCGACATTTACACACACTGTTTTGTAGAACAACATGTTATGTTTAAAATGTAAATATACAACCGCCAACGACTTTGTGCACACAAACAAACGCTGGTGTCCAAGATAAACATGACATAACAATTAATTGTTTGTTATATAACGAAACACACTTACTGTGACTCGGCAAATCGTAAAATTTTAACACGTAAAATTTTTAATGAATAAGAGCAGTTTATTCAAAAGTCACAATTCAACAATAAACACAAAGATGAGACTTTTACGCTGCTACGTATTCTCTTCTGCGGTGTAGAATCTTGGACTTTGACTGAAGCCACAACTAAAAAATTTGAATTTTTCGAAATGTGACTTTACCGTAGAATACTGAGCATTTCATGGACAGCACGTAATACAACTAATGTTGAAGTTCTTAGAAAGAGGAAGAAAGAAAGTAAAGTTGTTAACACAGTGAAGACAAGAAAGATTCAGTGTCTGGGGCATCTCATGAGAAATGTGCAGAAGTTTTACTTATTGCCGTCCATACTACAGGGAAAAGTACTTGGAAAGGAAGAAGTTGGGCGACCGAGAATCTCATGGCTGAGAAATTTAAGGACCTGGATTGGCATGAATACAACTGACTTATTCCGTGCAGCAGTACAGAAAGTTAAAGTAGTCTGTATGATATCCAACATCCGAAACATATAGGTACTACCAGAAGGAGAAAATTTTTAAATTAAAAATATCAGTTTCTAGTTACATCGTGATTACCCACTTTTTAAAGCTTATTTTTAAAGCTAATTAATACTTAAACAGAAGCCGAGAATAACAATTATTAGTCTGTTAATATTGGAAGTTAAACTACTACTATTGAATCTATTAAAGGATTAATTAAACATTTTGATTTCCATTCTATAATGCGTTTAAATGACAGATTATATCGCAGAATAAAATATTAAGGAAAAATGAATTAGCTCAAGAGACAAATGTGCTTATTATTGAGGTTTGTGAGGGGATATCAATGGTACCCTTTAGCTGGCATAGAGTCTCTGTGTAGGACCACACAAAGCGCGCGCGTACACGCACACAACCACACACATACTTAAGTAAACCGCTTAGAACACCAACGATATATGACCTATGATCCCAACAACCATTTGTGAATGCATTGAAATAAAACTTAAATTAAATTCATTAATTAGGTACAACTTATAATTGTGTGTTTAAATCAAGGTAAACATAATAAAATAAAAACGTAGTAAGATTAAAGGCAAAATATCAATATAATCACAAATAACCAAAGTTATACAAGCATGAAGAAGAAGACGAATTTAAAAAATTACCAGGTATTTTGTACCAAAACTTGTATAAAAATGGAGGTTCCCATGGCATCTGCATTGTTGAATTTTATAGAAAAATTTAAACTCGTACTTCAGGCAAATTTGTTTTTATATTTAACGTCAAACACTGGAAAAATCCAATATAGTGATAATACGTATATGACTCCTTATTTTATAATGCTTATTTCTTATATATTACATACTATTACTAAGAAAACTACGCCGAAATGAGATAGCACATGTACATTTACGTTTTAGATGTTATAACACCAGGGTGAGTTAAAACTAATTTTAAGACTTAATTGTATTTAGCGCTAAAAATACCGTTTGCAAACGAAGTTGTTGAACATATCTTTACTTTTATTTATGTGTAATATATGAGTTTTCCTAAATTATAACAATTATTAATGTCAATGGTAAAAATAATTAATTGTAATCCGTCAAGCGGCTGAACTGAGATTTCTCAGGCACGTGGCAGGGTATACTCTCCATGATCATAGAAAAAACACAGATATACGGCACGAAACGAATATTATGAGTATACTCGACAGTATCGGCTGTATTGGTGGGAACACCTTTGACTGCCGCATCCCTAAACAACTAGGGAACTATAAGCCGATCGGACGGAAAGGTGTGGGACGTCCGAGGAAGCTCTGGAGTGACCAGCTCTAATCTTTGCCTGTTTGAGACCGGAACAAACTATCCTTAGTTTAATCCTTGAAGATGATGATGATGATGATGGTGGTGGTGGTGGTAGTGGTTTTGGTGAAGATGATGATGATGATGATGATTCGTTAAAATGAGTGAGATAATTACCTTAGGACTATTTTTGTTGTTAATATTGTTGAAAATTGGTAAAACTGTATCTAATTTGTGATCAAATAAAGGTTTATGAGAAGATACGTTATTGATGAATCTGATACTGAATAATTAAAATGCCCATACAAAAAAAAAATAAGTTTGTGTTCATTTTTGAATGTGAACAGGATAGCACCATTCATGATCAAGGTAGTTCAATTCTAACAGGACAACATGTTGGATCAATTTCTTTTATTTATTTTCTTTGTTATGATATACATAAGTGTATGAATCTGTGTGTGTGTGTGTGTGTGTGTGTGGGGGGGGGGGGGGCGCTTGTGTGACGCAGAGACTCTATACCAGCTAAAACATACCATGGATATTCCCCTCAATAACCTCAACAAGCACGACCATTGTCTGTTGAACTAATTTATTTTTGATTAATATTTTATCCGTCAATACGATCTTTCATTTAAATGTGCTCCATAATAGAAATAAAAACGTTTAATATTATGGATTTATTAGACGCCCCTCTAGTGGATTTGTTAGTAGTAGTTTAACTGCCAATATAAACAGACTAATACTTTTTATTCTCCATTTTCGTTTAAATATTAATTAGCTTTCAAAGAAATTGCTTCAGTAATTACATTTTAATATGCGACTTGCCCTAAATTACTTTGTTCTATACAGCTATAAGTCAGCAACATTGTGATGGATACTGCAATCAACTACCATTTAGCAGATTGCGCTAATTACTGTAATTAATCTAAAAGTGTGACGTACTTGCAGCTTGCTTGCTGTTCACCTCATCATGTGTGGTAACATATAGGGTATATGCAATAACAGTAAAGTTTATAGTAAAGACATTATCGGTACAATTTAAGAAACAGGTTATACAATATGCCTTCCTCATGAGCTTTTTTTAATTCAATTATTTACTACCAAGCAGAATATAAATTCCATAAGCCGATCGATCTGCTGATTATTATACAATCTTAAATAATGTACTACAGAATGTACTATGTACTATGTTTTTGTGTTTTCTGGCTTCTGTAATGTTTACAAATAGATTTGTATTCTCCAGTATTATGTGGCGATAAGGCTTCAAATTTCTTATGAAGATGTGTAATCTAGGTGTAGTTTTCCTGGTTATAACAATTCTACTTATCGTTGTTATTATTGTACTGGAATATGGTGACAAAAAGTAACTTGAAGAAACATTCAAGTCTTTGGAGAACATGTCGTTTATGGCAAAATAGTGTCTAACAAATCCTGAAATTTTTATTTGCTTTGGTAGGCCAGTAATTTGTTGCACCCATCGATAAGAAATAGTTATTTTTTTTTTTTTGAACTAATTATCTACCGCTAGTTGTTGTGAGGCGAAACATATGAAGTGTTTACTATTGAAGTTTCCATCTGCTATAGAACAGGTTTCGGAAGATCGCATTAAATTATTCTTTTTAAGATGTGTTTTTAAATATTGAACTGTTATATTAAAAGACACCTGTAACATTAAACTCGTGCAAAAAGACATTAAAGTTAATGCATATAGCTTTCTACGTATTATATTAGCCCGTAGTGGTCGATGTTCTCTTTCACATGTACCGCTGAGCCTACGTCAGCTGTGCTATCCGGGTGGTTTTATGTAACACAGTTTGTATTTTGGAATGCTGAAAGACAATCTGCTGGCGAAATTTAGTTTGTTCATAAGGGGTATGTCCATAACCTTTCTCTGCACCATCCAACCGCATTTCTGAAAATCTCTAAACCGCTTGGAGATTTTTTGACAGTATTTTTTGGACTTAATATAGAATGGACGACAATAGGTAACGAAACATATCTTCAAATATCTGTGGGGAAAGACGCCAACATCAAGTTGGATTAAAGAAGTCCAAAAGGATTTTTAAAAAAATAATATACACGCAAAAGAAACAATTGAAAGAGACGTTTTTCAACCAAGAATGTTAAAAATGGAAGGAGTCCAGGGTAGGAGAGAGAAAAACGGAGGTTCAAAGTACACTGAAGACAGGAAGAAGGGACATAGTGAAAAGATGAAAGAATATTGGAGAAAAAGAAAAGAACAAATAATAAAGAATTGAAATTGGCATGTGGTCCTCAAATGGCCGATACAAATACAAAAGTCTCTATTAAATTAGGTAAATTTCAAGCCTTATGAGGTACGGCTATTATTTGACGAACACTTCAGGGTAACACGACATGAAACATCTTTAAAATTTCACAAATTTATAGAAACACGTAAGGAGACCTACGAATCGGGGCATTGTCGGCTGTCAGTACAAGTTAACCCCTGACTAAAAGTGGAAGAACTAGTAAGAAGAAGAAACGTGGGAAGAACAACAAGGGGTGAAGAAGAAGAAGACACCTACTTTTCTAATTAAGTAAAGACGTGTAATTTTGTTATTTCTACTCAAAATGCTCTTAAAATTTCTTTTATATATTCTACATTTACACTGTGTGTGTTTAAGAATATGTATAAATAATATTTCTGAATTTGTATTGTGAAAGAGAAAATAAAAAGTAATTTAATTTAAAGAGGCTTTCCAATCAGAATGTTGGTTCTTTTAAGGCTTTTATTCAGTCCTTCTGCCTGATTAAATTGACTTGATTCCAATACCTTACTTTGCTGTACAGACGAATTCTAAAATAATTGGTTGTATACTGAAAATACGTATTTCCTTTGTGTGTGTTTTTTCAATATTTTCTTTTGTTTCCGTCTAGTAAACATCTCATTTTCTTCAAACCATAATAAATCAGCTTTGCGATTTTTAATCAAAGTAACTTTTTAATTATTGGAGTGACTAAAAAAATGGACATTACTTGTAAGTTAAATACTCTTAACATAGTTGACATATTTTATAACATTTTTAATTTTAATTAGACTGTTGCAATGTAAATATTTATATATGTTTTACATTACATCAAGAAATAAAGAAAACAATAATGTTACAGATTGCATTGCATATTTACGTAAAACCTTATATTATTTGCACCTTTAAAAAAAGGAATAATTGTACTTACCAATTTTGAAATAGAAATTTATCAACTTTTTTTAATTTATTTATTTATAAAGTCGCTGCAACAACGGTCGTTACCGGCCACAAAAATTATAAAAATGAATTTGTACAGATTCTAATACAGATGAAACAACATATATTAAATATTTGTTTAAATAATGTAAAATAAAATGAGAAATATTACCCCACAGAAAACAAACATTATAAACAAACATTATGCAGTCATATAACATAAATATAAATATAACACGTAATAGCATATGCAACGACAAACAATATATAACAATAAATGTAATAACAAGTGTGACGATTTTAAAAAAGGAAAAAATGAAATAAAAGAAATTTAAAATAATTTAAAATCTCACATTAAAACAGAACATAAACCCCTAAAGAAAATGATAATGTAACCCCGCCCTAATACCCAAAATAAATAGTTTTAAAACCAAAAAGAATTCTATAATAAAATTGCGATAACACCCCTTAATAATTAACCCGGCTTTAACCTGCCGAAACCGGCATCAACACGCATAATTACCCGTGAATATGACTAATAATTGTATTAAATCGGAACTTGATAAAAAACATAATGATGTACAATAATAAAATACTAAGTGAGAGATACCGTAGTATAATTAAATATAGTTAATTATGTCAGAGAATAATCGAGTAAATATTAATCGAATATGGAACTACTTTTACGCTGACAAGCTACCCGCGCGCGGACAGCCTCTTCACCCCTATACTTAGCCAGTTCAGTTGTATCTCAGACTCCGCTGCTGATACAGCGTACAAAAGTATGTAGACAATATAAAAACCTATAAACGAGGAGAAGCTTGTGTGAGATAGCCGGATGATGTAAAAATGTCGAAAATGACGTGAGTGTATGACAATGACATCTCTGTAACAAACTAACATCACCTAAATGTGATGTTAAACTGTTAACATGTAACTGTTAAACGTAAGTAACATGTGCGGTACAACAATGTGAATACCAGTGAAAGTTACAACCCAAAACCTACCACAAGAATCTACAGACGCAACAGACGACTCATCTTTAGGAATGACAGCAGATTTCACCAAAACACGATAGCCAGAAGATCTCCAAGACACCCTGCACAACCAATAGAAGCGCCGATTCGCCGACGATGTTACACACAGGTATCACGGAAGTTCAACTTCCGTGGTTCAGAACTTAACTTAAAATAATACATGATAGACACTTAATTAACCAATGAAAGTAAAGTAAAACACGAAAGACTGACTTAATTACCATAAAATTGTAATTTCATGCTTAGTAATAATATGTGTTAAGTTTAAGGCTTTTATGAATATAACACGTTAAAGTTAAATAAGCCCATTCTTCAGATGGCACGAAATAAAGATGATAATTTTAATATCATATACTGAAACAAAATACTCGGATCCGAGGGCAGTAAAAGCTATGTTAACTCATTAATTAATCTAATTTTATTTGTACAAGAGGTGCAAATGTTTTTATTTTTAATATACTCATTGCTAAATTTCTTCGGAGATGTTAAAACTTTATGTAATAAAGAGATGTCATGGTCCAAAAAGGTGAGTGAATAACTCTACAAACCCCTGTCAATATTCCTCAATTCACGGGATCCTATTTAACTTTTGTTTACTTTCCAGTTATTTATGATTTTGTAAAGATAATGGCAGCCTGTTTAATTGACCTGAGCCAATTAACCAGGTTCCCGAATTGTAACGTGTGCCAAACGCTACAAATGCGCCACTCTGCTTAATTAATGAATAAATGATAATTAGCAAGATAAAATGCCCTGTGTTTGTCATTTAATATGTGGTAGAATTATTCACTCTATGAATGTTAATTTAAAATACGCAAAAGGAAGAATTGAAGTAAGTAAATTCAGAATTAGGATAGTGTGTTTTTATAATCATTATGTGTTGTAATAATATAATATAATATAATAACCATGATATATAAGGTAAGGATATTTAAATATAATATAATAATTATTTAAACATTGTAAGCCTAGGGTAAAACCTGTTTAAAAATGCATTCCCCAACTTGTCTGTTTAACGACAATCTCAGACAAGAAAATGACCTGTTCCCGCTTGTACCCAACTATCCCTTTGTTACGCTCTGCCACCTCAAGTAGACAATACATCACCTCCCCCTATTGTATTACAAAGTGTGTGACCCCTTGCCCAGTAACAAAAGATTTCAGACACATGTTGAAAATTAAATCGAATAAAAAAAAACAAGTAAATAATTTTATTATTAAAATGCGCCACTGTTTTTTTTTGTTTCATTTTGTGTAAATGGTTAGTGTACTTAGTGTCAATTATAAAATACTCTATTCTGTATATCTATGCACTCAGTTAGGAAAATGTATGTAAAAAGAAAAAGGCTAAGTAGCATATATGAATAATATGGACGATATTTATAAGTGTATATTTTGTGTGAGATTACGCACATACTCGTATATGATTATACGGAAAAGATTAGATTGTATTATACCAATTCATGTATGTACGTGTCAAAGTATTCAGTCTCTAACACGTCAATTTTGCGACAATTTAAGACCTGTAGTTTTCCTGTACAAGCCTGCATAAATGTGTAATTCGTGTTTCTATTGACACGATGAGTTATATGAACTACTGACTAAATAAAACGAGTGTACTGATTAATTTTATGGAATGATGCTTCCCGAAGTAAACAAACGAGTTCGAAACAAAAAAGAAACCGTCTCTTAAATCAGACCAAAGTAATAATAATAAATAATAAGTCATTTAAAATAAAAAGTTTAATAATATCGTAAATTATTATAACACGTTAGTGTAATTATAATTATAAAAGTGTAACAAAACTCAGCTTACTAACGGGCCGTAACATTGCGTACGCATCGCTCACTCCACCCCTTTTTTTGAAGCAAGCCTGTGCAAGTTAATAAGGTGTCCGTTAGCTATTGTTAAATGGAACAATAGAGATATTCTCTCCCTCAAGAAACTTCCCCCTTTGTACGCATAAACTATGCCATTGTTTGAAGAAAACTAGTTTGACCCACATTCCACAGTAACAGCTGATCGTTGAAAGTAAAGTGTTTGTCTCCTTTTGTTTATGTATTACAGCTGATCATTTAAAAACAAAAATTATTATCTTCGTGAAATTCCGATTCTCTCAGTAGCATAAGAAATTAGGATAAGAATGAATCTAAGGTCAAGTATGGGATTGGCTTTAGATTGCTGTAGTAGAATTAAGAATTATATATAGGTAACGTAACAAGTCACAACGACGCCGCACTGAAAAATTCTTTACAAGGGTTAAAGAAAGTTCTTTA